>VWZS01008248.1:7384-173639 GCA_013397075.1 Rhabdornis inornatus | reverse complement strand
GGGGCCAAGGCCGGGCGGGCCGGGCCGGGCCGGGAGGTGGCGGGGGCTGCGGGGCTCGGGAGCCGCGCAAGGAGCGTCCGCAGCATCCCCGAGCATCTCCCGGGAGAGCCGGCGGAGGGAGCGGGCGCTGCCGGGGCGCGGCTTTGTTGCTCGGGGGCTGGGGCTGGGCTGGCTCCGGGGGATTCGGGGGCCCCCGGCGTTCCCCGGCGCTGCTCCCTCAGGGTCCCTTCAGATCCCGCTCCCCCGGGCGCAGCGACCCGCGGGTTTCTCTTAAGGGCGACGCAGCGCTCCTACACTTCTCCTTGGGACGGCTCGAAACTTTCCGTGCCGCGTTGTGGCCCCGTCCTTCCCCGCTCTGCTGGCGTTGGATCCCTCGTATTCCCGGCTTTATAAGGCCGGCGGCGGGCTCGCAGCGGGGCGCGGGGTGAGGATGGGCATGGGCAGAGCGCGGCTCGGAGCGCTGGGTGTGGCGGGCCGGGGATGCGCCAGCTCCAGGCCTCTGCTCAGTCATCGCAGCGCACGAACGCGCAGCGGGCCCGCTTTCGGGATGAGCAAACTTCTCCTGCAGAGCACGGCCGGCCTAGGAGGTGCAAGAATTAAACTAATGTTCGACACGGCGCGATGCGGGCTTGCTGTTAAATCCCTTGAAGCTCAAGGCGGTGAAGTTTCGGGTTCTTCACATGTTCTTCTGCTGCCAAATGCTGCTTCTAAGTGTATCCTGGTAGTATGGGTGTTGTACGTTCTCCCTGTTTTCGAGGGGTGTGTTAAAAGCTTGGTCTGTGAACACACTGAACCTGAATTGTGATGTTCAGTTCTCTTGTCTTTAGGTGGTTCTCGTTCTCTCTTACTTGGTTGTTCCCTCACTTATTCCTTCCCCTGATTCCTGTGTGGATTTAGCAGATCAACCCGTTTATTTTAGAGTTTTTCAAAAAATTTTTGTTTGTTTTTAAAGCTGGAATTATCTATTCAGTGAACCATGTTCTTCCCAGCTTACAATTGCAGCTGAAAGGCTTCTTGAATAATACAATAGCCATGCAAGTCCTGCTCAGTGTTTCAGTGTGGAGTACCAAGCCTTCCTTGGGGCCTCCTCCTGCTCTGCGTGTGATGCTGCTCTAGCTTCATTTTGTAAACTCGAGGGACAGGACTGCACTGGAGTTTCACAATTCTAAAGCTTCTTTTCTCCTTCCCAGGGCCTGATGTCCTATCTGGTATGTTTTGCTGGTATTGTATCTTTAAGGTGCTGTTGCAGCTTGATTAACTCATTTATGTGAGAAGGAGAAATTGCAACTCAAAATCGTTCAGGTTGACAATACACTTATGATAAAGGTGACATTGGCTGGACAGACCTGTCTGTCAAATTTACTTTATGGGTTTTTGTTTGTTTTCCTTTGCAAGAACCGATGAAATTTCTGATTATCCTTCCAGATGCATTTTGGAAGATTCTGATTATCCTTTTGGATGCATTTTGGGCTCTTTTTGAGTTTTTAAGTTTTTATTCTTTTGTGCCCTCTTGCATCAGAAGAGATGGGCTTTTTTCAGTTTGAAAAAGAGCTCAACTTACTTGCTGTCGCAACAGCAGCAATATCCTGTGTCTTTTGTTTTGTTTGGTAATAATTACATGTTAGTGACAAATAATAAGCTTGAAGGCAGAATAGCTGATCTGTTTGTGACTGTGATTGTTGACTCTGAAGCTGAAGGCTGTGGATATTATTAAATCTGTTTTTATGTGTCTCTGCAGAAATGACATCAGGGAAAGAGGAGATAATACAAAGAAGTGTCAGTGGTTTGAAGATGCCAGCCCAGGGAGCTCAGCTAGAGCCCAGTGTTGCCATGGGTACAGTTTGTGGGTCACCCCTGGTTCCCCCTGAGCCCTCAGCTGATATTAGGAGAGGATTATGTCACTCCTGTCCCTAAAGAACAAACGGGGAGGCTGCTGGAGGACACTTATAGCAGCGGATCCTGACTTTATCAGCTTGTTCCTGCAAAGCCAGGGCTGTGCCAGGCACTGTCCCTGTGCTGGCCACTGATCCCAGGCAGGCTCCTGGAGTGGGGGACACTGTGGGACAGCTGCGGCACCTCGCCCTGCCGGGATATCTGGAGATCTGCTTTAACAATTTGCCTGATTTGTGTGTGGGGAGCTTTGAAGGTTGTGAGTGCTGTGGTAAAGGATGAGTGCAGCCCCATTTGGGTGAGCACTGGAGTGGCCAGGGGGTGAATAATCACACCACAGGCTCCCAGACACTGCTGGAACTGACCTGGGCTTACTCTGGGAGCAGGGTGTGCTGTTAAGTGTCGTTTACAGGTGCAAGTGCTAATTCTGAAGTATTTGGGTTCAGTGCACTCGTTTGTTCCCTCCCAGAGCCACCCAGCAGTTTAAATCAAGGTTTTAAATAGCAGAGGATTGCCCAAACTATTCTGTAATGGTGTTAAACACCCCCGTACGTCCAGCATCCTGAGCAACAGTGAGAACAGAAGCAAATTGGGGTTTTGGAGGGGCAGAAGGTGAGGCTGAGTGGAGGCTGGGGCAGGACTGGATTTCCAGCCTTAAGCTCGTTATGTGAAGTCTGAGGAGTGCTCAGCTGAACCAAATGAATTACGTATTCCTGCTGGTAAAAGGGCTGACACAGCTGGAATTTCAGCAAATGGAGCTGTAATTATATTTGAGGTCTCAACCCCTGTAGTATTTTAGTGGTTGCCTCTCTTCCCTAGAAATTAAATGAATTTGAGCCATTCAGTCAGCTCTGAGTTCTTGCAGAGTTCAGGTCTGGTTTACACCCCTTGCATCTTCTTGCTCTTGTGTACCTCAGGCTTAAACTCAGCTGCTGTTTGCTGAACCAGTGATGTCTCCATCACTCAGGACTTGGACTGCATTTGTCTCTCTGCACTGTGTCTTGATGTGCAAGCTTCCAAATTCTGGCCTCCATGAAACTTATGACTCAGGGAAACCACTGGTCAGACAGGGTTTAAGTCTGTCAGGATGAATTCCAGCTACTTGTAATTCAAATCAAAGTGATGGTTACTTGAAAGTGAAATAATATGTGACTATACCTTGGTTTGGTCCAGAAAAACCCCAAATAATTTATTTTGCCAGGCCAGACATAGATTGGAAGATAAAATTCCCGTCTTCTCTGCTGAGAATGAAGAGTTCAAGGCGTGTTACTCATCGTGTCAGATTGCAGACAACAAAATTATAATTTGTGTAGGTACTTATGGAGTTTCAAAGGCAAATTGAAGAAGCTGATAGTGCTCTGAAAGGCAGAGTTATTTCCTGGAACTCCGTGTTTGTGCTTCCTGTCCCAAATAAAACAGATTAATCTCTTGCTTAGTCAAATGTCTGAGTCCACAGCTTCCTCGTGCTTTAACAGCAACTGAACTGATTATTTCTGTGCTTTCTTTTTTTCCTCCTTGAAGGCAAATGAAATTATAGTCAGCTGTAGATCAGAGGGGCCAGGGGTCTGTGATTACAGCATGTGGGAGGGTGGCAGAGAGCTCCAGCCTTGAGCCTCATCATCTGCACAGTGTTCATCTCCAGAAGAAAGGGTGGATGTCCTTTGGAGCAGCTTCTTGGGACGTGCTGGAAAAGCTTGGCTGAGCAGAGCAGGTAGGATCCCTGCATCCTGTGGGGGGATTTCTCCTCCTCCAGCTCAGAAACCAATTCCATGGCATAGTGTTCTGCACATGGGAAGGAATTTCTCGTGGGAAGAAAAGGTCAGTGAAATCAGTTGCTGTAGATGTTATGCAGATTTTAACTTGGTAATGGGGAGAATGAAATACTTGTGGCTCATGCTTGGTGCCTTGTATTGCTCCTAGGGAGGCTTCTTAATATTACATTAGAAATTATTAGTTTTTAAATTTATTTGAAATTATTGGGAAATATGACCCTGAAGGATTATGAACAGACATTGGTGTGATGCTCTAGCACTCTTAAAAATTGCATCAGGATAGTGCTGAGGATTTGCCCCAGACAAGATCAGTCTTGGACTCCTCTGACTGAGTTACTCATTTTGGAATGCTGGAGAGCAAAACTTTGTGCAGTTGTTGCTGTAGGAAACATGGGAGACACCGAGTTATTGGGAGTGTGAGTTACTCCCTGGATAAAAATGGCTGTACGTGTAAATGATGGTGTATTCCAACTCCATAACGTACATTGTTCCCTGGAAATGTCTGCTGAAAGGTGGGAGAGTGCTGGGTTGTTTATTCTGTGCTCCCCTGGAGACAGGGAGGGAAGGGGCTGATTTCTTCCCTCGCTCTTAGGAAAGGCTGCTCCTTGCTGCTCTTTTAATCCTTGCCTTGTTTTACTCCCTGCCTCTTAGAACTTTTCTTGGGTAGAGTGGCAACTGCTGAATTGGTAGTTCCTCAGGGGAGTAGCAAGATACCAGCACCGAGATAAAGCTCACAGTGTCCCTGTGATTTGAACAAAACTGGCAAACAAAAACAAGAGTTGTAGTTGCATTATCGAGGGAGCTTTGTGTAACGTAATAGGGCCTGGATTAGCTTTCCTTTGCCAAGGCTGGATTTCCAGGCTCTTGGAGCTGCTGTGAAGAGTTTAGCACACACAAACACTCTGTCCCCTGCCCAGAATGAGTGTGCTGGCAGGGTGGAAGAGTGGCTGTGTGGGTGGGAGGAAGGTTAAGTACCAGGTGTATCCCTGAGCAGGTGACGTGACACACACGGTGTAGGATTAACGTGGGATGAGCAGTTTGCCCCGGCTTCGTGCTGGCTATCAGGCTACTCCAAGGAGCTGCTGGGAGAAGTATGCAGTTAATCACATCCATTAGCATGATTAAAATCCTGATTAGTTTCTGTCACTCCCATTTTCCTCCTACACTTTGCCCCTTTTTATTTGGGGTGTTTGCAAGCATGAGCAGCAGCGAGGCTGGGAATTGTAAATGGATGCCAGGATTCTGGGCTTGTTTTTGGAACAAAGTTCCTCAGAAAGCTGCCCAGCTGCTGGCTGAACACAGCATGTGAAAAATCAGCCCTTCACAGCTGGAGGAGCCTCAGCAGGACTGTGGGGAGTCCAGCTGAGCATGGAGTAGGCTTGTCTTGCTCAGGGTTTGCTCACGTTCCATGTCTGGTGTGTCCTAACGCTTGAATTTTGACATCTCCGTCCCTGTGTGCTGAGGAGCAAATTGTGCTGGCTGGCTCCTTGGAGCAGGGTTCCTCTGGCCTCCAGCAGCCAGGGCTGAATGGGCTGGAGAACAAGTCCAGGGATGGGATGATAGGGAAAGACAAGGCTGAAAGGAAGGTTAGGGAAACTGCAGATCAGCTGGTTGGATTTTGACTAGAAGTGGAAAAAAAGACAAAAAATGAGATAATTGTGGAAATTCCTGTGTGCAAAAACTCTTTTTGAAAAACCTCACTGGTTGGGGAGATACTGTGCATATTCAAACTGGACCTTTTTGGAAAAGCAAAGGTCTCTGAGCATTAGGTCATACACTTCCAACACATTCCCGCCTGGGAGTGAGTCATTGTCTTTTGTAAAATTGTATTGGAGCTACATCATTCCCCAAAAGCTGTTTTTCAGCTGAATTTAGGGTGTTGACACTTGCTCTAAACAAAGTAAAACTATGGGAGCATTTATCAGAGCAATTTCAAAGTGTGTTTACATACTCTGGAGTTGTGACTCCCGAAGTGCTGGAGCTCAATTCATTCTTATGAGTGGAAACACTCAGCTCTCCCACTGAGGATTGGGGCAAATACCTCCATGTAACTTAAATGATGTTTGTGAAGTGCTTAAAACCCTCTGGAAGGTGCAGAGAAACATCCAGGTGCTTTTACGTGCTCTTATTTCTCCCTCCTCCCCCGTGTTTCCTGCAGAGATTGTGGTGTGTTGGCTCTTTGCTGGAGATCCTCTTGCACTTTGTCCTTCCAGGAGCTGATACGGAGGGTTTGTTTCCATATTACGACTTTATTTTCTCTAACAGAACTCATTTGAGGTTCCAGCCCTCCTCTATTTCTTGGCTTCTATCAGGTTGTTGTGCCAGAAGTTCAGTGCAGTGAAATGGGGCAGTGAGAAATCAGTTGGTGCTCAGGTGGGATTTCTACAAGTCATTTTAGAAGCTGAAGCAATTCTGTTGAAGGGGAAGTAGAAACAACTGCTTGGAGAAGGGGATGCCAAGCACTCATCACACTGGCTTTACTGGGGAAAATGTGATGGGGGAATTCTGTCAGTGGGATGAGTAAGAGTTTGGGGTGAAAAATCCTTGGCTGAGTTTCATTGGAAAGGTTTAGGCTGCCAGGCACACCTGGATCCCAGAATGATTTGAGTTAAAAGGAGATCACCCAGGGAGGGTCACCTGGAGCAGGTGACACAGGGATGTGTCCAGACAGGGACACTCCAGGGCAGCTGTTCAGGGCTCTGCCCCTCCATGGAAAGAGGCTTTTCCTTCCTCCTGCTGAGCTGCAACTTGTGCTTTGCTTTGTGGTCACTGCTCCTCATCCTGTCACTGGCCCCACTGAGCAGAGTCTGGCACCATCCTTGGCACTGGTTCATTTCCAGAAAGGGTGGATGTCCTCTGGAGCAGGTTCTTGGGAGATGGTGCACAAGCTGGGCTGAGCAGGACCAGCAGGATCTCTGCATCCCATGGGGGCATGTCTCCTGCAGTCTCCCCTCATGTAGGAAATGCTCCAGACCCCAAATCCAAATCCAGTGTTGCTGTGTTTGGTGTTAACTCCATTCCAACTCACCAGAAAGGGAACCTGAGTGCAGACAGCAGTGAGGAGAGGGCAGGAATTAAACACTTGGAACTGGTATGAACAGGATGCAAATGGAAATCTGAAAGTTGTGCTTCACTGACAGTTTTGCTGTAATCCCCTCTGGAAAGCACTGGGCGTTTTTAAGCACCTGACTGTCAGTAGTTGAGATTTGCCTGGGTTTCAGGCACACTGAGAGGAAGAGGTCAGCTGTGGTGAGAGGAGTTCCTGGGTTAGGCTGGTGGTCCCCATGGCCTGGGAGGTACTCCTGGCAGTGACATCTGCTCAGGAAGTTCATGTGCTCCCTTCCCTGTGGGTAAGTGCAGCTTCATCCACACTTGAGGAGAAAATCACCAGTGATATGCTGATATCAGAAATTATATTTCCCAACAATTTCAAATAAATTTAATATTTAATAAGTTCTAATGGATATGAAATGCTGCTGGAAATACTGAGGAAAACCCATTTGTAAACAGCAGCTTAAAGAAAGTGTTTTTAAATGTGATTTTTGGTGCTGTTTATAGCCGTTTCAAATGCTGAATTCTTCCTGTCTCCTGATTGCTGTCTGCACCCAGGTTTCCTTTCTGGTGCACTGAAATGGTGTGAACACCAAACACAACAGCACTGAATTTGGATGTTAATTTTTCCTGGAATCCCAGAATGATGTGGGTTGGAGGATCATCTTATTCCACCCCGTGCGATGGCCAGGGACACCTTCACTGTCCCAGGGTGCTCCAAGCCCTGTTCAGCCTGGCCTGGAACACTTCCAGGGATCCAGGGGGATTTTGGTTTTTTTTGTTTTTTTTTTGTTTAACCTCTCAATTTCAGCCATTTCTCTGCTGCAGCTTTATTAAGTGTAATGCTCTGTTAACAAATGCTCCTTTGCTTATCTGCACTGGTTTTAAGGAATCTCAGAAGTTTTTCTGCTGTCCATGGATACTTTCACTGTTGTTAATTAGGTAATGGGAAGCTTCCAAACTGTGAGAGCAAAGACCAAAATCCCCAGGCGGCTTCAGCAGAGGCTCTGCAGACAGGGGAGGCAAAGAATGAAACAAAGAACTGAGTCACCCTCTCTTCCTTCCTTTAGACTCTTGTGGTGGGAGTGCATCGTTTCTGTTATAAGTCATAAATCAGAGCAATAAGCAAAAGGGTTCTGGATGTTAATGGGTGCAGCATTCAAACTTCTTACTTAGCAGGAGCTGTGGATTTAAGTGATGTAAATAAGCAGCAGTAAATTAAATAGCTTGTGTGATGGCCACACTGGATTCCCACTGGGATGTTATGGATGCACAGTCTCAGAAGTGTTGATTTCATAGCTCTGAGTGCAGCCCCAGCCCTGGGCCCAGCACAGGAAAAGAGAGCCCAGAGGAGGCACCAGGGGGATCAGAGGATGGAGCAGCTCTGCTGGGAGCAAAGGCTGGCACAGCTGGGATTGTTCAGCCTGGAGAGAAGATGCTTTGGGGTGAGTTCAGTGTGGCCTTGCAGGGCCTGAAAGGGCTCCAGGAGAGCTGGAGAGGGACCGGGGACAAGGCCTGGAGGGACAGGACACAGGGAATGGCTTCCACTGCCAGAGGAATGGATGGGATATTGGGAAGGGATTCCTGGCTGGGAGGGTGGGGAGGGACTGGGATGGAATTCCCAGAGCAGCTGTGGCTGCCCCTGGATCCCTGGCAGTGCCCAAAGGCCAGGTTGGAGCAGCCTGGGACAGTGGGAGGTGTCCCTGCTGTGTCAGGGATGGCACTGGATGGGCTTTAAGGTCCCTTCCAACCCAAACCATGCCAGGGCTCTGGGTTCTGGAAATGTTTGCTCAGCTCAGAAGCTGCTCTGGGTGATTTGGGTGTCTGCTCCTGCCCAGGTTTGCAGGGTGTGACTCCCAGAGTGGAAATTGGTTCCACCTGCATGTGCAGGAGGATGGGACACACCCTGGGGATGTCACTGAGGCTGAGCCCTGCATTAAATCCCTTTGGGATGCCGTGCTGTGGGATGGGCACATGATAGACATGTCAGTGTGACACCACCGTGGTGGGCACTGTCGCATGCTGTGGGTGGCTCAAGCTGTATTTGCTGTCACAAATTTGCATTTATATATGAAACTACAATGTATGTAATCCACAGGGTTAATTTTCCCAGGATACCTTCATGCTTCAAGCATACATATTATTTTTCTTAGGTTGCATTTGAACCTCTTTAAGCATTTATGACATGAGAATTAAAGCTATTTCCATCTTGAGTTCTGAGGGCTGGATATTCTTTAACTGGGTTTTTTTTTTAGGTAAAACGTACTGTTATTTTTTTGCATTGGGATTTGGACAGAGCATGTAGGGCAATAGGATCAAGTGTCACATTGGGGATTACATATTTGTCCTGAAGTGACCCTTTTAGGAGCTTGCATGGGTGTAATTGGTGAATGACTGGATTTGTAGGGATGTATATCTGCATTAGCACTGGTTTGATGTGGCTCGAGCTGATTTGCTTTTGGTCCAAACTATTTTCAGCTTGGGGAATTCACTTTTAAGGAGAAATGCTATAATTTCCTCCTGTTTTCCCTTAAAAGCAGTGGTGGTTTTACCAGGATTTAATAGCTCTAAATATGAATGTAGAGCAGTGTTGCACAGCGTTGTCTGGTGGCTGACACCCAAACTTATCCCAAAAGCTGCACATTGGAGATCTCTGGGTGTTAATGGTGTGGAAAAAGCTTTTATCATTATCAGCTTTCCAAGATTCTTTCATTGCATCAGTTGTTTTCTTGTTCTTGAAACTGTAACAACTCTTTCACTCGTGGTGTTCTGTATTATTTTGGTGAGTTGTGTCCCTTAGCTGGCAGTTCTGTGGGATTTCCCTCTCCTGCAAGGAATTAACATGAATTTGAAGGCGTTGGGGAACATTAAGGGAACTCCTTGCACCTCCAAGCTTAATTTTCTGCAGCGAAGGTTCTGAACGTGCCAAATGAGCAGTAATTGCTGGTCTTGCTGACAGACTTTCCCCGTGGGCACATGCCTGTGTCTGAGCAGAGCCTGGCACCTGTCCTGGCTGCAGTCTGGGCTTTCTGCAGGGTTTTCTGGGTGCTTCTGGTGGGCAGGGAGAGCCTTGCCCTGGCAGCTCTGGGATCCCTTCAGGTGCTGATGGATGAATGGCTGTGATTCACAAAGGCCTTGCATTTCCATTTGCATTTTTTCCTTAATTACCCTGAGCTGTGTTTGTGCCACGGGTTTCCCTCTGCTCCCCCTTTCCTGCTGCTCTGCTCTCTCTCCCAAGCTCCCAGCTGCTGTTCTTTCTCTCCCATATTTCTGTTTTCTCATATCCTGTTTAGGGCCATCTGAATGTATTCAGTGTAGGGTGGGTTTTTTATTTTTTTGTTACAGAGACCTTTTAAAAAGGCTGTTGGGGGGTGATGGGAGCACAGAATTTAACACACCGCTCTCAGAAATCCTGACTCTGGCTGCCATCAGCTGATGGTGTCTTGTTTAAACATACCACAGACTTGATGTTTTTTCCCCTTGGGGTTTGACTTCCTCTGATAGAAGGAGATTCCCTTTTAAAGCAGAGCTCTGTGGTTATATAATGAGAGAAGGAAATACTCCTCAAGTGACACTGGGAGAATAGAAAAGTTATTTTGGTGACTGACTGTTAGACAGGAGAATAGAAAATTTGCTCAGGAG
Organism: Rhabdornis inornatus; assembly: GCA_013397075.1. NCBI lineage: Eukaryota > Metazoa > Chordata > Aves > Passeriformes > Rhabdornithidae > Rhabdornis > Rhabdornis inornatus. The sequence continues at coordinate 163,284 of VWZS01008248.1, read as the reverse complement.
GGCACTGTAACTGGAGTCCTCTTGGGAAAGTGAGAGGAACACATTTAAGGGATGAAGTAAGGGAGTGACCAGGGCAGAGCAGCAGAAGGAAGGTTATGGTGAGGACAGAGCTGTCCAGTGCACATCTAGGATTTCTCTTGCAGGATTTAACTCTTTCCAAACTGCTCTTCCTTTCCTCCCTCAGCTGCTCCCAAGCACCAGAAGTCTCCAAGTCTGACCTTCCAAGAGCTGTGCTGGCTTTGGCTGTTGGATTTGTAGCCATGACTAGAACTTATTTTTGAATTTGTGTTTCCCCTTTCCCCTTTCCCCTTTCCCCTTTCCCCTTTCCCCTTTCCCAAATGGCAGACTTGCCAAGGACTGTGGAGGAGTCAGAGTGAAAATTGGGTTTTTATGCTGTTGGAGGGGTGGAAATGGAAGTTTCCCAAGCAGTTTGCTGTTCCTCAGCACAGGTTTTTGGGAGGCAGGGATACAAACTCCAGGGGAAGGCAGCTGGATTCTGGCAGGGGAGTCACTGAACTTGCTCAGCTTTCCTAGTTCCTGTCCTTGGAGTTAAGCTCAGCACTGCACACACCCCACGCTCCCTCCAGACACTGCTCCTGCAAGTCTGAGCTCCCTATGGATTTAACATGGAATACTGATTCCCCTGGTCCAGGATGTGCCTACAGAAACATGGAAAATGCCCACGATTCATCAAAATTAAGCTGGTTTTCTTGCTAGTCTGGGGTATGTTTATTTTTTCTAGTATGTAATTTATCTGTAGAATAATTTTTCAGCAGCCAGATATGCTGACTGTGCCTGTTAGGTTTCCCCAGTGAAATTCCCTGGCAAGCTTCGCTTCTTCCAAGATCATTTTGAGGTGCTGATGTAATCAAAGGGTTGAAGGTGAACCCAACGAGAAGTTATATAGTTCAAAGTTTTCTCTTAAAATCCACGTGGAATTGAAGTGCATTTGTTATTTTTGTGTATTTTTAATGTAGCTTTTTGTGCTATTCAGTAACTTTGTGCTCATTTATTAATTAAGAGATGTCAGTTTATGCCTGAGGAGGGGGGGACGGTTACAGATCCTTAACACCTCATCAAAATTTCAGTGGGAGTTATTTTTTCAGCTCTATTTGAATAATTAAACATTGTGCTGAACTAATTTTGCAAATGTGTGGGGGGAGCACAAGGAGTAATGAAAACAGTTAATCTAAATTGAAATGCATCAGAGCATCCTGGTTGTACGAGTGTTAACACCCTGCTTTATTCTAAATAGTTGTATTACTTCAAAGAAACTTCCCAATTTATCAACTGAGGCATGAAATATAAACAGAGATTGGGAAATGATCCTCTGAAAGACAGAAGTGAAACAGCAGGGCTCTGGTGATGGATATCTTGTTTAACACAGATCACCTTGAGCAGGATAATTTTCCATACTGAATTTTTAACCCTTGCTTCAAAGCAAGGGAACTTCCAAAGTGCCTCGGAGGACCTGCATTTTGTCCTTAAATTAGTTTAATTTTCAAATGAAAGATTGTAGAATCTCATTATTTATGAAACAGAAGCTTTGGATTCAGCTCACATGTTCCTTTATTAGAGAATTCCAGCTACAAAGGGAGACTGGGTATCCACCAGCTGCACTTGCTGACTGATAACAGGCTTTTCAAAGTAGTTTTCTTTCAGCAATCCTTTTAATGCTTTAAATTCAAGCCTGAACTTTTTTTGTGGGATTAGGGGTAGGAAGAAAAAAAAAAAAGAGCTAGATCAGAGGAATAAATGCAAATAATTCAGCATGAACAGCAGAGCAGGAGAGTGAGGTGGTGAGGTGAGTCAATTATTGTGATGTGTGTTTATAAAGCAGGACAGTATTGCACTCCCCAACTTTTAGCAAATTAAATTAAATCACAATGTAAGAACTGTGACAACACATCAGGCAAAAGGGTCACGTGTGTGGGTTTGTGCAGAGTTTGGTTTCTGTTTTGTCCTTTTTTCATCTCCTTAGTTTTTCCTCAGGGGTGCTGGGGAAGTGTGGGCTGTGTCCCCATGGCTCTGAGAGTCCTGGGGGCTGTGTGGGGTTCAGATCACAGCATCCACACTGGGGTGGGTGGGAGGCACCTTAAGGATCATCCAGTTCCACTCCTGCAGGGGGCTCTGAGCTCTCCCTGGAGCCTTCTCCTCTCCAGGTGAACATTGCCAGCTCTCCCAGCCTGGCTCCAGAGCAGAGGGGTTCCAGATCTGGATCTCTCCAGCACCTCCAGGTCCTTGTGCTGTTGCATCCATGGCAGCTCTGCAGGTGGGGTCTCACCTGAATTCCCCCTTTCCTGCAGCCCAGGCACAGGGGGTCTCTGGCCAGGCGACGTTCAGGTTCTCAGTCTTGTCCCCAGGGCTGCTTTCCATCCCTTCATTCCCAGCCTGGATTGGTGCCTGGGACTGTCCCAACCCTTGCAGGACCTTGCCCTTGGCCCTGTTGAACCTCCTGAGGTTGGCACAGTCCCCCCTCTCCAGGCTGGCCAGGTCCCTGTGGGTGCCCCATCCCTTCCCTCCAATGTGACAGCACCCAGAGCTCGGTGTCACAGCAAGGTGCCCGGGGTGCCCCAGTCCCACGTGTTGAATTTGGCTTTTTCAGAGTCTCTCCAGCTTCTCTGCAGCAGAAAATGCCTTTCTCTCCTCCAAGCAGGTTAGCACTGCTGGTGCCAAGGCAATACCCAGCTCTCAAGTCTCAATACTGGCAAATAAAAGAACTATCTGTCGCTGCCACTGTCACCTTTGTCCTCTCAGCACAAGGTTTCACACCTGCAGCTCACACTAAACACTCCTCTCCCTGCTTATCTCTTGGGAGAGTTTTTCTGTTGATCTCTCCAAGTACAGGAGCTGGGATTTCTAGATCAAGTGTTTTATGTTGTACTTTTCAGAAGCATAATACCAAAAAAAGGAGGTTGTGTACTGGGAGGAGCATTTTCATCTACTAAACAGGGATGGAGGCTGTATTTTATGGACTTGACTGAAATTTTACAGTTCTTAATCTGGAAGTTGCGTGTGGATTGTTCTCTCTCAGCAAGTTTTTACTGAATTCTGTTCTTCTGCTAATTTATTTTTAAAAGGTATTTTTGAAAAAAGAAAAATTGAGTGTTTTAAGATGGTCACTGGGCTGACCAGATTCAAGGCAGGCTTTTGCTCTCACATGTCCTTTGTGTAAATTCTGGGTTAATTAAGTGACTCATTCATTCAGTCTGGCCGAGGCTGCAGATGATGGGGTGAAGGAAAAAGCAAACCCAGCACAGGGTGAAACTCCGTGAGGCAACTGAGCTTCCTTCTGGAAAGTGAATAGGGAACAGGCAGCCTGTGCCTCAGTGCAGACCTGCAGGGTTGGGCATTTCACAGAACACCATCAGAGCTTCTTTCATTCCTGAACACTTCAGGGCTTCTGCTTTGTGTCCTCTTCATTCCTGGGGCCTGACTGTTAATGAATTAATAAATGTCCCTCTGCAGTGATTTCAGTTCTGTCCTGTACAATGGCAAATCTGAATTCTGCACCATTTCAACTGGCACAGGGCAGGGTTAGGTGGGACGTTGGGTGGGAATTCCTGGCTGGGATGGAATTCTCAGAGAAGCTATGGCTGCCCCTGGATCCCTGCAAGTGTCCAAGGCCAGGCTGGACAGGGCTTGGAGCAGCCTGGGATGCTGGAAGGTGTCCCTGCCTTGTAGTAGGATGGGATTGGGATGATCCCTAAGGTCCCTTCCAACCCAAAACAGTCTGGAATTATTTTTGTTTTATTCCAGAAAGTTTCTTGCATGAAACACAGAAGCACTTCCTAGGACAGAAATCAAAACCTGGAGTGCCTGGTTAAGAGGGTGAGGGATAGACCTGAAAGTAAAACCTGAAAGTATTTCTTCTTTCAAATACCAAAAAGGAAAAAAAAAAGAAACCCCAAAGAAAAAGCCCCTCCCCAACCCCTCCAGAGCTCATCCCCTCATGATTCTAATAATTTGGCTAAAAAATTTTAAAATGTCTCATAAATATTCTAAATCTGGAGAGGTAGAAGTGTAAGAGAGAGAGTAGGGAAGTACTGAACATTTTCTGAATAACAAAGTGGATCTTTCTGTCAAACATCTTTACTAATTAATCCAAAAAACGAAGCAAACAGAACTACAGCAGCTTGTAACAAAAAGCTTTTTGATAGAGTTTGCTGCTGGGAATGAGCTCATCCTGGTGCCTGAGTGGGCTCAGTGCAGGGCTGGAGTTGTTTGCTGGTCCCAGTGTGGGCTGGGGGGAGCTGGGAGCCTTGGGCCATCCCCAGGGACCATCCAGCTTCCCGATGAGGTCAGCAAGAATTTGGATTGTGGATTTGCTGTACTTATTTTTTTGGCAATTTGCATTGATTTTAGGTGCAGCCAGAGAGCTGGAGAGGGACTCCTTACAATGGGCATGGAGTGCCAGGACAAGGGGGAATGGATTTAAACTGAAGGAGCGTAGATTTAAATTGTTTATTGGGGAGAAATTCTCAGCTGTGAGCATGGGCAGGCCCTGGCACAGGGTGTTCAGAGAAGCTGTGGCTGCCCCTGGATCCCTGGCAGTGCCCAAGGCCAGGCTGGACATTTGGGCTTGGAGCAGCCTGGGACAGTGGGAGGTGTCCCTGCCATGGCAGGGCTGGAATGAGATGATCCTTAAGGTCCCTCCAACCCAAAACTCTCTAAGGAAAAGTTGTTACAGAAGAGTGAAGGAATGTGGTCCCAGTCTTCATGGGGAATCTTCACTTAAGTCTTAAGGTGGAGCCAAGCAAGATTGAAATTAAAAATTGTGTATCAGTGGCTCTTGGCTTCATAATTTTAAGTTAATCCTTTTAAAATGTAGTACAGTGATTTACCTTCTGTGCTTTCTACCTATTTCTCTTTTTAAAATTACAGAATTATTGCTTTAAAATAAGGAGATGATTGGGAAAACTACTTATAGTAAGGGCAAACTCTGAATATTAAACTTGTGCAATGCTTGTGGGGGTTGATACTGGGATCTTGCTGAGTGGGAATTCGGTGATGTGCCAGAACCACAGTTTGCTTCATTCTAAGTCAACTTTAATCACTAGAAGTTGTATTATTCGTTGTCCTTTCAGTTTCTCACCCTGATAAGCTGCTTTGTTGTCCTTGGAGGCACTGGGAGCCTCATGCTGGTTCCAGTTTAAATTGCAATATCAGTGTGTAGGGGAGGCCGGAAGGTTTGGAGTCTGCTGGGACTCCAATACAAATCTTTTATTTCTGCCAGCTAAAGAAATGCTCAGAACTGTGAAAATAACAGAATTGCATGTGAGACAATGTGTTAGACTTGTCTCCCTTGTCATTGGAATTTGTCTTTAAAAGGATGGGGGAAATGAATTAGAGTTGGAGTTGTAACAGCTCCTGCATGTGAAGGCAGCAGAAGCTGCAGAATTCCTGGTGCTGGGGGTGACTCAGAAATTCCCGGATCCTGGGTGGCTCAGGAGCAGAGCTCTGGCACAGTTTTTGTTTCTTCAGTAGCTGTCACATGTGGTGCATAGGGCAGTGTCACTGCATTCCCAGCTCCTGGGTGTAATCCTTGAGTAGTGAATGCAGAATTGGGAATGGAGCCTGGCAGAGCATGGACAGAGCAGCAGTGAAGGAGCTTTGCTGGATTTTGGAATCCCAGAATGGTTTGGGCTGGAAGGGAACTTAAGGATCATTGAGTGCCACCTGTGCCATGGCAGGGACACCTCCCACTGTCCCAGGGTGCTCCAAGTGTCCAGTCTGGCCTTGGACACTTCCAGCGATCCAGGGGCAGCCACAGCTGCTCTGGGCACCCAGTGCCAGGGCCTGCCCAATATCCCATCTGAACTTACTCAGTTTGAAGCCCTTCCCCTTTCCTGGAAGGCTCAAAGTAACCAAGGAATGACCATGGCACCTGAGCTCTTAAATTCCATCCCAGCCCCTCCCCACTCTCCCAGGGAACAATTCTTTCCCAATATCCCGTTCATCCCTGCCCCAATGTCCAGCCTGGTCTTGGGCACTTCCAGGGATCCAGGGGCAGCCACAGCTGCTCTGGGAATTCCATCCCAGCCAGGAATTCCCAATATCCCATCCATGCCTGCCCTCTGGCACTGGAAGCCATTCCCTGTGTCCTGTCCCTCCATGCCTTGTCCCCAGTCCCTCTCCAGCTCTCCTGGAGCCCCTTCAGGCCCTGCCAGGGGCTCTGAGCTCTCCCTGGATCCTTCTCCTCTCCAGGTGAACATTCCCAGCTCTCCCAGCCTGGCTCCAGCCCTGCAGCAGCTCTGGGGGTTCCTCTGGCTCTCTGCAGGTCCTTGTTCTGTTGGATCCAGGGCTGGGGCAGCTCTGCAGGGGGTTCTCACTCATCTCCATGGCCTAAGCACTCCTGGTTTTCTTTGGATCTGAGTGAATGACCAGTAGCAGGAATGTGTTTGTGTCTCAGCCAGGAACAAGTGAAAGTGTGTATGGACATATGAACAGCTGGCATTTTCTTTTTTTTTTTCTTTTTTCTTAATGAGTCTGAGCTGACCAGTTTTAAGTCCAGATTAAAAGCTGGGTAGTATAATTATTTTTTAATTGGTCTTTGCAGTAAGAAGCTGTGCATTAAACTACAGAACTTTCTGAGTTCCAATTGCTGTGAGTAATGGAAATCAGGTTGCTTAGGTATAGTGCTGGAAATTAATTTTATGGGTATCTCTGAAGCACTTTCATTCAGTCATAATTCAGTATTTATTAATGCAGATTTTCATTTCTGAAGGTGTTATTTGAGGTTTCAGAGCAGTGATTGCACTGATTGATTTGGTTGTGGTGTGAAGTAACACACGTTGTACTGGTTCCAATCTTGATGAGGAAACTGCTGCTGCTCCTGCTGCATTTTCAGAGCAGGAATTGCTTTCCTTGATAAGCCCAGAGCAAGGATCAGAGCAAACACTTCCAGCAGCTCCCTGGGCTTAGAAATCCCAGGGATTTGTGGCATTGCTCTGATAACACAGGGTGAGAGCTGTCCTCTGGTTTCCCAGGATAAGAGGGTCTTTGGGGATGGAATCTTTGAAGATGCTCAATCTCTCTTCTTTTTTTTATTTTCCTTGTAGTTCTTACCCAGCTCATTGTTTTAGTGTCACTGAACCTTCAAAAATGCAGCAAAGTCAAACTGCACAACTCTCAGGGGGCACCTTCTCTCTCTACACCTTCTTGAGAGGAGGTTGTGAACAAGGGACAGGACAGGAGCAAATGGCCTCAGGGGAGGCTCAGGGTGGACATCAGCAGGAATTTCCATGTGGAAAGGGTGTTCAGACCTTGGAACTGCCATGGAGGGTTTGGAGTGCCCATCCCTGGAGGTGTCCCAGGAATTCCTGGAGGTGACACTCAGTGCTCTGGGCTGGGGACAAGGTGGGGATCACATCTTGGATTTGGTGACCTTGGAGATCTTTGTCAGTCTTAATTCTGGGGTGCTCATGCCCTCCACGCCTCAGGCTGGTCCTGCCATGACTAAGCAGAGTTCAAAACCTGTGCTTAAGTGATGTTTAGCAGCACCCTGCAGGTTAGAGCAGGATGGAGGGACAGTGGTGACAGTGCCAGCCCCTGGTGCTCTGCAGGGTGTGTTTGGGACCCTGTGTGCCCAGCTCTCCATTTCCCTATGGTGTCTCAGATCCTGCAGCAGTTTGCTCCTGGGTTCTGGTTAAACACAGCTGTCTGCACCTTGTTGTAACCTGTCAGCAGCTGATGCTGGGTGCTCAGACTCCAGCCCAGCTCTTCACGCGGAATTGAACAAATCTGTTTTTTCAGGCAGTTGCATAACGGGAAGTGACTGCTCATCTTCTGTTCCAGTTATTTTTTGTTGGCTTTAGAAATCTTAATTACTCTACTCTAGTTGTAAATAAACATCTGAAGGATTTATCAGGTATTTTCAGGGCTGGCCACTGTTGCCTTGAATTTGCTGAGAAGTGACACTGCTGAAAAATCCCTAAAAGCCACAGTTTTGCTGCAGAATAAATGAGTGTGTTCCAGCTCAGTCCAAGAATTTATCCACAAGATGGCTTTGAGTCTTATTCTGACTGGTTTTCCAGTGCACCTTTAACAAAGGGAAACTTACCCTGATAATTGGACTTTTTTTTTTCTTTTGCTGGTGGGTTTGTTTTTCAATCTGAGTCTGAAAAGCTTGGGTAAGGTGAGTGTCTTTATGCCTTGGAAATGTGATCTGTGAGCTAAGAGGCAAAGAACTAAATGTTAATGACCTTAACCCTATCTAGCTGCACTGCCCTGACCTTTATCTCCCATCTCCCCTTTCCCCAGGTACAGGTATCACTTTCTGCTTGCACCTCTGAACAAATCTGCTCTGATTGTAGCTGGAAATCTGAAATAACAGGAGAATGTTGGTTTTCTCTGTTTCTCCTGTTCACTGGTAGTGCCCAAATTCTTTTTTCTGGGGTGGAGGGAGGTTGCCTGTGCTGGGGGTCACTCAGAGCTGGCCTAACAAAGCTCTGCCTAAGCTGAGGTGGAAGTTATGTCAGGTGTGTCCCCACATAGGGGAGGTCAAGTGATGTTTTGAGGCTTCTCCTGAATTTGCCTGGGGAATTTGGCATGTTCCATGAGTGACTTCTGCCCAGCTGGGATCACAGTGAGGTCCTGACAAAGTCAGTGTGTAATCAGGAGTTTAATATTTTAATAGTTTTGATATCTCAGGACACAGCTATTGCTTAATTCTTGCTAAGCTGGTCTTTTCCATGGGAAACTTTCAGGTAACAAATCCTCTGAAAACTTCTGGAATATGCTCATATTCTGAATAGATTTGGGTTGAATTGATTCTGACACTTCATGTTGTCTCTGCAGTGATTTTGAATGTCACTCACTTCTGTAGGAGAGGATGCCCTCTAGTCTAGAAACCAACAAAAAAGATGGAGAGGGACTTCAGCTAAGAGCCTGGAATGATAGGACAAGGGGGAGTGTTCAGACTGAGGGAGAGTAGGTTTAGATTGGATTTTGGGAAGGAATTCTTGGCTGGGAGGGTGAGCAGGTCCTAGCACAGTTTTCCTAGAGAAGCTGTGGCTGCCTCTGGATCCCTGGCAGTGTTCAAGGCCAGGTTGGATGGGTTTGGAGCAGCCTGGGACAGTGGAAGGTGTCCCTGAAATTCTGATTCTATGGTTTATGTATTCTGACAGCAGACAAAATATCTCCTCTCTGTGCTGCTGACCAGCCATGGCTCCTGGAAAAGGTTTTTAGCTGGAAGAAGCAGCAGCACTCCTGTGTCTGCACGGGGGGTAAATGCCTTTTTTATTTTCCTCCTTCTGATCCACATTCACAGAGAAATCAACTGATGATGCAGAGACTTTAAACCTGCTGAATTTGTACAGTGGAAAATAAAGTGTTAGGTTTTTAATGTATTCCTTGAACGCTGCTTGTGTTGGTGTCTGGCATAATTTAAAAATCAAAAGTTGTAATGCTTTTGCCTAAAAAGAGTGATGAAGCATCTGCTTTATCATCATTGTCCCAAAATCGATATGGAAGAGGTAAAAGAGTAGAATCCCAGAAGGATTTGTGTTGGAAAGGACCTTAGATGTCATTCCATCCCACCCCTGCCATGGCAGGGACACCTTCCACTGTGCCAGGCTGCTCCAAGCTCTGTCCAACCTGGCCTGGGACATTTCCAGGGATCCAGGGGCAGCCACAGCTTCTCTGGGAATTCCTTCCCAGCCAGGAATTCCTTCCCAATATTCCATCCATCCATCCCTGCCCTCTGTCAGCTCATAAACAAACTTCACTGAGCAGAGGAAATGCTGAGTTTGCTGTGGAGGGGGTTCATCTCACAGTGTTTATCACCTTTGATGGTTGGGGATGTGAGGAATGCCTGGATCACATTCCTTGTGTGTTCCTGCGCATCTGAAATATTTCTCCTCAAATACACAGCTTATTAAACCTGACACACTGATCTGCTGGGGTACTGCCCTTTATTTAGAGCACATCTGGGCGTGAGACTTGGGTTTATATATGTATATAAAATGTATATAGGTGACATTCTTCTTGGAAATATTTACATGTGTATTAACCAAATGACATTTTTTTTTCAGAACTTTTAACCCAGTGTCCTGATCATGCTGCCAGCCTGTATTCTGTTGAACTTTGGTATCTTTTTTCCTTTCTTCCTCCAAATCATCCATGCAAAATCTACTGCCATAATAAGATTCCAACCTGAAAAGCCAGGAATTAAATAAATCCACCATCTCTGTTGTACTTTTAGGTCAAGACTGGGGCAGTTGTGAGTTGGGTGAAGCAGCACAGGTCAGTGGTTCCACCACAATGGAGTCCCTGTAAAATTTCCATTCAGAAGCACCAAGCAAAGCTCAGCTCCAAGAGCACCCACTGATGGGTGCATGGATCCTTTCCCATAAGATCCTTGGAAGGTGGGTTTTGAGGTGCTCAGTGAGGTCCATGAAGTGTCCCTGAGTTGAGACCTGCAGCTCTCTGGCCACCCACACACCTCCGTGGGATAATCCCCTCCATCTTCCACGACAGGAACACAGGAGGAGCTTGTGACCTGCTCTAGGTGAGGAGATATTAATGGACAGCTTGGGCCCTTCGGTTATGAAACCTGGCAGGCATCAGCCTTGAAAACCTAAGGAGATTTCAGTCTCATGGATTTTCAGGCTTTCTTACCATAATAAAACAGCAGAGATGGTTGGGAATTCTCCAGGAGCTGTTTGGCTTTGAAGCTGTTGCTGTGGCAGCCTGCAAGGCCCAAGGAGATGAGAAATCCAAATTTGTGTCGTTTGCCCACAGTAGGGCCTGATCTGACACTGCAGACAGCGTTCCTTAGTCTGGTGTAATGTGATAAATCACAGTTGGTGCCTGCAATCTCCTTCTTGGTTTTACTTTTCCGAAGCTGAGGAGAGACAATGTTTTGTAGTTCCAATGGAATTCTCCATTCTGGGGTCTATGGGTGTGTTTGATACAGAATCATGGAATGGTTTGGGTTGGAAGGGACCTTAAGGATCATCCTATTCCAGAGCCCCTGCCATGGCAGGGACACCTCCCAGTGTCTCAGGCTGCTCCAAACCCTGTCCAGCCTGGCCTTGGACACTTCCAGGGATCCAGGAGCAGCCACAGCTTCTCTGGGCACCCTGTGCCAGGGCCTGCCCACCCTCTCAGCCAGGAATTCCTTCCCAATACCCGATAGAAATCTCTCCTCTTTCGGTTGAAAACCGCCACCCCTTGTTCTGTCGCCTTCTTTTACCTCTGTCTTTTGTCTAAGCCCCCTTTAGGTCCAGGCCCCTTCACGTTCCATTTTTGGGTGTCCATAACACTGCTGACCATTCCTTTCACCTGCACAGCAAGGATTTGTCGTGGGTGCAAGGGGAATAAAACCCAGGGGGTCTTCTGGAAGCATCTCCAGCCTTGCAGAGGAGCTGTGGGGGAGCAGCTCCTGCTGCTCTGGGTGTGGTGTGCCTGCAGTGAGTAACACAAGGATCCTTCTTGCTGGACGTGTTGAACAGCCTGTTACTCCTTGGCTGAGACACTTGGTAAAAGGCTATTTAAAAAACAGCAATAATGTTAGTTTTAAAAAAGGCACTGTGAGATAAGCCCTTTTGAGTGCCCTGTTTGTTCCAGTGATGGTTTGCTTTCTTGGTGCTGTGCTTTTGTTTAGTGGCAGGTGAGCTGGGCTGCTGGAGCTCCCAGGAAGCTGGGGTGATGTGAATATAAAAAAAACTTCAGTAAGAGCTGCTCCCAGTCTGGTGTCTCCAGCTGCTCATGTGCTACTAAGTTTTGTGATGTTTGGTGATCCCTGGTGGTGCTGGGATGTTTTATTTCAGGAGATTTCCTCTTGCAGCCTTTGACCCTGGGCACAAGTCCTCTCCCACACACTGGTGGGTGCTGTTCCAGAGCTGCCATGGACCAGGAACCTTCTCAGATCTGTCTGCATGTAGCAACCCTGGTGTGGAGAGCAGGATTTTATATGTGAGAATGTTCCTGGTCACTCTAACTCATCTGTGACATTGAGGAGCTGCTTCCCATTCCTTCCTGATGCAGGGAGGCCATCAGTTGGCTTAGAGCCTCTCATTAATGGGCTAATGACATTTGGATAATGAAAGCTGCTTCTCCTTGTTGCCATCAAAGAGTTCATTAATGCTTCCCCAGGCTGAAGGCAGGATGGGCACTGGAGGAGCTCCAGCCTTGAATGATGATTTCATAGTTCAGGGCTTGACTCTGCTCTTACTGCTCCATGTATAATGTGTGTGCAACTGAGTCTTTATGAATCTCAAATGATTAAAAACGCTAATTCTGGCCTATAGTATCTCAAAAGATGCAGGTTGGATAATGCTGGCAGAGGGTGGGTGTGGGGATGTGCTTTGACAAATAAAGCAGATGACAGGAGTCACAGTGGATCTGTATTGATTAGACAGAACAGTAGGAAGAATTCCTGAATTCTTAAAGCCTCTATTTTTAGATGTATTTCGTCTGGGCTGAAGGCTTTCTGTTCCCTGAATTGTTCCAAAAATAAATATTTCAGGAGAGGATTAAACTTGAATGTGAAAGACAGTGTTTTTTATGCATCAGTGTTCATGGAAGGAGCTGGTCAGAAATCACTATTCTCCTTAAATTTACATGCTCTGAATCCAAATTAAAGCTGCTTTCACCAAAACTACTCATCCACGCGGGAGGCTGGAGGTGCTGGTGAGAATGCAACTGTGAGAGCTAATTTTAGCTGATTCAGTCCTGTGAGCAGTAGAGTCCTTCAGCTGTGAAAACAGACACTTCGCTCTTGCTTAAATCACTTTCTTTTTTTATTGAGCTTCTGCTGAACAGGGACAGGCTTTGCTGATTCTCACCAAGGGCAATTTCTGCCTTGGGTTTTGGTGCTGGGTTTCTTTTTGGTGTGAATCTGGATGTTAAGAGTTTTGCTTTGTTTTGACACTTCAGAAAGATGTTTGAATCTCTACGCATCGCTTGTGTCAAAGTCCTTCATCTCAGCCTTCTCTGGCTGTTTCCAGGCTCCTGTCACCTACAGTTTGTGTGTAACACAGTCCCTCCCACGTTCCTGTCTTGGGCACTAACAAACCAGAAGGCTCTGGCTTCTGGAACTTTCCTTGCCAGGTGAATGCAGCCCTTGGTGCACTGCCCAGCCTTCCAGGACCATTTGGGAAGGTCCTTGACACTGGCACTCTGGCAAGCCATGAGTCACTCCTCCAACTTCGCAGAGTCATTGCTCGTTGTTTCTTTTTTTCAAATTGTTCCTGACATCCCAAAATCCGTGGTGCTGTAAAAACAACCCCGCTTGTGCAGCTGCTTATTTCCTGTCTGCCTGTATGAACCTCACTGGGTTTTAACTTTGTCAACCTGAATCGCTGCCCAAGACTCTCATTTGAGAGTCTGTCCCCTCTAATAAGGATGAAATGTGGATGCTGCCAGAGAGTATCTGCCTGCTTTGCAGTGGAAGGTTTTCATTCTTCCATGTGCTGCCTGGGACTGGGCATCCATCTCCTCCTCCAAGCAGCAGGACTTGCGTGACTGCCGTGGAACTCTTCCTTGCTGGTCATGAATATTTCCCTAGAAAATGATTCACTCTTCAAGTGCAATGGAAATACATCCTGTGTTTTAAAGACTCTTTAAATTATTAGTCTAACTTAACTTCTCTTGGGAGTAGCTCCATTCAAAAGCCTGGAAGTAAAGGTGAAAGCAGTCTCTTTAAAATTTCAGAATCATTTGGGTTGGAAAAGCTCTCCAAGGCCATCGAGTTCAAGCTGTGACCAATCCCCTCCTTGCACTGAGTGCCACATCCAGTCATTCCTTGGACACCTCCAGGGATGGGGGAGCCTCTTGCAATGCCTGACCACCTTTCCATGCAGAAATTCCTGCTGGTGTCCAATCTGAGCCTCCTCTGGCCCAGCCTGAGGCCGTTCCCTCTCCTCCTGTCCCTGTTCCCTGGGAGCAGAGCCCTCTCCCTCCCTGTCTGTCCCCTTTTGTCAGGGAGTTGTGCAGAGCCAGCAGTTCCCCCTGAGTCTCCTTTTCTCCAGGCTGAGCCCCTTTCCCAGCTCCCTTATCCATTTCTCCTAGGATTTACTGTCAGCCTAATCCAGATATGCCAGTATGGGAACAGGAGTTTTATGCTGAACAAAAATTCAATGAGTATTTGTCAGTGGTGCCCATGAAGGTAACAAGTCCATCATATATTTATGAATAAACTCTTGGTTTAGGGTCTTGGTGAGCTCAGGAACAGCCAAGGAGACAAGGCAAGGGGTTGTGGCCATAAAGGCCATTTTCCTTCTCAGGGAAGGTGTCCCTGCCCGTGGCAGGGGTGGAAATGAGATCTTTGAGGTCTCTTCCACCCCAAACCATTGTGTGGTTCTGTGATTCCTTGTCAGGTTGTTGTGGTTATTGCTCTGGGAAGAGCCAGGGGTGGAAATGTGAGCTGCCCAATCTGGATTTCATGGCCACTGTGTATATTTAGCTCAGGGTTCAGCAGCCTTTGCCTTTGGAGCTGCATCCGACACCCTGGGGCTGCTTTGCATGAGGAATGTTGGAGCTGGGATGGGCAACGCCCCTCTTGGCTTCTATCAAGTGATCTTCATGCCCTGTATGTGTTGGAGACAAGAGCTATTTAAAGGGAGCTGTTTACCCAGAGCTTTGGAAACCAAGCCTGAAGGGTGAGAGAACAGGAAACTCCAAGGTTGAGGGGCTTTCACCTGCAAGGCACAGGAAACAGTCCTGAATTTGGGATGGGAACACAGCAAGTGCTGCTTGTTTAGGGAATTTGAGGGAGCTGATAAGGGCTTCTGATATGGGGAATGGCACATTCTTTCTGTTATAAACTCAATGGCACTGAAGTGCATTCCACCTGGCTGGAATCAGAGATAATCCAGAGCATTGCTCTGCTCCTTGTCTCTGGCATCGTGAGCAGAGACAATCACTGTGCACACACGAAGTCCTGGATCCTTGGAACTGAACACTGTCCAGTGATGATCATTTTGTGAGGTGGATGTGGGAAGGGCTGTTTTACATCATTTTTGGGTGGCTTACCAAGATGAACTCGATGCTTTTCTCCAGGACCAAGCAGAGCTGGCAGTTCATTCTCCACAGGGCTGTCACTGGAAGCTGGAGATGAATAGGTGCTACTAAGAGTAGTAAGAATCTTCAAAATCACAAACACCTGAAGGGAATTGTTACTATTTGCCCTGAAATATGGATATGGTTTTGGAACTCCTCAGAATAACCATTGTGTTACATATGGGCTGTGTTGGTGAGAGCTGGGTGGTAGCCTGGAGGTACTCAGTGTGTTAATGGGATGCAGGGGATTCAGTTTTCCTGGGAGGGGAATCTCTGAAGTTGGAGAAGCCCTTGGAATGTTGTGTACTCACAGGATGAGGAGCTGAGGAACAAGACCTACTGGTGCAGGATGTGGAACTGGATCTTACAGGGACAGCAAACAAGAGCAGCCTGCATGCCAGGCAGTGCCTGTTCTCTGATAGTGCAGGCAGGATCCGATGGGGAGTGGCATTCATGAGATCCCTGCTTTGCCTTGCTGCTGCTTTTCCAGGTCAGCTCTGGGAAAACAGTGCTGGGGGGAGGAAGGAAGTTGGGAACTTGGGGTCACAATGCATGGACAGGTATCTCTAGTCATTAATACACTTCTCAGAAGGATTTCTCCAAACTGAAGAACAGCCCTTAATCATGGGCCACATGAGTTGGGATTTGCTGGATATATGGGTTTTCTCCTGCTGTTCAGCAAAATTCTGGAACACAGTCTTCCTCAATTTATCGTGTGAAGGGACACAGTGAAGTCTCTCAGATTATTTTAGGACCCAATATACAATAAATCTTTGCAGCTACACCTTCAATTTCAGTGGTTTGGGGTAAGAAGCACAGATATTTAACATTTCTGCTTGTCACTTAGAGCACCCCCTAACTTAAAGAGCATCAATTTTACCATAGGGGCAGTTAAGACCCTCACAGTACAGGAATTCTGCCCTTCAGGGGTTACTTAGAGAGCAACCAGAGGTGCAGCTTTACAAAAAAAAAAAAGTTGGTTTGCCCAGACCAAGAACCTGTGGTGGATTTTATCTCACCGGCTGACCCAGCCCCATCTGAGCTGGAGCAGCGCTAAAAAAGGAGCTCCTGCTTCTCATTTTCTTCAATTCTGCCTGAAAAGAGAGGTCTCTGGGTTGTTTTTCTAAACAAATAAGGTAAAGATTTAGTGGTTTCTGTGCAGAGAGATTGGCATCTCCTGTGTGAGAGTGGATCGCAGCAAGAACTGCAGGATGGGTGCCAAGGGAGCAGCAGTGGGGCTGTGCTGCCTTGGGAAGTGCTCTGGGTGTTCTCCAGGGAAGGACCCTGATGTCCCAGTTGATCCCAGGGTGCCTCAGCTGCAGATGAGGATGTGGAGAAAGGAGGTGTGGGTTGTTGGTGTGTGTCAGCAGTGTCCCTCTGTGGGAAGGGGAGCATCAGTGTTGCCACGTGAGCCAGAGCTCGTGCAGCTGAATCCTGCACCAGAGAGTCCCCCATTCCTTAATTAATGTGCTAATTGCCTTTTCTAGCCCTTCTGGAGGGAGCAGGACTCTTCTGGAAGGCTTTTCTCATTCCTGAGTGCTTCACTGCTTTACTGAAGCTAAAATGACACTTTTCACTGGGCTGTTTCCTCATTTAGCTAGAAGCTCTGGAATTTTACTTCTCTGAAACACAAGTGTCCATCTGTGGGGAGAGGACCATGGATTGGTGTTTGTCTGACTGCTGAGCAGGTACTGAGATGATATTTTCCTCTGAGACTGGCTTGATGACTTGCAGTGGTGGGGAACAAGTTGGACACTTATTTCTCCATGTGAATTGAAATACTTGAAGTCTGTGGCTTGGTTCATGTTCTCTTCTGCGAGGGGGCTGTAAGGAGTAATTACTGGGATATAATCTTTTTTTTTAACAGCTGTATTTGCTTCACAATTAAGGAACATTATCAACAGAATGTAAAATATTGGGTAGAAAAATTTGGAACACGACACCCAGGTGAGGAGATGGTTCCCTGGTAAATCTGGTTGGGAGCTGGACTGGAATCATGGCAAAAGTAGGGAAAACAACTGGAACAGATAAAGGTGGGCTCATGACCTGGGTGTGACTGTCACAGGTGGCTGGGCAGGTGTGACAGGGACTGACAGGGCCCTGTGAGCTCTTAAGCCATTCATTGAGCACCTGAAATGCTGCTTAGGGCAGGGATGTCCTGATGAGCCTGGATTAATTCAGCTTTAATGCTGTGTTTGGGGAAACCTACTAAGGTGTGTAACGAGGGAAAAGTCACTCACAGTTTTCATGGAATATCCTAAACAGCTTGAGCAAGTGTTGGTGGGAAAGAGCAATCACAGGATGGATGGAGTGTGGGGGGAACCTCTGGAGATCACCCGGGCAGGGTCACCTGCAGCAGGTGACACAGGGATGTGTCCAGGTGGGTTTGGGATGTCTCCAGACAGGGACACTCCAGGGCAGCTGTTCCAGGGCTCTGCCCCTCCATGGAAAGAGGCTTTTCCTTCCTCCTGCTGAGCTGGAACTTGTTGTGCTTTGCTTTGTGGTCACTGCTCGTCATCCTGTCACTGAGCAGAGCCTGGCACCTCTCCTGGCACACAGCTGGAGAGGTTTGTGTGCATTGATGGCATCCCCTCTGTGCTCCCCTGCTGCAGACTGAGCAGGCCCAGCTCCTGCAGTCTCTGCTCATCAGAGATGCTGCAGAGCCCTGAGCATCTCTGTGGCCTCTGCTGGAGCCTCTCCTGCAGCTGCTTGTGCTGAGGAGCCCAGAACTGGACATGATATTCCAGCTGGGCCTCGGCAGGGCTGAGTGGAGGGGCAGGATCCCCTCTCTCAGTTGTGATCCCAGCAACAGTGAGATCTTATTCCTGTTGAGGAGGCAGCACCAAGAAAATCTGCCTGCATTGCTGGAGGGGGACTGCAGCAAAATCTGCCAAGTCTTAGTTAATTCTGATTAACACCACTCGTGTCCCAGCATCTCTAATTTGCCATCCCGGGGCTCTGTAATCACCCAATCCCTTCTGCTTTGTGTCTTGCAGATAAGCAGTTTCTGAGGACTGAAGTACCTGCCCAGGGAACACCTGCTTGTGAGGTAGGAGCTGATATTCTAATGACCCAACACCAAATGTTTAGTTCAGAAGCAGAGGTTTGGCACAGCTGCGTGTGCACACCAGAACAGCTGTGCTGGGAATTGCAGCCACCACCCAGAGATCTGAAATGAGAGCTCTGCCACTGGGAACCTTCATGGAGCAAACACGTCTGCAATGCACCCACCTTCCATTCTGTTCTCTTAAACCTTCTAATTACTGCTCTTTTTACCTCCTTCTAGTTCAAATCCTTCCAAACAGAATCACAGAAAGGTTTGGGTTGGAAGGGACCTCAAGGATCACCCAATGCCACCCCTGTCATGGCAGGGACACCTCCCACTGTCCCAGGCTGCTCCTAGCCATGTTCAGTGTGGCCTTGGACACTTCCAGAGATCCAGGGGCAGCCACAGCTGCTCTGGGAATTCCATCCCAGCCAGGAATTCCTAATTCCCAATATCCCATCCATGCCTGCCCTCTGGCAGTGGAAGCCATTCCCTGTGTCCTGTCCCTCCATGCCTTGTCCCCAGTCCCTCTCCAGCTCTCCTGGAGCCCCTTCAGGCCCTGCCAGGGGCTCTGAGCTCTCCCTGGAGCCTTCTCCTCTCCAGGTGAACATTCCCAGCTCTGCCAGCCTGGCTCCAGAGCAGAGGGGCTCCAGCCTTTCAGGTATTTTTTGAAGTTTCAGGCATTGCTGGAGTTCTGTTTGGGATAACAGGGCTGGTGTGGAACTCCAGGCTTGTCTTTTCTGGCCACTTGGACCTTCTTTCCTTGCCTTTTCTGCTTCAAAGGGCTCACATCTTGTTTAACTTGGTCACTCAAATCTTCTTTTTATCAAACTAAGAGGACTACAAAAGATTAAAATGGGTAAACTAGTCTAAGAAAAACAAGTCTGATTTGATTTGTTAGGAATTGGGAGCAGCAGATCATCCGAGTTTTTTATCCTAGCTGTCCTTTGGGGACAGTAAAGCTCTACTTCACTGGAATCTGCCATCAGGTCTGCACTTGGAATGTTGAAGGTGCAGGTGCTCATGTAATATGCTTTGGGGAAGGAATTACAACTTATTCCTGATTTTTGTATGGACTGAGAGACCCAGGTGTCTTCTGCAGAGCAGTTTGGGATTGTTCTCAAATGCTGGTTATGTCTTGAAGTCCTGAGAGGAAATTCTGCTGTTTTCTTCACTGTTGGAGCCATCCATCTGCCTTTTCCTTTAGGAAAGGCCTGAGCTGGCAGTGGCAGGGCTGGTACCACACAGTGACCCTTGGCTGGAGCTCAAAACACCTTGATTTAACATCCCCAGCTTCATGCACTGTGATCTCCTGGAACTGCCTGGAGGTGACAGGAGCCTCCCAAGTCTCCTAAAACCTAGTTATGGGATAACATTATTCCTCAGGTGCCTTTTTTTTTTTCAGTGGGGCTGATGCTCCTGTGTCCCTGTTCCTGAAGTGGCTGGAAGATGCTCCCTTTGCTCTCTGGGGCATTCCCTGCTCCTGCTGTTGGTCCCAGGGCTATGGCCACCAGCCAAACCATCTTAAGTTGTTGTCTCAAAGCCACTTGAAGAGAAGCCAAGGAAGATGGCTTATCTCCCTTGGGTGGGATGGAGGGGGGCCATGCCCAGAGTGCCCATGTGCGTGTCCCTGTGGCCTCAGTGGACCTACAGAGGTCACAGGAGGTGGGGAGAAGTGAGAGGAATGGGAGAGCTTTGTGTTTTCCTTCCTGCACCTGCCACTCTTGAGTGGGTTTTATTTTTCCTCTTTTCTCCCTCTCTTGGCTTGGCCCAGTGTGATCTGCAGGTCTGCCAGGCTCCTGGGGTATCTGGACTCAATTTAGACTTCATGGAATATCTCCAGTTGGAAGATCCCTTAGGGATCATTGAGTCCCATTGCCTGCTCCTCATAGGACCACCTAAAACTAGATCCCATGACTGAGAGTGTTCTGCAGCACCCCTGGAGCTCTCACAGGTCATGTTGTACCTCCCAGCTTGTCTAGGGAGGTGACTGCCACCAGGATTTTCCTCCTTGTGTTTCTCCACTGTACAAACCTGGCAATTCCAGCAGAAGCTGCCTGCTGGAGTCCCAGCATCCCTGTACCTCTCCACATTCCTTGTTCCATGGTTTCAGGACGTGCAGACCGAGCAGGTGTTTCCCACAGCCTGCACTGAGCAGCCCAAGTGCTTCCTGGAGTCATTTATCCGGGAATATTTAATGCAGGCTCATTGACTGGGGGGTGAATAGCAGCAGCTTCCTCCCCCACATCCTCTGGGAAGCTGGGAGAGCAGGCAGGAAGGAGGAAAACCTTGGTGGGAGTTGGGCACTGCCTGCTCCTGCTTGGGTCACCTGGCAGAGGAGTATCTGGGGTTCTTTACAAACCTGTTATCTCAGATTGTCCCTCAGGAATACCCTGAGTTCCTCCTGCTCATTCCATGGGGAGCTCTTCCAGCCAAGTCCAGGGGAGTGTTTGGTCACCCCTCTTAAAATGCAGACACTGACTGTGATAGTGGCACCTGGATCTTCATTTGGTTCTTGTGTTGGTTCCATGTGTACAGGTGGGGAGAAAACATTCTGAAAACGTTACCTGCTGGATAAATTTATATTTTATTGTACCATGGCTCTAACTGGGAAGAAATACCCACAAACCCACATCTTTAGGGTCAGTTTTATTGGGTTTGAGGCCCTGGCACAGTGTCCAGGACAGCTGTGGCTGCCCCTGGATCCCTGGCAGTGCCCAAGGCCGGGCTGGACATTGGGTTTGGAGCAGCCTGGGACAGTGGGAGGTGTCCCTGCCATGGCAGGGGTGGCACTGGATGGGCTTTAAGGTCCTTCCAACCCAAACCATTCAGAGGTTTGAGGATTCTGAGTCACTTTACCACTCTAAGGTTTTACTTTCTGAAAGTGATGTGGGAAGCACCCTTAATTAAAATCAATTTTTTTTGTTGTGGTTTGGTTTTTTTTCAGTTCTACACTGAATACTCATTTATTTAGTCCCCTCTTCTTCCCCTTTTGGAAGGGAATTGCTGTGTCCAGGAGCACCTCAGTATGGCACTGGACACTGCAGCTGCACCTGTGATAAGAAAGTGAATAATTCTCTAAAGAAACCAGCGCACCATGGCTGATAACGCTGCAGGGACACCTGAAATGTCTTTTATTGCTCTTTCTTTCAAATCTCAGCTTTTGTTTTCTAACCAAAGCCTTGTTTTCCAGGGACTCTTGAATGTGTTTGTTATCAGGAGCACGGAAATGTAAATACAATGGTGGTTGGGCTGCAGGAGCGCCTCACTTCCTCCCCCTGCCTTCCTGCCTGCACTTGGGAAGGGGAGAGCTGTTCTTGCCCATTAATTCATTTCAGAAAGGACTGTTCTTCCCCCTGCTGCCACCCCATCAGATTTCACAGAGACAAGTCCCTCCTTGAGGCCTCATGCTGTGGCTCCTCTGGGCATTTCCCCAAGCTCCTGCCTACCAGCACATCCCATTTTTTAACTAGATGTCCCACACAGGCACTGTTCTACTTGAACTAAGGCTGCATTCTTCTGCTTGCAACATTGGAGCTCATTTCCTAGAAGAAAAACTAAAAAAAATCGGAGCCTTCACCAAGCTGAGTCTCCCAGCCTTAAGTTTACAGCTGGTTTTGAGAGTTGTTGCCCCAGTGTGGTTGTGCTGGGTGTAGTTGGTCACTGGGAGCTAATGTTGGTTGATCTCTCAGTCGGCAGGAATTTTGTCATTGAAACCAGGTCAGGATAACAGAAAGGCTCCAATGCAGAATTTGTTCTTTGGCCTCACTGGGGAGGAATTGGGTTCAGCTGTTGGATGTGAGCAGTCACTTGGCCTCACTCTGTGCCTGTCATCTGCTTTTTTTTACTGAGTCTGTCCTGAACTTTGTATGGCAGGAACAACTTTGTGGGCAGAGTTATTTCTCTTCAGTTAGCAGGGCCTTTCTTGCCTAAGCTGCCACAGCAAATGCGTGTGTCTGTACCACAGCAAGGCTGCTGCCTGGTCACTGTCCAGGAGTTCAGTGATGCTCCTCTGGCCCTGGGCCAGCTCTGGGGCTGAAGCAGCTAAAGAAAAATCCCCGGGATCCTCTCAAAGAATAAATAAACATCACGTGAGAGCAGGAGTGTCCCCCTGCCTGGGGAGAATTAATGTGTCCTGCTGGGAGGCAATAACAGCAGCTTAGGGGCTGGGCTGGCATCCCTGTGGCTAAAGGGATGAGCTGCAAGGCCACAGGAGGGGCTGGCCTGGACCTGCAGCTTTCCTTGCTGCTGAGCATGACATGGTGCTCTCAGAGCCTGATGGCTTTATTGTTAAATCAACCATCTGTGTGTCCTGTTTTGAAGGAGGTGGGGATGTACCTGCTGGACCTGTGCTCTGGTAGAGCTCCCTGCAGGTGAAATCCAGATGAAATTCAGTGGATGTGCCACTGGACACATTTTCAGGCATTCCCCTCTAGCTGTGTCTTTGATGTCCCTCCCCTGGGTGCACTGGAGGTGCAGGACTGGTGTAGGATTGTGGTGATGCTGCCTGGTGGCTCCTGGCACTGAGGGATCCTGAGCTAATTCACCTTCCCAGGAATTCCCTGGCACAGGGAGAAGGTCTCTCTCTGCCCTAATGCTCATGCTGGAGCTGTGAATTGCCCCGTGGTCCCTCAGAGCATCCTGAGTTCCCCTTGGCATGTTTGGGGTGTCTCACTGGGCCTTTCCCCGCCTCACACCCTGTTCTGAAGCTCTGTTATCCTTTTCCCTGTCCTTGGCAGCTGGACCATCACCACCCTTGGATGACAGGCAGGCAGTTTTTGCTTGCCAAGCTTCCAAGAAATCCTTTCATGAGCTGTGGTAGCCCAAGGGTTCAGCTCTGCTTGCAGAGGGGCCCAAATGTGATCAGCACTTTCAAAGATAAAAGCTTCTACCTTGGTTTGAAAGGATTTCAGAGTTTTGCCTTTCTCACCTGCATGTAGGCACAAATATCCCTACTTAGGTGTAATTCCTGTTAACTTGGAATATATTTAATCTCCATTACACCTATTGGGGAGTTGCCCCAAGAGGAACAAAATCCATATATGGAATTGCCAAAGGTGGTGCAAAAAGGCCCTTTCTGAGCATGTTCTAGTGACACATCAGTGTGTAGAGACAGACTGGAATATCCCAGAGCTGTCCTTAACAGAGTCAGGAACAGGGAAAGGAACAGGGATATCCCAGAGCTGTCCACAATAGGGTGAGGAACAGGGATATCCCAGAGCTGTCCACAGTAGGGTGAGGAACAGGGATATCCCAGAGCAGTCCTGAACAGGGTGAGGAACAGGGATATCCCAGAGCTGTCCACAATAGGGTAAGGAACAGGGATATCCCAGAGCAGTCCTGAGCAGGGAAAGGAACAGGGTGAGGAACAGGGGTATCCCAGAGCAGTCCTGAGCAGGGAAAGGAACAGGGATATCCCAGAGCACTCAGGAACAGGGTAAGGAACAGGGTGAGGAACAGGGATATCCCAGAGCAGTCAGAACAGGCTCCACAGCTTGGAACCTTCCAGGTGTATTCTGCTCCCACCCTAAATCTGCTTAGGGGCTTCAATTCTCCAGGAATTTTTGAGCAGCTGAGTGGCCTGCACAGAAAAGGAGGGAGTTTTGTTCCTGTGGATGGATGGAGTGGGGATGTGCTTGTGCATGGTCCATGGGCACGTCCCCATGGAGCAGAGCTGGGCACGAACAGAGAATTTGCTCTTCCTTGTTCAACATCTGCCTCCACAAGGCTTTGTTGTGGTTCCCAAACAGCAGCCCCTGACCTCTGCACCAGCCCAGCACGTCTGTTCCGTGTCCAGGTTCCTCTGGGGGCATTGCTGGGAGTCTGCAAAAGCCACGATCCTCAGAGGCAGCTGCTGACTCCATAAAGTCCCTCACTTGCTGTAGCCAAGATCTTGCAGAGTTTGCAAATAGCTAAAACTAATTTCTTGGTATAGAAATGTTTTCTTTCATTCTTTTCAAAGCTTTTTTGACCTTCCAGTAGTGTTTGAAAGCTTTAAAATACTGTTTCCTCTTGACAAATCCTTTGAAAAAGCATTGCCAGGTTTGCTGTTCCACTCCTGTGGAACACCAAGCTGGTGCTGACTTGCCATGAATGAAAACAATTCTCCACTCAACTTTCTCATGTGGGAGCTTCTACTCCTGTGTCCTGATGGGCAGGTTCTGGTGCTCTGTAATTATGTTGTCAGGAGAAGGGTTTATTTTAATTAAAAATGAAGTAGCTGCTCTGATACAGTCAGTGACACAACTGGAATTATTCTGTGCAGGGAAAGGAGTGGAGCCTGTGTGGAAGTGGAGTGGCTGGGAGCAGAGCTGGTGTCCAACCTGTGCCTGATCCCCAGATTAATTTCAGAATTCGTCCTCTCTGGCCTTGCTTTCCCTCCTACGCTCTCAGATGTGTATATACACATATTTATATGTTTTTATATATACATAAGGCAAAGCCATGAGTTGATGAATGCACTAAGGCCTGCACAGTGATACTCAAACTATAATTAGGCTGGACTAAACCTCTGATTTTTTTTCTCACAGCATGACTTGCACACATTCTCATCTCTGGGTTTCACTTCCAGTGTTTGTGCTGTACAGTTTTCATCCATATTAGAAATTGAGAACAATGAGAACAAAACCCATTCTTTTGGGAGACATGTATGTAAGACAAATGTGGAATAGGGTGAATTCAGAGGAGCTGGGGTGAATTTTGTAGTGCAGCTTCTCCCTTTTTGTGCCCTCAGCTGTTGTGTCCAGGCTGTGGCAGCGAGGTGATGTCACAGCAAGAAGAATGAGGAGGTAAAGATGGGAATTGCTGGGTGATGCAGTCTGCCAGTGATGTGGTGTGCCATCCTTCCCTCTCTCCCAGGAGAAGGGCAGAGGCAGGCAGCCCTTGTGTTGTGGGATTGCTCTGGGAGGGAGGTGGGATGCAGCTCTCCCTGGGCTGGCTGCTATTAAAGGAAAGCAGCTGACAGGAGCAGCTGCTGGGGCTGGGGCTCAGCCCAGCATCCTCCAGAGAAAGTGCTTTGCAAACAGCCCTTCCCTACCCTGCCCCCACTTCTCCTTCTCTGTGCCAGGAGCAGAGAGGAGACTCTTCCCCCATGATGGATGAAACTCTCCTTTTTTGGTGCTGCCTCTCCTGGGAAGCAGCACATGAGGCACTGGAAACCAAGTAGCCAGGCTGGGTTTTTAGAGCTGCTCATTTGGGAGCTACAACTTCTAGGTCTGGGTAGAAGGTGGGCAGACTCTCTTTTTTCCTTAGATAAATATTTAGGATTTTTGGAGTCCTTTTTAGGTCTCTTACTTCAGTGCTTGTAGGCCTGTGCAGAGCTCGACACTTGAAAGTCCCTCACAGTTATTATCTATGAACTCATCTTCCATGTGGCTTTTTTGAAGGCCAGCCAAGAGCATTAATCCCCACCTTCTAGAGTCCCTAATCCCTGCTGGGGCTTAGAGGAAAGTTATTCTTGTCCTCCCAGTGAAGCTGCTCTGGCAGAGCATCTCTGTCTCTCTCTGTAACTTAAGGCAAGTTTATTAATGTGACTTTTTATCAGCTTGGACAGGGTACAGCTCTGGATGGAGCAATCCAACTTGGACAGTCTTACCCCATCCTGCTGAGTGCTTAATGGCACTGACATTGCCCAAAGGGAGAGAATCATGCAGGAGGTTGGTGTGCTCTCATCTCATCTCATCTCAGGCATAATTACCAATAATAAAACGTTCTTTGCAGGCACCAGTACGTGCCACAGATCTTTTTTGGGAATGGGTGCAGCCCAAGTGGAGTCAGGGCTGGAAGTGGGCTGCTGGGGTGATTATTTGCAGTTGTATCACTCTTCCTCTCCTCAGCCTGACATTCCTAAAGCCTTCCAGCTCTGGTTTTCATCCAGTTGTGGCTGTGTTGGCGTCCGGCCCTCTACCTACGTGAGCCTCCTCCTTCCCACCATCCCTGCTTGCTCAGAGTCTGCTCTGGCTGAACATCCCAGGCTGCCTCAGGTGGGCTTCCTTCCACGTGTTGTCCTTCCAGGGGAGTTGGAACAGTTCTGCTTTCGGTTCTGTGGTCGGTTTGGTGGCTTTGGGCAGCTGTGCTGCTCAGTCAGGTGTCACTGAAGGCTTTGGGAGGTGGCTCAGGGCCCTGGCATGGAGCTGAGCTGCCTCTCCAGTGCTGCCTTCCACAAGGACATTGCAAAACACCCTTCAGGCTCTTGGACAAGTGCAGAGCAATTGCAGTCATTCCCAGGAATGCAGCAGGGCTGCTCTCTTGGGTGTCTGGAGTTTTCTGGCTCCCACTTGTGTGGGCAGAGTGTGGCTCTCCAAAGCCTGAGAGCAGCAGGAGCTGCTGTGGAGTGCCCTGATAAAACAGATTTGTGCTTCAATCCTGGAACAAGGCCAGAAGGGAACTGATGGAAAACCTCTAGGTGAGAGTGTGGAATGAGAGTTTGCAGAGTTCTCAGTGCAGCTGAACACTGAGATCAAACAGGGGATGTGTGCCATGGAAATGCTGAGTTCCAGAGGCTTGGCTGGGAGGGTGGGGAGCCCTGGCACAGGGTGCCCAGAGCAGCTGTACCCCACCCCTGGATCCCTGGAAGTGTCCAAGGCCAGGCTGGACAGGGATGGGAGCACCTGGGACCATGGGAGGTGTCCCTGATTATGGGCACTGGAGGATCTTTAAGATCCCTCCAGGCCAAACCATGCTTGGTACCATTCCATGATACCAGCTACCTGCACGTGTGTGTGTGTGTGTGTGTATTTAGACACACTCAGACAGGAATTCTCCCTGGTTCTCCTGCATTGGGATATTCCTTCTGCCTTGATCTTTGACAGAGATCTGGCTCCAGCTAATTTACTTCCATTTTGCATAAATGCAGAATGTGGACTTTATTTTTAAACTGCTTTTACTGAGTTGAAAATAATGTTAATCAGGGACATGCAATACGCATGTTACCTGCCACTGGAATTCCTCGAAGTGCTGGTATTTATTTCTCTGTTTCCTTTCTTAATAACAGCCCTGGCCACAGTGATCCCTTTGTGTGGAGACCTGGAACCTTCCATAATTCCTGGCATCAGTTGTCTCCTCTCAGGAACTGAGCTGTGAGAGAGGGAAATGTTCAGTGGGAGGTGATGGGATGTGCAGGGGAGTTCCTACCTGTGCAGGTGATTCCTCAGTGGAAGCCTGGCTTCCCACCCTGGGAGGTGTGGGGCTGTGCTTCAGCTCTTGGGAAGGGCATGCTTTATGGGATGCATTTGTGCTCTGCACTGGCAGAGCCTTTGGCTGCTGGCAGGTTTTGGTGTGTGCCAGGATCACCGGAGTCCTCTCTCTGGTGAGATGTGTGGTGGGATTGATTCCCATGTGGAATTACAGCTAAGGTCAATGCTGGAGTGCCCCAGCTCCCTCAAGGACCACACTCCCTGTAAAACGTGTTCTGGCTGGGGCACAGAGTGTTTGGAGTGAGCAGTGCAGAGCCCTGAACTCTTGGAACAGCTCAGGGTAGGGGCAGGTGCAGAGCTGAGAGGCTGCATGGGGCATCCACTGATCCATCCTCGCTGGGATCAGGCTGAATTCCTTGCAAAACTCCCTCCTGGAGCAGCCCTGTCATGGTGGGGTTGTTCCAGCTGTAAAAGTGTGTTGTCCTTTTGGGGTTTGGTGTTTCCATAGTTCCTAAACAGTCTTGCAGCTCCAGTGCAGTTTTTATGGGTGTTGGGAGCTTTTTCTTCATGCAGTGCATGGATTGTTTGATGTTCCTCAAATGTGCTCTGCAATTTCACAGAATCTTGAAGGTTGAAAAAGACTCCCAAGGTCACAGAGTCCAACCTTTGACTGACACCCCCATATCAACCAAACCACAATTTAACTCAAATAGCCTTGAGTCATCCTGGTTGCTGTTACCTCCCCTGGATGTCCTTCTCGTCCTGCACTTTCCTTAAAATCCCTTTACATTAAAGAAAAAAATGTTCCTTTTTTGTGGAATCAAATACAGATAATTTTAATATTAGCGAATATCCACATCTACAAAGAGCAGGTGGGAACAGCTGTAGTAAAGCTGGGAAATGCTGGCCTGGCAGCCTTCAGGCCACCTTCAGTAATGGCTTTGGAGTTGTCAGTGGGTTAGGAGCTCCACACATGGAGAGAGGAGCTTGTTTTACAGCTTGCCTTTGGCTAGTGTGGGATTTCTGCCTGGTTATTCTTGGAGACCAAATCATTCCATGAAGTGTAAGCTCTCCAAGCCATGAGTGGCTGCGAGGCAGGAAGAAAATAAAAGTTTCGTCCAATCTCCAGCAATGGAGAGAGTCTTTTTATCATTGCCAATGAGGCAGGAATGCTGGGGGACTGTGTGCTGCCTGGCTCTGCTAATTCATGTGGCATCTGTATAATTGATGATGGGGAAGGCACAGCTCGTTGCTTTATCAGTGCTTTCCTGAGGGAAATGGAGCCAATGAAAATGTTGCTGATTATGGAGCAGAAATCATCATTAACTCGCATGCAGCAAGTTGGGATTATTTGCAGTACCAATAGCAGCAAAAATGATGCTTGAAACAGAGAAATGGCTCATTCCCTAAGGAATGAAGCCCTACAATTGATGGACACCATTGAGGAGCCCCAGATTTCCCCACTCAGGGAGGCCCAGGTGGGAGCAGCAGTCAGGGGTTGTTCCTGACCTGGCAAGTGGAAGGAGGGAGATGCAGACATGGAGGAGGAAGTGGCTGGGAGCAGACAGGGAGAGGAGGAAGCAATTGGGGCTGAAGTTCTGCCTTGGCTTTGGGATGGTGTTGAAACTTCATTAAACCCATCTGAAGTGAGAACTTAAAACTTCCTGTCTGTTGTCTGGTGTGTGGCTGTGAAGGGGTTGTGGAGGTGACTGAGATCTGCAGGAAGCCTTCAGAGCCATTTCATGGTTACAATCCTGGAATCCCAGGCTGGTTTGGGCCGCAGAGAACCTTAAGGATCATCCAGTGCCACCCCTGCCATGGCAGGGACATGATCCTAGTTTGCTCCAAGCCCTGTCCAGCCTGGCCTTAGACACTTCCAGGGATCCAGGGGCAGCCACAGCTGCTCTGGGAATTCCATCCCAGCTCCTCCCCACCCTCCCAGCCAGGAATTCCATCCCAATATCCCATCCATCCCTGCCCTCTGGCAGTGGGAGCCATTCCCTGTGTCCTGTCCCTCCATGCCTTGTCCCCAGTCCCTCTCCAGCTCTCCTGGAGCCCCTTCAGGCCCTGCAAGGGAGAATCTGGGATTCCTGGGTGGAAATCCCTGTGCTGTCCTTGTGTTCCCTTGTGGAGGTAGTTGGAGCTGTTTTCTCTTTACTTGTGCATTTCTGGCTTGTTTCTGTAACAGCTTGGGGGCTGTGGGGCTGGCTGGATTTATTCTGAGTGATTCAAGTGAGCCAGAAGGCTCAGGGAGTTTGTGCTGAGGAAGGAAACAACCCTGCAAGTACTTTGTCTGTTTTAGGAGTCCAAGCTTAAAATCATCAAATGTCCCAAACCTGCTCTCTTTGTCCCCAAATCTGTCTCCTCTGGTCCTGCCCCATCTCTTGTCCTTCCCACAGGAGGGCAGCAGTCATTTAAGCCCTATAAATAATAGCTAGAAAATCTCTTGTTGTATTTATGGATTATCTGAAGTAGAACCTGGCTCTGTGACTCCCCCCTGAAATCCTCATTTGCTGGAAGTCCAAACATCCACTAGAAATCAGGAATATTTCATGTGCTACCTCCCTATCTGCTTTCCCAGCTCACTGTGGTCTCAATAACACCTCCAAGCTGAAATTTGGTTTGATTTTGCTGTGGAAATATCTGGAATCTCCTAATTAATCCTGGTTTGATGATGCCATTGGGTGCTTGGGCTGGTCCAGCAGGTCAGGAGCATTCCAAAAAACTGGACACCTTTCCTCTGCTGGGGGGGTGGTACCTGCACATCAGGGAAGTGATTCCTGAATATAATTCTGGAATCCAGGTCACCCGTTCTGAGGCTGGTTTTTCAAGATTTTATTAAAGATCTCTCATCCTCCATCTCTTTGTCTCTGAGAAGCTTCTGGTGATTTGTGGGGTTTTCCTGTGACTCCAGGAAGAGCCATGAAGCAGAACTCTTGCTGTGTTTAACTTTGAAACAACAAATGAGTGGATCCCATTGCTTCAGGCTGTGCCAAGAAATGATGAAGACTTCAGTTGGGTCACAGATTTTTGTGCCCAGCCATGGGATGTGAGGAATGTCAGCGGCTCCGTGGGTCGCTGTGTGCTCTCCTTTGGGAGGATGGATGCACAAATCTTTCCATGGGCTTCAGGACTCTGGGAAGGAGGATGACTTAGCAGATCTCTGCTCTCCTGTTTCCTCAGCAGCCACGGCTGAGTGCTCCCAACAGCTCCAGCTAAGAAAAGCAACCTGACTTACCCAGGAGAAATGGGAATTATGACCAAGCTGTCCCTGTTTCTCCCAGACAGGCATTTAATTTGGAATGGAGTTAGGAGCTAATTTTAAAGGAGCAAGTGGATCTGCTGGAATAATGGATGTGCTTGTCATAAATTTGGGCATCGGAGTGTCCTTTAAACCAGCAAAAGTGAGGAAATGTTACTTCACAGTTCCTCCTGGATGGAGCAGATCTCTCTTCCCTCTCTGGCAGGAAGGTTGCTGGCCCAGGGGCTGAGTTTGGAGCAGGATGGAGCCCTGGATGGCTGCCAGGAGCCTGCTGGGATGCTGTGTCACTGTCACTATCAGGTGTGCTCCTCCAGGAAAAGCAGCATTCCCTCTGCCAGCAGTCCCAGGGAGCTGAGGTAGTGTCCTGCACTGAGTACAGCTGTGTTTGGACAGTTCACAGACTTTCAGGTTTGGATTTTCTGGGCAGCATCCCTGTGCCTGCTCTCCTCTTTCTCTGTCTTCAGACGAGACACAAAATCTGGGTCAGACTGATCATAACTTGAAATTCCAAGCCTGTGCGTGCCTGGAGGCAGGAACACAACAGAGCAGTCAGGGGAGCTGCAAAATGGAAGCACAGAGTTCAGGAAATAAATTCCACTTTTCCCTGGATGGGAAGCTGGAGGTTCTGGCTCCTGCAGGTTTTGGTTTTTCCAGAGGGTGCTGAGTGGGATGATGGCTCTGGGAAGTTTTTCCAGGGGGTCACTTGAAGTAAAACCTGGGTGAGGAAGTAGGTGAAGGGAAGTTCTCGATACCCTGAGAAGTTGTTGATGCCCCTGGATCCCTGGAAATGCCCAAGGCCAGGCTGGACAGGGCTGGGAGCACCTTGGGACAGTGGGAGGTGTCACTGCCATGGCAGGGGTGGCACTGGATGGGCTTTAGGGTCCTTCCAACCCAAACACTTCCAGGAATAGGGCAACTGGGACTAAAATCCAGTGAAGAGCTGGAACTCTTTGGAATAAAACGCCAGGATGGAAGGTGTGTGATGTGGGTAAGGGATTAAAATAACCCTGCTGAATCCTTCAGATTAGCTGAGGAGAGATGGATTTTATTTATCCCGACAAACAGGTTACTCAGTGAGTACTCAGAGATTCTGAGCGTGGAGAAGAACAGATGGAGCAAACCCTGAGTGTAACAGATCAGCTGTGCCTGGAACAGGAGAGATCTAAACAATCCTCCTGTGTAAAAATAATGTGTGAGTTCAAGGAACATGATTGATTTGCTTAGGGGTAATTTGAAGATTTCCTGGAATGTGTTGCTACAGGAAACCCCTTCTCCTTGCCTGTAGTGCAGCTGTCACTGTGACACTGGCAGGGCTGTTCCCTGCTCCTTCCACACCTTTCCTTGGAGCCAGCTCCTCCCATTGGTGCTGTCCTTGGAGGCTTTTCTTGGGTACAAACCTGGAGCCAGGTTGGTGTCACCCACAGCTGCTCCACTGCTGATTTCACAACCAGGAGCATCTCAGCAGCTTTTCCACTGCTGAGGAATTACTCAGAATCCCTGAATCCCTGAGGCTGGAAAAGCCCTCCCAGCCCTCTTGAGTCCAAGCTGTGCCCAATGCCCACCTTGTCCCCAGCCAAGAGCACTGAGTGCCACATCCAGGTGTTCCTTGGACACACCAGGGATGGGCACTGCAAACATCCCTGGGCAGTGCCACCCTTTCCAGGGAGGAATTTCAGTGCATTCTTAACCCTCTGCCTTCAGAAATCTCTGTCACTCCTCAGTTTTTCTCTTTCATCCCTAGGTTAATACCAGAATTCATCTTCCCTCTGCTCTTTAATGTGTGATTTCCATTGCTGTGGAGGCAGGGGATTGAGGCACATCTTGCTGAGGATTCTTTAGTGCTTCCCAGCCAGCTCTGTTCTGTATGAATGGAAATGGGGTAGGAAGCATCTGTCTCTCTAAGCTGTTCAACACATGAATATGCTCCAGGATCTGCTGTCTACTCTTGGGCACAATCCCTGCAATATCCTCATCTTTCTCTTGCCTTAGTTAGCAGACAAGCCTTGGGAATCTGGGAATTGGTGTCGTTTGGCAGCTGTAACACCAGAGAGGGAAAAGGACGAATTCCCAGGGGTGTTGTGGCTGTCCTTGGAGCCCACCTGGGCTCAGGAGGGATCCCTGCAGTTTGTGCCAGGTGCTCCAGCCGTGTCTCAGACTCTGTATTTAAAATGGCTTTTCTTAGTTACACTGGTTTATTTTTATACGTCGTTGCTACATTCCCTATTTAGCTAAATATGGACAAGGAAATGTCCTGTTGATAAGGCTGCATAGCCTCATTATTATTTCCCCCCAGAAAGTAGATCACTCCAATGTCCTAGTTCCTGTGTAAACCTGACATAACAGCACTGTCAGTGCCACACACCCCCCAAATTCCATATATTTTATGGCAGCTATTCCATGGAGTGCAGCCGACTCCATGTCGGGCTCTGCTCCCAGGGGACAGGGAGAAGACAAGAGGAAACAGCTTCCAGCTGTGCCAGGGGGGGTTCAGGTTGGAAATTGGGAAAATTCCTTCGCCAAAGAGGCTGTCCAGCCCTGGCACAGCTGCCCAGGGCTGTGGTGGAGCCCCCATGGGTGAAGGGATTCAACATCCATGTGAATGTGGCACTTGGGGACATGGTGAGGGGTGGCCTTGGCAGTGCTGGGGGATGGTTGGACTGGATGGACTCAGAGGACTTTTCCAGCCTCAGTCACTCTGTGCTCATGATGCAGCTTGCTGGGAAATCTAAATATTGTTTTTCTTTCTGATGCTAAATGACATTTTCAGAAGAAGATGATTAAATGTGCATTGCTGCACATTGAGACTCACTGACCTAAAGCCATCAGTTCATTTGTGAGTTGAAAGGAAAGGGGGATGTGACTGCAAAATTGGCTCTTTCTGAGCCCCATTTGTTCCTTCAAGGAGACTGGTCAGTGCAGGGATTAAACTTCTGGAAGTGCCTTCCCTGGCTGGTGTTCCCTAATGCAGCCAGTTGTGTGCACATCTGGATGATGGTTTGTCTTAAAATAGTCAGGAACTCTGAAAGAAACCTTTTTGATAAGACTCTTTCATTTCAGTATAATTTTTTTTTTTTTTACTGACCATAACTCATTAAGCTGTGACCCTGCACGGAGGGGGGGGGTGAAGAACTCCAGACTTTTCACCTCTGCATTTCCAAGCTGTGATTCAGGGCCTTGATCTAAAGCACCAAGAACTGCAGTTGCTGCCTGAAGTGTGGTCTGCCTTCGAGGCTGACCTTTTATTGTTGAAAGAATCAAAAAGAAGAGCTTGAGCTGAATTAGTTTCCATAATAGCCTTGCCTGGAAGGACAGAAACCCCACTATCAGTGGGACACCATTGTTCCTGAGGAATGTGAGCCTGTAGGTATGTGCTGGCCCTGCAGTGCTGACACAGAATTTCCTGGAGTTCAAGGAGTAGGAGCCTTTGTTTTTTGGGAACAAGAGGATCTGTGTTCTGCCACCCCATGGAAGGCAGCAGGCCTGGGCTGCTGCTCAGTGGCCACTTGGGCCACCCCTCCTGACCCGGCACACACAAATGTCCCTTGTGTTCCTCTGGCAGCTCTGTGTCAGCAGCTCCTGATTTTCCTGAGGAGGGGCTGGAGCCAGGCTGGGAGAGCTGGGAATGTTCACCTGGACAAGGAGAAATCCAGGGAGAGCTCAGAGCCCCTTCCAGGACCTAAAGGGGCTCCAGGAGAGCTGGGAATGTTCACCTGGACAAGGAGAAATCCAGAGAGAGCTCAGAGCCCCTTCCAGGACCTATAAGGGCTCCAGGAGAGCTGCAGAGGGAATGGGGACAGAGCCTTTCTGTACATTCCAGCAGGTTTTGTTGCCTGTTGTTCCCAAGAATAACTTGAAAAGGCTGAAACGTGAAAAAGTAAAGATTTGGTGATGGGTGTGTGTTGTGCCAAACTGAAGACTGGACATGACTCAGTTCAGGTGCATTTTTTCAGCTTGGTGCCAGGAATTAAATTGAACACAGAGATGCAAATAAGGGAGGGATAACTGGTGATTACTTCTCCTCTGTTTCCAGTTCCTGGCTGTGGATATAATGCCTACGTGTGCACTTTGATTTTTTTCACGTAAACATTATTAAAACGTCACTTTCCCTCCCAAATCCCGGGGCTGGAGGGGGTTTGCTGGGATTAGCAAGGTTTGCTGAGGACATGAAGGCTCTGCAGGACCCTCTGGGAGGGATCAGGGGCGGCCCTGAAGTATCCATCAGAGATTATGTAAAATCCTCATCTCCATAGGGGAGGCTGGGTGGAGTCAAGCCCAGCACTAAATTCTCTTGCGTAATTTCTGCTGCTCAGGGGTGTAATTAACTCCAAATCTGGGGCAGGGCTGGAGTCAATGTCACACCATGGCTACCTGGCCAGGTACTGGGCATTATTTTGACATTTTTTTATTTAAAGTTCTGATAAAAGACCCCATGAAATACAGCATCCACGAGCTAAACCCGCTTTAGATGATCCCGGTTTATTTCTGTTTCCCAGTGGGGGGTGGTTTAGAAACATCTGGGAGTTACTGAGCACTGAACAAACCTTTGTGGTGGTGTAAAGGCACAGGGGACATGCATGGTCAGCACCAAGGTGGGTGAAGCTCAGAGATTCTGATGAAATGTCTCTTTGTGCCCGGGGTTGCAGGTGCAGAGGTGCTCAGGCATGGCTGACCTGGACCACAACCTCAGCCTGGCCGATGCTCTCACAGAGCCGCCCCACGACGTCGAGGAGGAGGTGAAAAGGGACTTCATAGCCACCCTGGAGGCTGAGAAATTCGATGATGTGGTTGGAGAGACAGTAGATAAAACAGATTATGTGCCCCTGCTGGATGATGAGGACGATGCAAAGCCCGGCAGCCAGGAGCCCAAAGGCAAAGGGCACGTGGATGGGATTCCCGTGGAACGTAAGTGTCCCAAAGTGTCCCAAAAAATGCCACTGAGACATCAGGGAGCACCTGCGCTCACTGTGACACTGCTGAGACAGGACTTCTGCTGGTCTCAACCATTGATTTCAAAGGCCAAGACTGAGGTCAAACCCTGTTTGTTGCTTTTTGCCCTTCGGTCCTTCAGCCTCTCCCTGCATTATGTGCTTTACATTAATATTTGGGGTTGGCTGCTTTTGGGGCTCTCAGAGAAAGCACTGCCAAATTTTGTGGCTGCCATGCTCCACATATAGTGTCCCAAGGTGCCACCACTCTGGGGGATGGCAAATCCAAGAAGAAAGGTGGGTGACAAGCTGCTGCTGCTGGGGTCAGCAGATGGGAATCTTCATTATCTGTCTGGGAGCTTCAGTCCCAAAGTTTAACAGCTCAATCCCATGGTTCTCACCCAAGGCTTTATTTTCTTGGATTTTTTTTGGATGTGCTGGTTGTGTGCACAGTACCAAAACCTGCTGCTGTCTGCTGCTGATGGATACTTTCCAGCCCAGCTGATATTTAAAATCATGGAATCATTAAGGTTGGAAAAGATCTTTGGGATCATCAAACCCAGCAGCTCCCCCAGCACTGCCAAGGCCACCACTGACCCATGTCCCCAAGTGTCACATCCACACAGATTTAAATCCCTCCAGCAATGGGGATTCCACCCTTGCCCTGGGCAGCTGTGCCAGAGCTGGACAGCCCATTCCAGGAGGAATATTCCCAATATCCAAACTAAACTTCCCTTTCCTCCTGTCCCTGTTCCCTGGGAGCAGAGCCCGACCCCCCTGGCTGTCCCCTCCTGTCAGGGAGTTGTGCAGAGCCAGAAGTTCCCCCTGAGCCTCCTTTTCTCCAGGCTGAGCCCCTTTCCCAGTTCTGTTCCCTTCCCTGGACATGCTCCAGTCCCTCAGGGTCTGTCCTGGACCTGGGGACCCCAGAACTGCCCCAGGAGTTGGAGGTGGAACATCACCAATTTATTTGTGTTAACATCTTTATCAGAAATTCCTTAGGAAAAGGAAAGTTTTAAACAGATGCTTCTCTGTATAAAAGGGAAAATAATAAGATTTGGGGGTCATCCAACAGGTTTCTTTCTCAGTGAACAATTTAAATTACTGCTCCCTTTGCTTGTGTGCTGTTCCCTCCCTGCCCAAGTGGGAATTGTCGCCTGGCACCAGCAGTGCCTGGATGGTTTTGTTTGTTTTGTGGCCTTGATCTGTGCTGTGTAGAAGAGGTAAATCCTTGGTAACCTGATGACTTCCTTCAGAAGTTTTCTTGTTTTTAACCCTTAATCCTGCTGCTCATCAGTGTTGAGAAAGGTGGGATGTGGTTCCTCAGAATAAACAGAGCCTCCAGGACCACAGCACGGGGTATTCTGGTCTGTTTAAGGCATTTATTTGCTTTGTTTAGAAGCGCATTGGGTGCCTTGTAACACAGAAAATGTAACTTTGAATTTTCCATGCTGACATAGTTATTAAATGGCACCAAATGAGCAGGAAGGATGGTAATGGGCAATGACATTATTATAAAATTGGAACTTTGGGCAGTTCAGATGTGTATTATTTATTTCATTTATATTTTAGCATTGCAGAAGCAGAGAAACACAAGGACATGTTAACACCTTTGATTTGAGGATATTTTAAAGCAACCCTTGGTTCTAGAAGCTGCAGATCCTAAACCATCTCAGCACCAGGATTTCTCAGTGTTCAAATCACTACCCAGTATTGGTTTAAAATATAAATCCCTTAAGTGTGTCCTCCCAGCCGTGTATCCTTGCTATCCCAGCTCATTATTTCGCATACCTCCAGGATCTTGGGGTGGGGGCAACGATGCCTTTTGGGTTTGCTCAGTAATTAAAACTCTCTGTGAGAAAAGGGCTGGGTCCTGTGGGAAGAGCTCAGACACAAATACTGGAGGAGAAAAAGCAGAATTTCAGGAGGAATTCCTTCATGAAAAGGTTATTAAACATGGGAAGGGACTGCCCAAGGAGGTTTGCAGTCCCCATCTCTGGAGGTGGCACTCAGAGCTCTGGGCCAGGGACAAGGTGGGATTGGGCTCAGCTTGGATTTGAGGATCAGGGAAGGCTTTTCCAAGCTCAGTAATTCAGGGATTCTGGGATCTCCTGGCTTTCCCTGCTGCCTCCTCTCCCCTCTCTGCTCATCCCATCTTGGGGCTGCTGGAGCAGAGCTCATTCCCCTCCTGTGTGGCAAGGGAGGGATGCAGTTTCTTAT
Source organism: Rhabdornis inornatus (assembly GCA_013397075.1). Lineage (NCBI taxonomy): Eukaryota > Metazoa > Chordata > Aves > Passeriformes > Rhabdornithidae > Rhabdornis > Rhabdornis inornatus. The sequence goes on along the minus strand of VWZS01008248.1, from coordinate 125,694 downwards.
TCTTGCTTTGGAGATGGGTTTTTCCCTTTTTTGGGAGAGCTGGAGAGCAGTCAGGAGCATTATCTAAATCTTTGGCAAGATGCAAACGAGACCCTACGTGAAGAGATGGGGAAGTTGCCCTGAGTGGAGTTGTTCAGCTTTCCCGCCTTGGACCAGCAGGGAAGGACTGAAGCCTAAATCAGGGTCAGGATTTGGTCCTGGAATGTCTTCATTTATCTTCCCTGTTTTTCCCTGGAGTGCTGAGGATACCTGTTTCTTCCATGAAATGTATTTAATATTTGTAACTGTTTAAAAAGCTAGCAAAGCTGAATGAGCTTCATTTATTGAGGCTCCAGAATTAATGAGCAGTGGGTGAGATTTACAGGCTCCTAAGGGGGTCTTGGTGTTGCAGTTCCATGTTTGAGTGCAGCACCAAGTTTCTGGGGAGCAGCAGCAAGAGTTCCACATCCCTGGCTCCAAACAGCCTGGTTTTCCTGAGGGAGAGGAGCAGCCTGCAGAGCTCAGGCTTTTCAGCCTCCACTTGTTCATTTATTTATGTTAAAAGGCTCAAATGTATTCTGACATCACGGTCTGTGCTCCTGAGATTGTCTTTCCCCAGTCAGAAGAGGTTTAATCCTCCATCCTGTCAGGCTTTAGCTGCTCCAGATCTGCTCCAAGCTTTTCTTTCACTTTGTTCCTGAAGCCAGGAGCCAAATTAGGCGAGTTTAACTTTGAGCTTGGCCCCAGCATGGAGCTGGATGAGTACAGAGGGGTGGAGGAGAGCAGGGACATGTGATGAGCAATCGTTTGGTCACCTACAAATCTGTCCTAGAATAAAGCTTTAATAATGGTTAACTTCTAAAATACCAGGGAGAAATGGGTTTACTCCTCCTCTCACCTGGCTGGACATGGTAATTTGGCAAATTCTGGGATAATCCTCTTATGACCTTGTGGGCCTTAACAGCAAGAGGTGTGTGCTGCCTGCTTCCTGAGCAATCCCAAGGCTTTCAGGATGCTCTGGAGCTTCCTGGCAGTCCTGGAGGCTGCAGCAGTTTCAGTCAGGTGAGTGAATGGGGTGAAGGTGTGAAGGAAGGGATTTTAGGTGGGAGCATGATCCAAGGGAAAGGAAAACACTGGGCTCTGATAAGTTCCAGCAGAGCTCCTGAGGAGTGTTTTAGTTGAAGTGAGGAGCAGTATTGTCTCTGCAGTGCTGGTTCCTGGTGGGAAATGTGGACACAGACCAAAGGGCAGCTCTGTGCTGATGGGACCTGGCCCCGTGCTCAGTCTCTGTGTTTTGCATTCTTGCACTGTTCACAAACTCCTTGGTGAGTTTTAACTTTTAATCCAGGATTTTTTGGTGGGTATGGGCTGGGATGGAGTTAATTTTCTCCATGGTGGCTGGGACAGCACAGTGTTTGGAATTGGGTGTGAGAATGGTGGTGATGACACACAGGTGCTGTGGTTGTTCCTGAGCCCTGCCTGCTCTGGATCAATCTTTCTGATTTTCCAGGCTCAGGCAGGGAGCAGATGCCTGGAAGGTGGGGCATGGCCAGGAGAGCTGGTCCCACCTGGCCAGAGGGATATCCCACACTACTAAACATCCTGGCCAGTACAAACTGGGGAGAGTTGGCCAGGAGCTGCCAGTCACTGCTGGGGCACAGGCTGGACATCAGTGACCCAGGGATTGGGCATCGCTGGTTCCTCTTGGGTTTTATTCATGGAATCATGGAATTGCTGAGCTTGGAAATGCCCTTAGAGACCATCGAGTCCAACACTTCCCCCAGCACTGCCAAGGCCACCACTGACCAATGTCCCCAGATGCCACATCCACAGGGCTTTTAAATCCCCCGGGGATGGGCATTCCATGCCTGCCCTGGGCAGCTGTGCCAGGGCTGGACAGCTCTTTCCAGGAAGGAATTTTCCCGATTTCCAACCAGAACCCCCCCTGGCCCAGCCTGAGGCCGTTCCCTCTCCTTCTGTCCCTGTTCCCTGGGAGCAGATCCTGACCCCCCCACTGTCCCCTCCTGTCAGGGAGTTGTGCAGAGCCAGAAGTTCCCCCCGAGCCTCCTTTTCTCCAGGCTGAGCAATTCCCCTCTCTCTTTTCATTATTATAATTCTATTATTTTCTTTTATTTCTTTTTTTTATTCCTTGAGCCACTGGGTTTATTCCCCTGCATTCCCCAGCCCTGTCAGTGGGTGGGTGGCTTTGTGGGACCCCATTCCCATGGGATTAAACCCTGCAGGACTCAAACCTGGGTTTGGTTTAATTGAATCAGTCCCAGGGTGGCTCTGGGGCCTCTGGGACCGGAGGTGTCACCACGAGATGGCTCTGCTGGACACTGCTGCCCTCCCTCCCCGCAGTTCCAGAGCTGAAACCCGAGGCCAAAAACCACGTTTCCTTTTGCTTTTCCCTCCCTTCCCACACGAGGAATAAGTGCCTTTCTTGCAGCAGGATTTGCTGTAGCCAAAGGGAATTTAGACACTTGGTCATGAATGAAAGTGGGGATGGAGAATGTTCTACAAACCCCAGAATTTCAGAGGGATTGAAGATAATTCAGCAGGTGATGGTATTTGCATTTTTGTCTCAGACAAGACATTAGACCTTTTCCCTCTCAAAGTCTGTCCAGCACTATTCTTGCCCCACAGTTGTTACATCACAGAATTCCAGACTGGTTTGGGCTGGAAGGGACCTGAAATCTCATCCAGTGCCACCCCTGCCATGGCAGGGGCACCTCCCACTGTCCCAGGCTGCTCCAAGCCCTGTCCAGCCTGGCCTGGGACACTGCCAGGGATCCAGGGGCAACCACAGCTTCTCTGGGAATTCCATCCCAGTCCCTCTCCACCCTCTCAGCCAGGAATTCCTAATTCCCAATATCCCTCTGGCAGTGGAAGCNGGCCTCCTCTGGATCTCTCCAGCACTTCCAGGTTCCTGTGCACCCCCGAGCCGGGCTGGGGCAGCTCTGCAGGTGATTTTGAGGCAGAATATTTAAATGAATGAGTGGAAGGACATGAAGCTCCTTGTTTAGCTGGTTCAGACTCTGCCCGTCAGCGTTTTTGCTCACGTTTTCCTCTCAAATGTAAGCATTTGACAACATGTGTGTGTGATAAAACCTGCACAAGTACCCCAGCTGGGCTGCCCAGAGCCCTCTGTGCCCCAAGGTGTGCCATCCCTGCCGTGCTGGGGACGTGCTGGCCGTGGTGCTGTCCCCTGCCCATCCCTCTGGGATTAGGGGTTATGTTGGCACTGCCCGTTTGCTCCAGATTATCGGTTTAGTGAGCACTGCCTTAAATTTGTTTATATAAAAACAATCCTTTGATCCACGAGCCAGATGCAAATACTATCTTGTGATTCTGATGAGGATTAGGTAGTTACAACATCTTGACATGGTTTTGGGTTTATGCAATTTAGAATATGAGGGGAGGAGCCCTGGCCCTGGGCAGGTTGCTGGGTGCTTTCACACTGGGTCTTCAGCAAACCAAACTCAGATTTATTTGCTCCAAAGGCACTGACCTTCAGAGACTTAAAAATAACAACCACTCGTGCTGCTTGGAGTTGGTGTGATTTGACCTGATTTTTCTGGAAGCCTGTCTTCCCAAAAAGCTAAAACTGTAAAGGGAACCATTTTACCTGCTCTCTGTCCTTCCCAAGGACAGCCATGGCATTTCTGATCCTTCTCCTCCTTTGGGAACCCACTTTGGAGGGGTTCAGCCACATTTGTGGTCAAGTCCTGGTTTGATGCATCAGTAATGATGGTGGCATCAGAGTCACTGAGGCTGGAAAAGCCATCCAGGATCCCAGCTGTGCCTGATCCCCACCTTGTACCCATCCCAGAGCACTCAGTACCACCTCCAGGAGTTCCTGGGACTCCTCCAGGGATGGGCACTCCAGACCTCTCTGGGCAGCCCCTGCCAATGTTTGACCACCCTTTCCATGGGGAAATTGCTCCTGGTGTGCAGAACATCAGGACCAGACTGTGAAACATCCCAGCAGCTCAATTTCCTGTGCGAGGTGTAAGGAAAAGCTCAGAGAGAAATGAAAGCAGGATGTGATCATGGAGGGAGTACTGGGGCTGTCTTCTGCAGGGACAGGGGTTGGACTTGGATGGGACTTGTGGGTTCATTCCAGCTCAGGAGGTTCCATGATTCTACAGGATCTCAGAAAATGTGTAGGTCCTGCACCTGGGCTGAGCTCCCTCCCTGTTACCTGTGGGGTTCAGCAGGAGCTGTGCATCTCCTGCATGAAATTCCTCAGGGATGTCACTGCAAGCCCCTGTTACTCCTTCTGTGCCTTTGGGCGGTGCCTCAGTGCTGTATAAACCACACTGACCCTGATTTCAGGGAATGCAGGGACAGCCAGGACCTCTCCCAGTGACTGCTCCAGACCATTCCTTGCCCTGCTCCAGCCCTTCTACAGGCTGGCAGTGGAGCTGGGCTGTGGAACTGCTGAGGAGCAACTCCAGGGATCCCTGTGCTATTCCAGCTCCTCCAGGAGGATGTAGGGGTGTGTTTTTCTATAAACCAGCAGGTTCCTGGGGAATTTTTGTCAAAGCCCAGGATGAGGCCCTGATGTAGCTGCAAAGATTTTTCCTTTTGCTTTGCTGAGGGCTGGATTCAGCCCTGCTGTGTGAGAAGGACTCTGTTACAAACATGGGGCTCAGGGAGGGACAGCAGCAGCTCCAGGTGACTGAGTGTGTGTTTCTTCAGGAGAAGCCTTTATTATTTATAAAATGAGCATTTCCTCACTGTCAGCAGAACTGAGGACCCAGGGAGGAGCTGCTGTGCAGGGAGGAGCTGGTGCTGCTTGTTCTGCTTCACTAAAACTGCTCGGGGTCATAAAGTCACAGAATGCAGACTGGTTTGGGGTGGAGGGAACCTTAAGGATCATCCAGAGCCAGCCCTGCCATGGCAGGGTCACCTTCCACTGTCCCAGACTGTTCCAAACCCTGGCCTTGGGCACTGCCAGGGATCCAGGGGCAGCCACGGCTGCTCTGGGCACCCTGTGCCAGGGCCTGCCCACCCTCATTGTGTAAAACTTCTTCTTTTATCTAAATGGACTCTCCTCCAGCTTCACACTGTTCCCTGTGTCCACTGCTGCCAAGTTTCCCAAGTTCAGTGTGTAAATCCTGGTGCTGGTTAAAATTTTAGAATTTCAGAACAAGATGGACCAAATCTCACAGTGATAAGGATTTTCTGTGCCGGTTTTTGGAATTGGTGATCTTCCATCCCGAGCACCCTCCTCCAAATCTCCCTGATCCCTGCTTTAGCAGTGTGTGGTGTTTCAGGAGGAATTTCCCCATGGAAGGGGTGGTCAAACATTGGCAGGGGCTGCCCAGGGAGGTTTGCAGTGCCCATCCCTGGAGGTGTCCAAGGAATTCTTGGATGGGGCACTCAGAGCTCTGGGCTGGAGACAAGGTGGGGATCAGGCACAGCTTGGACTCTGTGATCTTAGAGGGCTTTTCCAGCCTTAGTGATCCTGGGATTCTCTGAGTGTGCTCTCAATTGGAACTGATAATTTCTTTTGTTAATTTTGGGATCACCACCTGGATGACGAGGTGGGGACCGATCAAAGCTTGGACTCCATCTTGGAGTCTTTCCAACCTCAATGATTGTACAGTTCCACAGTGTTATTTTCAAGGTCTGGATTGAGATGAATTCCATGCAGTTTTAACCCTTGTTCTGATTTCTTGCAGATTCCTCAGCCTCTGGGCCCATGGTGGTGGAGAACGGTGACCACGGGCTGCAGGATCACGGCACAGGTACGTGCTGTGTGCCCAGGGAACATGACCCTGCCTGGGTGTTCCTGAGGCCACATCCATCTGCTTTGGAGTCCTCAACTCCTCCCAGGGGGCTGGGCTTGGGTTTAATGAGCTCTCAAAGAATTGGCAACAAAACAGAGCTTCACTGTCTTTGGAGTTTAAATGGGTTTTTTGGATAAAACCTTGTTGTGAAGATGTGCTGTTCTTTATCGGTGCTCAGTGCTGGCAAGGCAGCTGATAAAAATGGTTTGTAGAGGGTCCATAATATCCACAGGTGAACTGTCCCCTATCCTGTGACTTCCCCTGGTCCCTGAGCCCCACTGTGGTGTTTTCCCATGTCCCCCATCCTCTGGAGCAGATTTATTCCCTGCCATGACCCAGCTGTGTCTTTCACCCCAACCTCTCCTGCTGTGGCCATGTCCCCACACCTGCTCCAGCAGTGGCACAGGTGACACTGAGCCTTTGGAGCCTTTTTCCATAGCATCAGGATAGTTTTGAGTGCTAGAAGCTTGTGATGGAACTGGATCAGTATTTCAGATTTGTGCAGAACCTGGAAAAGAATTGACCTTTGCAGTCAGGCTGAAGTGCTGAGGGTGGTCTTCCCTTAGTCCCAGTTAATAGTGGACAGTGCTTCCCTTCCCCTTGAGCCTTTCTGACTGGGAATTGGGTTCCTACCAAATCCCAGCCCATCTGGAATGAGGGCTTTGGCTGTGGGAGCTCTCTTTTCCTGGGGATGGACTATTCCAGAGTCAGATGTCATCCTGGCATGGGTGAGGACTTCTTTTGGTCTCCCTAGTGATGATCTCCAGCTCCAGATCATTGCTAAGATTGTCTGGGTGCTGCCAGTGTTATCCCTCCTAATCCATAGGTGCAGTCCTAAGTTAAAAACCAGTTCAGGAAATACTGGTGAACATTTGGGAGATGCAGATGAATTAAAACACCTCTTTGCTCTAATTCTCTTTAGGATTTTAGAGTTTGGTTTAGTGTGAGTGAGTTTCATGTCCTAAGTGAGAATGGGAATGGAAAAATTGATCTTTGTGCTTCGTTTGCTGTTGGAAATCCCACCAAAAGGAAGTTGTGCATCTTTTAGAATTGAGTATAAACTGAAATTAAGAACTCTTCTGAACCTTCCTAAGGATATTTCCTCCCTCTTCCGTAATACTTATAACTAAAGGAGATAGAAATGCAATCAGATTTATGGTCTGAATAATTAAAGGCATCAGGATTTTTGTATTGAACTTGTGGATTGTGTTTTAAAAATTCTTTGTTATTTGCCTCACTTTTGCTTTGTGGAGGTTTAACTCTTCACACTAAATGTTAACAACTTTGATCAAAGATACTTTTATGTGTCTGGAGCTTTTTAATTTATTAATACGTTCTCTCTTTGTGGGGTAGAGTTGATTTTTTTTTTCTCCTGTTCAAGTGTGTCTGAAAGTGACATCAAAGTGTCAGAGCAGCGTGTCAGGATGAGGAGCTGTGGCCATCAAGTTAATTAGGTTTGCCAGAGTAACAGAAGATTTACATGACACAATTCCTTCATGGCCTCTTTCCCTACCCCCTTCCTTGTGGAATGATTGCAATATCTGTAATTCTCCATGGGAGAGAAGGGAGAAAAGCTGAATTTCCACCAGAACTGGAGGGGTTTCAGAGCTGGTGCTCTGTCCCATCTGCACCAGGGGATGGCCTGAGCAGTGCCTGCTCCCACATTTGAGAGGTTCTGCTGCCTAAAGCCTGGATCCCTGACTCTAAACCACCTCCAGTTTGGGGGTTTTGTTTTCAGCAGGATCCGTTCCCTGTGTGTGAAAGCTGAAATGATCCTTAGGGATGTTGACTGTGAGCCCAGTGCAGGGAAATGGAGCAGCCAGGAGAGGACTGAGGAAGGTGATGCTCAGGCAAACCAGCTTTTTGCTACAAAAACCAGTGTTAAAAGTTACAGAGAGAGCTTTAAAAGGCAGAGCTGGGTTTAAGTTGATTCTGAAACAGACTCCAAGGAAAAGGGCTAGTTCAGCTATTTGCAAATCCAAGTGTGGATATCTCTGGGCTGGAGCTCAGGAAGCACTGCTGGATGGTTTTTCTTCACTCATCAGATGAAACAAGGTGATGATTGACCTTGTTTTATGACATGCAGCATTATCTGCAGCCACGTGGGGAGTGTGTGCAGAGGTTGGGATCAGTCAGGACCGAGCTCCTGGCACTGCTTGTCCTGCTCCCAGACACCCTCAGTGCAGCAGATGGCAGAGACCCAAACCCCTCCAGCTCAGTGCCAAACCCTCCATCAAGTGTTGAATTCTTTTCATTTGTGCTGTGTTGCAAGCTGTGTTCACAGCAGGGCTGTGTTTAGGGCAGGATTTTGGGCAGGGAGACCCTGGCAGCTCCTGCTGCTCAGTCCTTGGCAGCGCTGAGCCCGACGTGACCATTGCTGGCTGGGCCTGGAGGGTTTGTTTTTGGGGTTTGTTTTTGGGAATCTGAGAGGGGAGCTCTGCCTTCGGGTGCTGGGCACATCCCCTGCAAAGCTCTCTGCTGATCCTGTTCTTCCTAAAAAGGATAAATGGAGAGGCTGGAGCAGCGTTCCTGGGGATGCACAACAGGGAATTCATTCAGTGCTGGTTTAGAATCCCTGCTCACCTCCATGAGGCAAAGGTTAGGGAGGGCTTGGTCAAACCAACCAAAATTCATGTATAATTTTCAATTTGCAACTCTTTATTGCAGGATATTTGCCTAGAGTTCAAAAGAAATATATATTTAAAAATAAAACCCAGCCAAATTTCTGGAGAGAAATCCATCAGGGATGATGATCATGTGGTTGATCTGGATGCCTCTTGCCCAAGATGCTGTTGATGCTCTTGCTGGCAGGTGAGAAGTTCCCTGGGGAAGTATCCCTGCTGGATGCTCATACTTCCCCTAGCTGGGCTTTCCCTCCAGCCAGCCTGCTGGCAGTTCTGTCACCCAGCACTGGGTCCCAGAAATAACTTTGTTTTTGGTGCCCATTGTGCCTGTGAGCAGCATCCTGAGGTGCAGCTCTGTGTGCCTGTCACTGCTGGTGACCTGGCCCAGCCCAGTGTGGTGACTGTGACAGATCTTGAGCCAGCTGTGAGAGCAGAACTCGTGTGTGTGTCTGGGACCTGGCTTTTGGCAAATCTCCTGGCTGCACTAATGAAGTGTTTGCTGTTTGCAGTGCTGCCTCCATGGTGATGTTTACTAATGACTTGCGCTTTCTTGCCCCCTTCCCCATCCCCTTTCCCTCTCCTACTTCTTTCCCTCTCTTCTATTTTCTCCTCCTAGAAGCCTAGACTGTCTCCTAACTCTGGGGCTGCCACTGACACGAGACCAGTGTCCTTTTCTACCTGCCATTACACTTCTAAAATCTGCAGCATTTTACAGAGCTCTTGCTTTACCTCCTTGGACTTGGCTGTAGAAGAAGCCAAAGGGTGGCTCCATCCTGCTCCTCCTCCCTGTGCTCTGCAGTGCTTGTTGAAACCTTCCTCTCTCTGTGTAAGCACAAAAGTGCACCCTGGTTTTGAACTGCACTATGCCACTGGTTTGAAATCACCACCACAGCTCCATTTTTAGTTTTGATCACCTTTAAATTTAATTTCTCTCCGTTTTCATGGTGCTCAATCAGAGAAGGTTTGGAGTTTCCAGTTGTGCTTCCATAGTGGATGGGTCCACCATGACTGCAGCTCCCTTCCCCTTCTCCCCACACTCACCACAGCCTCTTAGAGTGCCTGCCTTGACCCTTGCTGCTTTGAAACCCTCTCACATGAGGTTCTCATCTCTAACAGTGTTGTTTTCTTAAAAACCCCTGGGTTCAGATCATTTCTGCACTTTGTAGAATTGAGAAACACATTAGGGGGAAGTTTCCTGAGGTACAGGTGGATCACCTCTGATTTTGGGGTCCAAGCACTTGCCATAACTGGGAGTATGAAGGAAAACAGCCAGCCCCAAATTCCTGCCTTAGGGAGTGGCTTTGCTGCCATAGTCCCTCCCAAAAACCTTTAGAAGTAAGAAAGGGAATTGCCTTTTTTTAACTTCATACCTCTGGCTTCTTGTGGGGAAGGACAGCCTTGGATGGAATTTTACCTGCCAGGAGAAATCATCTGTCCCTGCTAAAACTGAGGGAAACCAAAGGACTGAGTTGTGAAATTGTACTGAAATAATACTGACCATTTCCAGCCACAGCAGAAGGAACAATCCTGTTTTAACCTCCAGGAGCATGTCCAGTGGGATTCCCACTGGCTCCATAGAGCTGCAAAGCTTTCCAAAGACAAAAGTGCTCATTTTTCCATCAGCAGATGATACAAGACATGAAAGGAAGAGATAATTAGAGAGATGAGGCAGTGTTTTGCCTGAGCCAGGCTCAGCCTGGGCTCTGGGAGGTGAGGAACTGTTTTGGGTGAGGAGAATTGTGTTGTGTAGCTCAGGGTGCTTGGCCTGAACACCTGATGGAAAGGATTTTGTTGATCCCAAATGCAGTGTGAGGCTGAACTGCCCAAAACGAACCTGCTGAGAGCTTCACTCTCCTCAAAATGTTATTTCCTTGTTGTGAGGGGAGTGAGTGGGAGCTGCCCTGCTGGTTTTCCTCAGGATTTAGGGGATATCCCAGCTGGAATGAGCAGTGCTGTGCCAGTGCCAGCAGAGGGGCTGCTCTGATCATCTCCCCAGCCATTGTTGTTTGTTCCAGTGAGACCTCACATGCTCTGGGCTGGGTGGCAGTGCCAGCACTGAGTCACAGCCTGGCCACTGCTGTGCAGCAGGACCTGGCACTTTGCTCCCCACTTTGGTGCCAATTTACCCCTTTGTGCCACACTCGGGCCTCGTTAGGAGCTCCTTGTGGTGCCACTTCCCAGCAAGTGACCCTGGTGACTTCTCCTCCCAGCTCCACAGTTGTTTTTGGGAAAACTCCACGTCCTGGAGGCTCCCAGCTCCCCACACTGGGCTCTTCCTTCCCAACCCCATGAAGTTCACAGCATCATTCAGGTTGGGAAAGACCTCTGAGTCCTTCATGTTGTGCTTTCCTTTGGGTTTTTGCTGTCTGTGGCCATAAAAGGAGATTCTTTCATTCTTGGCTTTCTTTTCATAGCTTTTTTTTTTTAATGTGATTTTGAAGCAAATCACTTTAACTTGGCTCCTCAATTGTTCTTTCTCACCTTTTGCCTTAAGTGGGCTTAACTCTTGTGCCCTAGAAATAGAGAATAAATAATATTAGACTGAGAGGTATTTTCAGATGGAATTACAGAAGGTTTCAGGTTACCTTGACTATGAGATTTTGCCCACTCCCACACATGCTTTACTTTATTGCAAGGCAATAATGCTTTAAAGTCATGGCTAGGGGGATTTTGGGCAGAGGAGTTTGGGAGCAGCAGCTCATGCTGGGACCCCCAGTCAGTGGGATGGGGCTGGGGGGCCCAGCAGAGCAGGGACAGCTCCTCCAGCCCCAGGGTTTTGGTGTCCCTGCTGCAAACATTCATGCCATGACACCCCCATGCTCTCACCCCACATTTGTATCCCTGTTTATTGTTTATTTGAAGTGCCATTGGGTTCCCTGGTGTGCAGGGGAGCTGTGCTGTGGGGCTGGGGTGGATGTAGGGAATGGAGGGGTCTGTGCAGAGTCTGTCTCTCCTGGAAAACATCCAGATATCCCACTGAGAGCATGGTGCAGGGGTGTTTGTGTCCCTGGGAGCCACCGGGAGTGTTCCTGTGCTCACATTTCCTGCTCTCCTTGCTTTCCTCCAGCCCTGGAGGTGCTGCTGTACCTTTCCTGTGCTCTAACACCCCCGTGCTTCCGTGCCTGTCTCTTGTATTCCTGATGCTGAATTATTAATTCCAGTGCTCTGTATGATGTGAAGCTGTAACTGCTGTGGAATAAATCTCCCTAATAAACATCTCGAACTAACCCCTCCCAAGTGTTCTGTGGTGAGAATCTCCGGGTTCCTGCTGCCATTCCAGGGCTGATTCCTGCAGGGAATGTGCTGGACCACGTGCTCTGGTGGCAGCACTGGAAGGGGAAAAGGCTGGAACTGGAATCCTTTGCTGCCTGGACAGAGGTTGGAAACCTGTCCCCAAAGACAAGGATGTTGTGCAGAGTGTTTGACTCTGTCCCATGGGACATCCTTGTCCCCAAACTGGAGAGCCAGGCATTTCATGGATGGATATTTTGGTGGATCAGGAGGGGCTGGATGGTCACACAGTTGTGGTCACTGGTGGCCAATGACCAGTGACCAGTGGGTGGGACCAGCCCTGTCCAGCCCTGCTGTCAGTGCCAGGGCAGTGGGACTGGGGCACCCCGGGCACCTTGCTGTGACACCGAGCTCTGGGTGCTGTCACATTGGAGGGAAGGGATGGGGCACCCACAGGGACCTGGCCAGCCTGGAGAGGGGGGACTGTGCCAACCTCAGGAGGTTCAACAGGGCCAAGGGCAAGGTCCTGCAAGGGTTGGGACAGTCCCAGGCACCAATCCAGGCTGGGAATGAAGGGATGGAGAAAAAACCCCCAACCCAAACAAAAAACACCAACAAAACCATCCCAAAATCTGTTTATTCTGTGTAGCATTTTGTAAGTAGAACATCTACAGCTGTGCTCTTCTAACTAGAGCTTTTCTACTGCTTTTCCTTTTCTACCTGCCTGTGTATTTCCCTCTTGGTGCAGGTTTTCATTTACAGAGGCTTTTATCCTTCCTGGGCTTCAGGCAGAGCTTTTCAGGCTCCTCAGAGGGGGCTGCATCCAGCCATGCTCACTGCCAGGGAGTTCACGTTTCCTGTGGCTCCAGTCTAAAAACAGCAGCCCAGTGAATAATTCAGCAGCTTTGCTGAGTTCCTTCATGACTCAGAGGGTTTGTGTGAGTGTCCCTGAGCTTTGGGATGGTTGTTTTGGGGGGAAGGTGGATGGGGAAGGTGATGTGACTCTCTGTCTCTGGTGAGGACCCTTGGGGGGACAGAGGCTCTTTCCTTCCAGGGAATCTGTCTTTGCTCTGCTCCTGGAGGGTGAGTGGGGGATGAGGGCTTTTTCTGCAGGTCCTGGTGCTCTTCCAGATGAGGAATTTGTGGCTTCCTATGGCTCAGGAGCTGAGCAGCTGCACAATCTCAGCTCCTGAGCTACTCCTGAGCTGTTCAAAGAGCATCAAGAAATTTCCCAAGTGTTGAAGTTTGCTAGACACTGAGAATAACAGACAGGGTACCCAGAGCAGCTGTGGCTGCCCCTGCACCCCTGGAAGTGCCCAAGGTCAGGTTGGACAGGGCTTGGAGCAGCCTAGGACAGTGGAAGGAGGTGGAAATGAGTGATCCTTAAGGTCTCTTCCATTCCATGAGTTCCTGGTTGCTTGTTTCTGGAGGAAAGGCAGTGTAAACCAGCAGAAACCTGGGCTGGGAGCGCTGGTGCCATCCCCAAGTTCCTCCTGCTGTGCCATGAAGCACTCTGCAGCTTTCCCAAATGGGGAAGGACATGCTCAAGGAGCTTTTCTGCCCCAGCCCTGCTTGTGTCAAAGCAGCTTAGGCTGTTGTGTAATGAGCTGCTGCTGCTGCTGCAGGGAATTCTCTGTGTCCCCAGGGACAGCAGGACTGCCCTGCAGCTCCTGCCAGGCTGGGGATGGAATGGGAATTGGGGTGGCCAGGTTGGACACTGGGTCTTGGAGCACCTGGGGTAGTGGGAGGTGTCCCTGCCATGGCAGGAATGGAACAGGATGAGCTTTAGATCCTTTCCAACCCAAAGCATCCTGGAGTTCTGTGATTCTGTGGTGTCATGGTGTGGAGAAACAGAACTCTGAGCTGAGGGATGAAGGAAAAACAGGAAAAAATGTTGTGCATTTTCTGTGTACAAAATGCTGTTTTCATGCTGGGTCTCTCTCAGATGGTGGTTCCCCACCAATCCGCTGCTTGGTTTTCTTTTTCTTTTTTTGTTTCAGTCTTTGCTTCAGAGGTGGGATGTCCCTGACTTGGCTCATTGAATAGGAAATTAGAAGGATTATAATGAAGTCATACATATGTCGAGAAGTCTATTAAAAGCTTAACAGGGAGGCTTAGTGAGGTTTAAAAACTGGGAATACAAACCCTTTCTGTTTTGCAGCGTGCTCAGGAGTTGTTCTAGCAAGGATCTGACAGCTGGGTGAATTAATGGGGTCCTCCAAGGCTTGAATTTCCTGAGCAAGTAGCTGGGACTTAAAATATTCAAGCCATGAACTTTGGAGTTTGTACCTTGGATTTAATATGTTATTAATGCACTTAAACCACCTTGTCTGGGGAGGTGCTGCAGAACTGTGCAGGCTGGGACCTCCTGGAAAATGTGAACCCTTTTCTCACCCTTTTCTCTGCCCATCCTTTGGGCTCTCAGCCTCTACACAGAATGGACTTGTCGTTTCTCAGAGCTGTGTTTCTGTGGAGCTGGGATGTTTCTGGGCACACAATGAGGCAGCCTTTTTAAACTCTTGATGGTTTTGAGGCAGGTAGAAGAGAGACAGTGCTGCAGACAAGGAGTAGCTGACCCTCACTGCTCCTCATCCAGAGCCCTGCTCTTATCCTGCACTTACATTACCCAATTTGCCTTTAATTTGCCTCTCTGCTGCTTAAAAAGATACTTCCCCCCCTTCTTTAGTGCTTAAAACAGCATCATGTTTATTCCCTTGCTTATTCCAGTAGCTCCTGGGAGTCTTTGCAGTAATCCTTCAGATTAAATGTAGGGAATTTCAATGAGAAGCTTGTCAAAGGAAAATAAACAGCAGCACTGTAAAAGACACAAAAATTAAGCTCAGTTTAAACACTTTATCATCACCTTTCTGCCAGGTGGGGTTCGTTGTTGGCTTCACAATAGGAGTTAATCTCTGCCATTGGATCATTGGGTAAATATTTGCCTTGGAGCTGTAGTGGGGATCAGCTCCTGGGCTGACAGCACCAAGCAGCAGGGAATGAGCTGAGCTCTGCAGGGCTGTGCTCATGTTCCATGTGCAGGGCTGGGGAGGAGATCTGGGATCAGCTGCTGGATCCCATTCCCAGGAGTGCCATTCCCAGGGAGCTCCATCCCCAGCAGGACCTGGGGAAGGTGGGGCTGTACCTGCACTGCTGCTCCAGGCTGGGCTCCCCTCCCCACCAGGCTCTCCCTTTTCAACTCTCCTTCCCCACCTTTTATTCCTCCTCTAAACCTGGGGTTCTGCTTGTAAGAAGGGATTTGATGGGGGTTTATCCTGCTTACAAAAGCTTCGGGAAGAGTCGTGTGCTGGGATGGCTTTGAGAGGTCGTGTGACACAGGCTAAATCTGAACCTGGGGATAGGAAACTTCCCTAATCCTGCCTCTGCCTGTGGCTCCCTCGGAGCCCTGAGCTCTTTAATCTTCTTCCAGTTCAGCCCCATCACTGCAAATAGGGTAAGGCTGATTATATTGTGCATTTTATCTTTGCTAGCTGCACCCCAGCTGTTGTTCTCGAGCATTCTCGTTTCGGGGTGGGTTGGCACCGGGGTAATCTTGGATTAATGGGACCTTTTTTTGGAAAAAAGAAAATTTTATAGTTAAAGAACGTATTGGATACTGTGAAGCTGCTCAGGAGCTCTTTGGTGGCTGGGGCTGAGAGCAAATTTACACCTTAGAGCAGCTCTGGAGTGGCTGAGCAAAGGGAAACTCTGCAGTGCTGAGCAAGGCTGTGGTGCCTTCTCCTTAAACCGCTCAGAACTGCTCTCCCTACAGAGAGTTTGAACAAATTCAGCTCTCCTAATCCTGCATGAGCAAGGAAATACACCTTACATATATCCTCAGCAGTAATCTCCCCTTTTTGCTGCTATTTTCATGCAATTTCTGCAGCTGCTTTCCAGCTCTGACCCGTGAAATACTGAGTACACCTTGTGTGGAGTTGGTGTGTCTGAAACACTCTGGCTTTTGACAAGTGTGGCATCAAACCTTCCTGAATTCTTGCTGAGTGTCAGAACAGGAAAGCTTTGCTGCTTTCTGGAGTTACAAAACTGGAATAATGTGTGAGAGACGCTCAGGATCCTAATCCTCTCCTGAGGACTGTCCCTTTGGAGCAGTCTCCTCTCCTGTGGGAAATGCCGCAAGCCAGGCTCACCCTGCCCTTGGAAAAGGTGGGAAATGCTGTGTAGGATGTTTTTTCTAAGTCTGTGCTCCTGTTTTTCCTTTTGGTGGGTAAAAGCTCACCTCAGGATGGCAGAGCTGCTCTCTCCTCACCTGGAGCTGCTCGTTCCCACTGCAGCAGTTGAGGTGGGATTGGGATTTCTGTGTGTTGGCTTTTCCCATCAACCTGTCCCTTCATTTTGGCAGCAGTGGAAGGCAAAAGAAGCTCCTCCCTGGGGGTGACCAGGCAGGATCCCTGCTTCTCTTGGTGTTAACCAAGGCCTGCTAAACAGCGCAGGGTTAACAGCTCCCTTGGGAACAGCTCTGGAACTTTAGGGCTGTGCCTGTTTCTCTGGACAATTGATGCTGGAGGCACCTCTGGAATTAGAAGTGACTTGGCAAGGCACAGAAGTGACAGGAGACTGCAGGACATGAGCAAAACACAGTTCACCACCCCACAAAAAATATCTGGGAGGGATGTTTGATTTTGTTCTGTCACATAACTTAGGATGCTGTTTAACCTTCTTCCTTTTAGTGAGAGCACAGTGCATCTGACTGAATCATGGCATTGCTGAGGTTGGAAAAGAGCTCCAAGGTCATTGAGTCCAATCTGTGCCTGATCCCCATCTTTTCCCCAGCCCAGAGCACTGAGTGTCACATCCAGGAATTCCTTGGACACCTCCGGGGATGGGCACTGCAAACCTCCCAGGGCACTTCCAATGTCTGACCATCCTTTCCATGGAGAAATTCCTGCTGGTGTCCAACCCAGCCCAGCCTGAGGCCATTGCCTCCTCCTGTCACTGTTCCCTGGGAGCAGAGCCCTGGCTGTCCCCTCCTGTCAGGGAGTTGTGCAGGTTTGTCTCTTCTCAAAGAGAATTTCCAGTGGTTCTCTGTGACAAGTTCACCCTGTGCAGGGCCAAGAGTTGGCCTTTGATGGGTCCCTTCCAGCTCAGGATATTCTGTGATTCTGTGAAGTTTTGTTATCCAAAGTCACTGTCTTCCCCTGTTCTTCCTGAACTCCTGGGGATTCAGCAGTGACTTGGATTTCAGAGGGCTGGGAGTTTCCTCAGAGATGACTGAAGGACTGAAAGACAACATTTCATTCTTCTGGAATCCTTTTTTACCTGTGCAGATGAAAGCTTACCATGTTAGATGGCTGATTATTTATTTTTATATTTATTAAAGCTTCCCATGTTAGGTGGCTATTTTCCAGCTCCAGGAGGAAAACTGGGATTTAATGGTGCTCATGGTGAGTGAGTGGGAAGGCTGGGAGGAGAGCTCAGGTTTTCTGAGCCAGGCATTGAAATTGTGGCTTCCCAAGCTGGCAGTGGATGTGGCAGTGTTTGCCAGCAGGACACTCGTGGGTCAGGCTGCAGTGGCTCTGTGACATTCCCTGTTAATGGGATTTGGCACAGGAGAAGGGATGGGGGGCTCTGCCTCTTGATAGGATGCCACCAATTCTGCTTTAATTGGGACCCAGCTTTGTGTGCTTCCAAAGCTCCCAGCCCAGTGCTGGGCTGGGGAATGGAATCTGCCAAGAGAAATCACAAAATCAGAATATCCTGGATTGGAAGGGAAACCCAGGGATCATCAAACTCCAGGGATTCAGCAGCATCTGATCTGTTCCTCCAGCACACACAGGTGACAGAAACTGGGCTGCTCAGCTGAGTCCTGAGATGTGCAGGCAGAGTATTTTCTCTGAGAAAAGTTGCTTTTTGATTTCTAGGATTAGAAATGAGAACATTAAGCAAGGCTTATTTTGGATCCTCGATCTTCACACTCTAATAACTGGTTATGTTCCTCCAGGAAGAGAATTCCCCTTTTGACATTGCCTTGCCACTTGTCACTTAGCCAACTCTTTATTTACCTTTGTGTCATTTCCTTGTGTCTCCACTTTCCCTAACATTTCCCCTGGCTACAGATAAAAATACTTTGCTTTCAGCTTTGTCAAGCCTCCCATGCTTGGCTGGAAGATCTGTGATGTTCCATCTCCTGCTTTAACACTCTCCTGTTTCCTTGTGATGCAAACAGCTCTTGCAAAACGTCACTCATGGGCAGTTCTGCAAGATTTTAGGGGCTCCATGTCTCAGTCTTACAACCAAAATTACTGATTCTGCTTTAAAAAAAAAAAGAAAAATCTGCGATTTTGTGTGCATCACTGAAAGCTTCAGGTAGTTTTGTGCAGCTCTGTATTCTACCAAAGAGAATCTCAGATTCAATAGGAATAAAAATAATAATTCCCGATAATCATGGAAAGATCCAAATTACAGTTGCCCCATTTTGTAGCTGAGAGTTGAGGAAGATGAGATTTACCTGGCCAGACTTTCAGCTAAAAACACAAATATATAAATATTAATGATCTGGTGAGTGGTTTCAACTGGCAGTTCTGTTTCTTGTGGTGATTTTAGAATTGCTGGTCACAGGGGTCACATCAGGTTTTTACCTTCTGAGCTTTGTGCTACTTTTCTGTCTCAGGGGTGTCTCCAGTTTTGCTAAAATCAGGTTTCAGCATTAAACCTCCATGAATTGAAGACACATGAAGCAAGAGCAGGTTCAGCAGTGCCTAAAGGGGCTCCAGGAGAGCTGGAGAGGGACTGGGGACAAGGCATGGAGGGACAGGACACAGGGAATGGCTTTGAGCTGAAGGAGGGTGGATTTAGATGGGATTTTGGGAAGGAATTCCTGGCTGGGGGGGTGGGGAGGGGCTGGGATGGAATTCCCAGAGAAGCTGTGGCTGCCCCTGGATGCCTGGCAGTGCCCAAGGCCAGGACACTGGGGCTTGGGGCACCCTGGGACAGTGGGAGGTGTCCCTGCCCAGATGTCCCTGGATGATCCTGAAGGTCCCTCCACAGCCAAACCATTCAGGGATTCAATTCTCAATGCTCATCTCTTTGGTGGTGAATTCCAGTTTCAAGCCATGGCCCCAAGGGCACCTGGAGGGCAGGAATTGAGGATTTTGTCCCTTGCTGGAGTATTTTGGAGTCACCCACAGCTGCCCTGTGCCCACCCTGCAGCGTCCCTGTCCCGGTGGCACTGAAGTGAAGGTGACACTGTGTGTGCTCTGCTGTGCTGTCTCCAAGCCCAGCCCCAGCCTGGGGACCTGTCTGGGCTGGCTGAGCCCTGCAGGGTGAGCAGTGCAGGGAGCAGCTCCCAGAACCCTGGAAGTGTCCTCTCGTGTCACCATCAAACCCCAGCCCTGCCCTGTGCTGTCAGCTCCATCTAGGTGAGACAGTTCAGTTCCAGAGCATGGAGCTGAGTTATAATTCGTGGTTTTTTCCCTTCCATCCCCTGTCCGTGGTGTTTGGGTGAGAGTTCCCACAGAACATTCTTGCTTTGAGGTGAGCTGCTCCCTTACATGCCAGGTTGAGCCTCTCAGAGCTCGTCCACAGGAATGAAAACACTTTATTTCCTAGATTTTCACAGGGAAATAAAACTGGCAGGGTTTATTTCAAAACATCAGAAAGTCCTTAGTGAGGAATTAAAGAATTCCTAGAAAACTGGCTGCCTCTGTGCAAGGCTGTAAATCAGAATGATTTCAAAAGAGCACAGACATCGTGTCATCCTCCTCTTTCTCAAGCAGAAGCTGCCTGAGTAAACAGTGATAGAATTGTAGATTCTCCTGGTATTATGTAAATGGCTTCATGCTTTGATGTCCCTCGTGTCATTAGTTTGACACTAGCTGCAATTAATGGCCTTAAAACTCTCTTACAAACGTGGCAGAGAGATTTCTCCTGACTGCTGCTGATTCCTCCTGTGAGCTCGCTGCTTGTGCCACGGGATTTGGAAAGCTGAAAGTAGGTCAGGGTGATGTGTGTGAACAGGGGCTGCTGGAATCACAGCCACAAACAAACAGCATTCAGTGCTGAAGGGAAATTTGCTATTTTAAGCCCTTATTTCCATTATCACCATCTCATTCTGCACAACAAGCATGTGGGGGGGAGCTGTGGCCGTGCACCCACAGATGGGATCCGGGAAGGAGGAGGAGAAATCCATATGAGTATATACAGAGAGATGTATGTGTGTTTTTATGTGTTTTTATGTGTTTCAAGGGTGACAGTAAATACTGTCACTTCTGAATGGCTCCTCTCCATCTCATGTGAGGCAGAGTGAAGGTGCCAAAATATGTAGGTCAAAAGAAATGAAGCATTTTGCATCCAAGCAGCAACCAAATGCTAGAATTCCAGGGGCAGGAATTGCAGCAGGAATGGGGCAGGATTACAGGGGTGTTTTCCAGAGTTCCCACAGTCCTTAGATATTTATAATTCATTCCTCATGCTCAGAAGAGCTTCCTCATGGCAGCTCTGGGGGACAAATATTGCTCCCAACCTGAATTAAAAGAGTTGGGATATTTTGAACCTGGAGAAGGGTTAATCATGGAGCTGCTGCATGGTTCCCCTTAGGACAGCTGGATGAGAAAAGGTGGGAAACAAGGAATGTGATAGAATTGGCTATTTTTAGGCAATAAAAACATGAGCAGGAGGGAGAAAAGGGCAATAAATACAAATTCGTGTTGGCAGTCAGGGATGGCAGGAGTTAAACCTGTTGGGAAGGTGAACTGCTAAAAAACTAATGGAGGGAAGTGATTTGTATGGATAGGAAAGACAGTCACAGACCATTTCCAAGGAGGCTGTGTCGAGTGGTTTTAAGAGCCTGGGAAAAAAGGAGGAAATTAATAAAAGTGGAAGCGAGGACTTAGAGCTGGAGAGATTTAAGAACTCCCCAGATTATGGTGCACAGTGATTTACAAGCACTGAAGTGCAGGAGTTAAAAGGAGAGGATTTCCAGTTTATTAGAGATAAGAGAAGGTTGGAAGAAAGCTGTTAAACAGAGATGGAGGGGAAGGTGATGCACAAGAGGCTGCAGGGTTCAGCCCTTTGCCTGCTTTAATTCTGGTTTTTATCATTTGATAAGGGTTAGAGCACAGGCTCCATCCAGGCCGGGGGCCAGACCCAGGAGAGCTCCAGGATGGGGATGGGTGTTCCCAGGTGATGGAGAGAGCAGGCACCACCCTGGGCTGGGGGTGTGAAGCATTATTAATTTGTAACCTATTCAATTAAAAGATACCAGAACAAGTGGTGACACAAGCAGAAAGAACCAGCTGGAGTGATGAAAGTGTGAGGAGGTGTAGCTACAGCATGGTGCACTGAGGATGTTTTCTTCATGTGTTTTATTTGCTGCCAGTTTTGTGCCCTCCCCAGCCAGAGGAGTAGCTCTTGAAAAGTGCTGTTAGTGGATCACGTGAGCTGTGTGTGGACCTTGTTCTTCTCCGTGGTTCTGCAAATATTGACTCTCATAGGAGCACACTTGGAGCTCCTGATCCCCAGCAGAGACTCTAAGTGCTGCTTTTACTTCTTTTTGTTTTCTCCTCTGGCCCTGATTGCATTAAAAAAAAAAAAGAATTCAGCTCTTGGATGTTGTCAGGGGAGGATTTGGGGTTTGCAGCAGCCATGGCTCAGCACAGGGAGCATCAGCTGGGTCCTGCTGGGTGATGGGTGTGGGAGCTGGGCACTGATCCTGATCCTGGCTGGGCAGCTCTGCCCAGGCTCTGCCAGGCAAAGGGAAACAGCCTGGGGACATGGGGGACAAGTGGTGTCTGCCTGAGCCTTGGAAACATAGCCGAGGTACCAGACTTCCCATGGAGAGAACAGAACTGGGCTGGGCTGGCTGGTGTGGGCATAGCAGGAAGAAATCCTGGGCTGCCTTAGCAGCTAAAGGTAAAGGAGTATTTTTTGTGTTCTGCTGAAGAGAAATCTGCAGTTTTACTCTTTATGGTAGTTTGAGTAAATGTGGATAAAGTTTAGGGAAGGTTTGAGATACCAGATCATCATCAGTGGGAAGTAAGGAATGTTTTCTTTTTGGAATTTTGCTGACTTTTTATTGCTCAGGTAATTTTTTTTTTAATCCACTCTGTGGCTCTAGGATTTCCTGGGAGCAGGAGGCACTTTGCAAGCCCCAGTCTTGTGTGCAGACTGGCAGCAGATGGTGGTTTGTGTTTGTGGTGTCCTGAACCCTCTGTAGGTGTTGGCATCAGCCCAGGCTGCAGCTCAGGATTCCCTGAACTGTGGCTGGTACCAGCCCAAAACCTTGGCTGGGCTGGAGGGTGTTCCTGGGCCTCTTGCTAAGCCAAGGTAGAGTCACAGAATCATGGAATGGTGTGATGGGAAGGGACCTTCTAGGGTTCCCTGCCATGGGCAGTGACTCCTTCCACCATCCCAGGTTGCCCTAGCCCTGTCCAGCCTGGCCATGGACATGTCCAGGGATTGGAATCCACACCCTGTCCCAGCAACCTGTGCCAGTCCTCTGCTCCTGAGCCCAGGGATTCACACACCTGGGAGGTACCAGAGCACATCCTGCAGCTCACAGCTCTGTTCCAGCTGCTCCTGCTCACCTCCCAAATTCTTGGGTTCCTTCTTTCTCTGGGTCTGGTGTGTCTCTGGTAATGTTTGCTCATCTCTCCTCCCTTCTCCAGAGGCTTAGGGGAGATCTGTGTCCCTGTCCTAGAGACAGTTTTCCTGGGGGAAAGGAAACTTCCAGACCTGCCTGCCTTGCAAACCCCTCCAGGGTGGCAATTCCTGTCTCCCTGTGTGGCTTTTTGAGAGGTCTGGGCCCCAAGCTCAGCAGTGGCCTTTTCTGGACGAGTCCTTTGCTGGTTCTTTGCTGCTGCCTCTGTCCTCCTCCTCTGCAGTGTCCTGCCCTGCTCCTGACCCTGCACTCAAGTGCAGCACGGTCAGGCTCCTGTCCCATCGTGGAGTGTTTGAACGGGAGCATTCCCTGAATCAGGATAAAGCTGTTTAAATTTGGTAACAGCCCCTTCAGGGGAAATTGCCTCTCCCTGCTCTGAACCAGGGCTGACAGCGCTGCAGGTCACAGCTCTGCAAACTGCACTGTCACTGCTGCCTGTGCCAGCACAAGGGACACACTGTCCCTGGCTGGGGTGGCACCGGCCACGGAGGGGCTGCAGTCCCCCCCAAAACTCCTTGGGGCTCTTCCCAGGCTGCTCTGGAAGTCAGGAGCCTTCTGTAGGACATTAAAGCAGCCCAGCTGGGTGGGAGATTTTATGGAAGTGCAGGTGATGCTTATTTTACAGCCAGGTTTTGTCCCCTGGCATCTCTGTCACATCACTCCCAGCCCTGTGAGCTCCTGGCTGCGAGATCTCCATGCTCAGGAGCTGTGGCCAGGCTGGCACAGGGAGGAGGAGACTCCAGCTGGTGCTCACAGCTCAGCCTGGAGAAAAGGAGGCTCAGGGGGGACCTTGTGATTCCCCAAAATTCCCTGAGAGGAGGGGACAGCCAGGGGGAATCAGGATCTGCTCCCAGGGAACAGGGACAGGACAGGAGGAAATGGCTCAGGATGTGCCAGGGGAGGCTCAGGGTGCACACCAGCAGGAATTTCCCCATGGAAAGGGTGGTCAGACATTGGAACTGCCCAGGGAGGTTTGCAGTGCCCATTCCTGCAGGTGTCCCAGGAATTCCTGGATGTGACACTCAGTGCCCTGGGCTGGGGACAAGGTGGGGATCAGGCACAGCTTGGTCTCGATGGCCTCGGAGAGCTTTTCCAGCCTGGATAATTCCATGATTCTGGGATCTCTGGGGCTCTTCCTGTGCCAGCACAATGGGGTTTGGACAGGCCTCCTGTCCCCACTCCTCATTCTGATTCTTTTGCCTCAGAACTGATCTTATTTCAGCTTCTATTTCAGGCAAGGCAGCCTGGGCACAGACCTTGCTGTGGTTCTCCTGGATTATGAGGCAGGATGCAAGGGCAGGCACTGGGGGAGGGATTCAGCTCATCCTGCCATTGCTGCCTTGGCTTTCCATAGGAAATGTTCTCTGTATCACTTGCACCAACCCTGGCTCTGATGAACAGGTTTGGGGTGTTCTTGGCTGCCTGTGGATTGAAATATTCCCTGTCAACGATGTGCAGAAGGCTCGTGGCTTTAGGAACAGGTGGAACACAAGTGTCTTACTTGTACCACTTGGCTGAGAAAAACCAAACAAAAAGCCCGGACTGGGACACCTCCCCTATCCCAGGGTGCTCCAAGTGTCCAGTCTGGTCTTGGATGCTTCCAGGGATCCAGGGGCAGCCACAGCTGCTCTGGGAATTCCATCCCAGCCAGGAATCCCTTCCCAATATCCCATCCAGCCCTGCCCTCTGGCAGTGGGAGCCATTCCCTGTGTCCTGTCCCTCCATGCCTTGTCCCCAGTCCCTCTCCAGCTCCCGACCCCTGGTGTATTTCCAATGAGGTGGAAATAAGTCTGTAGTGAGTTTTTTGTTTAAAAACAGAGCTTCAGATGCCTTTGTTATTGAAAGATGAGGAGTCTGCGTGGGTGGTTCCAGGTGAGGAGCCTGGAGAGGTGGGAGCCCTGCTGGCCCATGGTCCAGGGCTCTGAGGGATAAATCTGAGCCCTGCTGAGGATTCCTCACTTCCTGAGCAGCTGACATTCCCATGGGAAGCAGGAGCAGCAGAACAAACACAGAACAATCAGAGCAGAGGTGGGAGCTCTGTGGATCTGTGGTTCTGCCTCCCAGATGATGACAAAGCAATCGCTGCCAGAAAATTCCCTCTGGGAAGGAGAAGTGAGGAAGGGAAAAAAACCGGACAAGAAAATGTAGAAACTGCATGTTTTTTTCATGCAGATTTTTTTTTTTTAACAAGGCAGAACATGAACCTTGTGTTGAACTTTCAAGTTACTGAGTTTGCATCTCTGAAGTTTGGAGATACCAGTTCTGACAGCCGTAGCACGGAGCCCTTTTAGCATTCAGGATTATGTAACCTCATGGAATTTCAGAGGGAGAGCAGTAAAACCCTTCTGGAACTGTCAGCACCCTCTGAAATGCCCTGCAGTTTCTTGAGGGCCTTTAATAGATTCCTGATCTTCTTCTTCCCGTCTAATCCAGTGGTGGAATTTAATTTGCTTCTCATTGTGAGGACTTGAGAGTGCCAGGGCAAGGGGGAATAGCTTCCACTGCCAGAGGGCAGGGATGGATGGGATTTTGGGATGGAATTCCTCCCTGGGAGGGTGGGGAGGGGCTGGGATGGAATTTCCAGAGCACTTCAGGATCCCTGGAAGTGTCCATGGCCAGGTTGGACACTTGGAGCAGCCTGGGATGCTGCAGTGGAAGGTTGGAATGAGATGATCTTTAAGATCCCTTGCAGCCCAAACCATTCTGATACTCTATGAAATGAAAGTATTTTGTGTAATCTCAGACAGATTTGGGCTCTGTGGCTGCTGAGAGTTAAACTTTTCTCTCCTGCAAGGACAGAAATGTTTTTTCTCCAAACAGCTGGATCTGAGGAGCCTGTGAAGGAACCTCTGACACCCTAAACCCAGCCTGTGTCCCCAAAGCAGGGGAAGCAGACTCTGCTGAGCTCTGCTCAGCTGGGTTTGGGGTTAGCCCAGGGCTGGACACTCCACAGCTTCTCTGGCCAACCTGCCCAGTGTCCAGTCCCCTCAGATTTTAGTTTTCAATAACATGGAATTGCTGCATCTCACTTGGACAAGAGGAAAGGAAGGAGTAACCAGCTTTGACAGCTCTGCTCTGGGTGAGCTGTCCTTCACCAGGGCTGCCAGCTTAGTGCTTTAGATATTCATTAAATGCAAAAACTTCTTGGAATCTTGAGCTCTTATCCCCTTCCATAAAAATGTACAACCTCCCTTTGGGTGGCTGGATGACATCTTGTTCCATGTAGTTCCTCTCTGTGCTTATCCCTTTAGATTTTGGGGATTAGTGAAGCTTGTCTGCAAAATTCACAGGGATTTTCAGACCCTTCACTCTGAAGTGAACTAGACAATATTTTATTTTACAAAATGATGAGACTGATGATAAAGCATTGAGGGGATATTCCTGCAAGATACTCCAGGTTTACTCTAAAGCCAGCAGGCACACAGAGAGCCTGAGCATCTTGGGGGAGGTACCCTGTGACCTTTCAGGTGAAACTTGTGCCTCCCTTACCCTAAATAATGTCTGGAAATAATGTCCTGAGCGAGGGAAGGAGAGCATGGGATGTCTTGGCTGCCTGTTGGGGTTTTTACCTGATGTTCCAGATAGATCCCATCCTGTCCACCACCACTGGGCATCAGATGGAAGGGGTGTGTGCCTGAAAATCAGCTAGGACATGGAGGCAAAGTTCTCATGAATCCCTCCGGTGGGAAGCAGAAGTTACTCCTGGTAATAAATGTCCTGAGTACAAAAACAGTCTAAATCTTGTGTGGAGTCCTTAAAGCATCCAGTCTGGAGAAGGAAAGGCTCCAGGGAGACCTTGGAGCCTAAAGGAGAGCTGGAGAGGGACTGGGGACAAGGCATGCAGGGACAGGACACAGGGAATGGCTCCCACTGCCAGAGGGCAGGGATGGATGGGATATTGGGAAGGAATTCCTGGCTGAGAGGGTGGGGAGGGACTGGGATGGAATTCCCAGAGAAGCTGTGGCTGCCCCTGGATCCCTGGCAGTGTCCAAGGCCAGGCTGGACAGAGTTTGAAGCAGCCTGGGACAGTGGGAGGTGTCCCTGCCATGGCAGGGGTGGCACTGGGTGGGATTTTAGGTCTTTTCCAGCCCAAACCATTCCATGACTCTCATTCTGAAGCTCATTTTCGGGGCTGCAGATGCCACACCCTGAGGAGGGCGATGTGTGTGGTGGGGATTTTCATTCCCTGATGGGAATTTATTGGCATGGCTGATAAAACTGCTCTTTGTGGGGATTGCAGCAAGGCCAGCAGAGCCTCCCTGTGAGCTACACCCATCCCAGGCTGATGTGGGTGAATTCCCTTTGGGATTTCTGCAGGAATGAAGCTCCCGAGCCTCCCTCTCCTCATTTTCCCTGCTGGGTGCTGCCAGGGCCCTCTCCTGGCTGCTCACTCATTAATTTTGCAGATCCTTAACCCCTGAGCTGGAGGTCTGGCCAGTGGCCTCCCAAGATTAGCATCCCCTGCAGTGAGAAGGCTTTAGTGTGTAATCCTGTCCTCAGAGAGCCTGCCCATTCCCCCTGGGGTGTCCTGGGGACCAGCAGCTCCAGGAGCTTGTCCTGCCCCTCTGCCAGCCCGTGCTGGGTTGGTGGTGGCACCAGGAGGGCACTTTTGGCTGGATTAGCTGGGAATTGGTTGATGTGATGGTGCTGACCTTTGCAGAGATGATCAAACAAATAATTCACCACTGTCAGCAGCGCTGCTGAATGTTCCACCTGCCCCGGGATCCGTGCAGGGAAGGTGCCACTTGCATGGGATCCTTGTTTTTACTGCCACAAGGAAGTTTGCTTTGTAAGTACATTGTTAATGGTCTTTTTTCCTTTAAGCAAGACTTTGTAAGCTCTAATCCTACGTTGGTTTATATTATCAGGGCTCGTAACCGGATTTTCAGCTATCAGCCAGCTTTAATACTTGCTAAAATTGCTTTACAGGTCTGTGGGATCTGTCAGATTTGCATTTTGTGTGCAGTGCATTATCTACTGCCCATGCACATTCACAGGCACTGGGCCTTGGAAGAGTTTGGCTTCTCCTTTTTGTTGCTTTGGTGTCTTTTGTTGGTAGGTCAGAGGCAGAAGGTGTGTTTGGGGAGGTTGGGTTTGGAACTGAAAAATCCTCTTTCCCCAGTCCTTGGGAAATCAGATCACAGAAGTTTTGTGTTCCAGGTTTGATAAGGGGAAACTGGATATTGGATGGGGTGGGGACGACAAGTGAGCTGGAAGTGCCCACTTTATGGCAAATAGCTTGGAAAACATTTTGGGAATAGCAGAGGGGGGTTTGCTGCTGGTCGCTGTGATCCAGAACTCTTTGCTGTCCTGGCTCTGGCAGGGGGAGCTCAGTCCTGGCTGGCCCAGGGAGGGGGTGGCTGCTCCAGCCTTGTCCCTGTCCCTGTCCCTGTCCCTGTCCCTGTCCCTGTCCCTGTCCCTGCTCTGCTCTCCCTGCATCCCTCCTTGCACCAGGATTCCTGCTGGGAAGCACTGCCTACTTTGGCTTTTTCATTTGCCTCTGTTGTGAAAATATTGTGTGCAGAATATTCCAGTCTTGGGTTTCGGTTTGGAAGGATTTGGCAGAGGCAGCTCCCAGCTGCTCCTGCTGCAGCTTCCAGCAGGCTCTGGGGCTTTGCTGCAGCTCAGGGCTTGCAAACTCTCACTGGGTTTTGCTCAACTTGGATTCATCTGATGTGGAATGGAAATATTCCCATTACAATTCCTTTTGTCTCCCTCCTTCTCCAGCCCTGGGTGTGCTTCCCCTCTGTATTTAAAGAACAACTTGGCTGCTAAAAACCCCCTCAAAGTGGAGGGGTTTCTTCAGGTTTTACCTTTCTGACCCTAATTTAATGTTCTTCCCTGTGAAATCTTTAATTATGGCAATATACCAATATATTTTTAATGGTAACAAGTAGATTTGTTTCAAATATTTAGAATTCAAGCAGTGGGTGCTCTCCATCAGCCTCAGTGTGGGTCCAACTCAGCACTCTGTTCATGTCATAATATCATAATACTGAAGAAGTTCTTGAATGTTTTGAACTGCTCCCAGGCTCTTCCTCACACTGTCAAGGACTTTTAGTGTCTTCTATTTTTTTTTTTTTGCTTTAAATAGTTTTATAGACACACAAATGACAGGCTCCTGTCTAGAGGAATTTACAGTGGAATCTAATTAAATCCCTTGCTGTTCTGTACCACAAATAATGGTAAATAATAATAATGTCTCTTGACACATTGCAATGGCACTTTTATCTGCAAAGCACTTTGCAAAGCTAAATAAAATATTACCAAAATTATGTTATATTAGCAAATAAAATATTGAGAAAATATTTTCTCTTAAAATTATCAAGCTTTTAGCTGCTCCAGGCTCTGGGGGCTGCAGGGAGAGGCAGATTCTGAGATGTTCAGGGATGGATGTGCTCAGGTCTTGTGTTCACCTTTGCTTCCCAGGCTTTGCCTTTCTGAGCGTGTCTAAGTGTAAGAAATCCATTTTTAAATTTATTGTATATTTTATTTGGATTTATTAGGGATTGTGTATGTATTTATTATGTATTTGTGGATTTTATTTGGTTTTATTAGGTATTATACATGTATTTGTCCATTTTATATGGATCAGCATCTCTCCAGATGTGTTCCACACCTGTGAGCTCCTGTTGCAGCCTGGCTGGGACTGGGTGGGTGCTGCTCTGGGACAGCCAGGTGTGAATTTTGGGACAGGGGCAGGCAGGGCTCGTGTCCTGCTGTCACCCAGGGTGGCACTGGGGACATGGTGGCACCACTGTGTCCCTGGGCACGCAGACTTCCCTCCATGGGACCCTCAGAGGGACCTAATATTTAATATTTACCCCTGATCAGAGATTTGGACATGTTTCAAGCTCCAGGGAATCCTCTCCTGCTCCTCTGAAACGAAACTCTCTGAGCAAATTGTTGAATCCACTGATGACTTGTACTGGTGGCCTTTCCTTGTTTTGTGATGTAAAACAAACTCCAAGCTCCACAAAAGCCATTTTCCATCTTATTCTTTATTTCTCAATCACAATATTATTATTTATTTATTTTTAAAATTATTTTTAGAGTTGAATCTCTGCCCACCTTGCTCTGAGCTCTCAGCCCACCTGACCCCTCCAGGTTGTTGATTTTACAGACCAGGGTTGTGTTTTTAGTGAATTCTTCCCTTCTGTGCCTTAGCATTGGGGTTGTTTCTATTAACTGCAGTTTTGCACTGAATTAAGGGCTATATCCAGGGATATTTTGTGGTGAATTTGGTCTCCTGAGCTCCAGGCTTGCGGGTATTTTCAGCCCAAGTGAAGGTAAAAATATTAAAAGCATGAAGAGATGTATTGGCAGAGAGCAGAGAATGAGAAAATCTGTAAATATTTCTGTGATTCTTTCCAGAAGAAACTGCAACCAGTTTAAAACTCTAATGCTGTCCTCAGAAGAGGTGACAAATTCAGGCCTCCTTAAAATGGAAATAAAGCTCAAAGTCATTAGTCTGGGTTTTAATTTTGAACCTTTCCACTGAGCTTGTCCCGTTTAAAGCTTCAGGACTTCTGGTTTTGTTCCTTTGGTACAACTGGAGGCTTTGGTCCAGGACAGCACTTCCATGGGAGTCTGTTCTTGGTCTTCCATGTGCCTCAGGACCCAGAAATCCCCATTATTCTGTGCCTTGTGTTTGAAGAGCTGGATCAAACCAGTACAAAATGAACATTTTGGTGTCTGGTTTGGCTGCCAGTCCCTGTTACCTGGGGATGTCACATCCCAATGTCACATGGTGCAACAATCCATTTTAAATATTTCAATGTTTGGCTTTTGACTGGGTCATTCTCTTCTCCTATGTCAGTATTCCCAGGAGAAATCATGGATGAGAAGATGTCCTACAAAGAGTTCCTGGACCGCAACGACTCCTGGTCAGCAGAGGAGAGGGAGCTGTGCTTCAAACCCATGGACATGGCTGGTAGGATGGCTCAGGGGCTGCAGCATCCCTCACTTTGGCAACCTCATGGACTCCTGGCTCCATCCCTGGCATGGACCAGGGGCATCAGGACAGGCTGGGCCATGGCTGGTCAGCCAGGCCAAGTGCCAGGTCCCTCAGGGCTCTGTCACCCCATGGATCTCAATGTCACATCATGGAACACTCCAGGCTGGGCAGAGGGGCTGGGAAAGGCTCTGGCCGGTGAAAATGGCTGGACACGAGCCCAGGGGAGCCCAGGGGGGCAGGAGGCCGATGGCCCCTGGGCTGTGCCAGCCCCAGAGTGGGCACAGCCAGGGCAGGGATTGTCCCCCTGTGCTGGCCCTGCTGAGGGACCCCCTGGAATCCTGGGGGCAGCTCCGGGCCCCTCCCAACGGGAGAGCCCTGGAGGGGCTGGGGGTGTCCAGGGAATGGAGCTGGGAAGGGGCTGGGGGAGCTGGGAAAGGGCTCAGCCTGGAGAAAAGGAGGATCCAGAGACATCTTTTCCCTCTCTGGAATTCCCTGACAGGAGGGGACAGTGGGGGGGTCAGGATCTGCTCCCAGGGAACAGGGACAGGAGGAGAGGGAATGAGCAGGGGAGGCTCAGAGTGGACAGCAGCAGGAATTCCTTCCTGGAAAGGGTTATCCAAGCCTGGGCAGTGCTGGAGTCCCCATCCCTGGGAATGTTCAGAACCCAGGCAGACACAGCTTTTTGTTTTGGGGGTGTTTGGTTCAAGGTTGGAGTCGATGCTCTTGGAGGTCTCTCCCAACTCCTCCAATTCTGGGATTGGATGCCCAGAGCAGTTTTTGGGGGATACCCGCAGCTGGGGTGCTGTGAGCACTGTGGGTTTCAGTGCAAACCTCCCCAGAGATGTCCCTGTGAGCTGCAGTGTCCCCAGGCTGCTGGCACGTCACCTTCAGGTCAGATGTGACATACACACACACATTTGAATAGAAGAATAATGATATTTTCCTTATTTTGCCTGTTCTTTAGTTTATACACTTTTAACAAAACATGATTTTACGTCATTGACTACATCACAATAGTTTATATTGATTGGTGCAAAGCAATTAACATTAATATATTTGGCAAAGGCTTTGCAGAAATTTAATAAGGCACCTATACATGTTTACTTATGCACGTGGTTTAACTACAAAAATACTTATTTTTTTTAAAATCAGTTTCCATGATTTGTCGTTTTCCTTGCTAAGGATACACTTGGAATTTATCAGCTGCTGTTTTTTCTACTAACTCAGTTTGGTTTACAGGCAAAATGAGCTGCACCTTGTGTAACCCAGCCCTGCCAACAGATACACTTTCACCCAGCAGCTTCCCCTCAATTTTCTAATTTTTCCCCTCATTTTTTGAAATTAAATTGCTTGCTGGCTCCAGAAGCTCCTGAGAAATGTGTGTCCTGCCCAGATTATCCCAGGCAATCAACCTCAAGAGATACAGGATGGAACTTCTTTTTTTTAATGTACTTTTGAGTACTTCAGGCCTGCTTAGTGCATTATTTTCTTACTGACTGAATCTCTGTGAGAGATTCTGTGAGGAACTGATGTATTTTTACAAGGATAAGAAGTGATTCATGGAAGAGCTGGAAGAGCTGCAGGTTTGTTGGGTTTTCCCTCGTGTTGCTGTGTGGGTGCAGGAATGGGACATTGATGTCATTCTGCTCAAGAGCCAGATGTCAAATTTATTAATTAGGAATAATTTACATACCTGACCCATCACCCAGCGCTCTTTTGGCCTGAATGGTAGGAATATTTTAGTTTATTTGTTCACATTTCTTTAGGTTTCATGTCCTTGGAGTGTCTTGCACACCTGTAAAGTTCAGGATCAAAGTGTCCCCTGTGTTGCTGTTCCACTTGGATATAAATGAGATTCTGCTGAGAGTTCCCATAATGGAGCAGACGGATCAGAGGGCACAGAGCAGCTTTAAGGACTTGTCAGCAGGAGAAAAATGGGAACATCAGACTCAGAGAAGTCTGTGGGTTTATTCAATATTTGTGTGCCCACTCTTTGGAAAATGGGAGGATGGTTTCCCTCCCAAGGAGAGGATTCTCTGGCCAGTGGTGTCAAGGATCTCCTGAGCACCATCCCTGTAATTCCTTGTTCCCTGAGGAGAAAGAGGGGAAATTTCAGCTCTCCTGCTTCTCCTCTTTTCCCTCTGGAGCAGAGGTAGGGTTGGCTCAGAGTTGCTCATTTTTTCCACATTATCCAAACTGCTGGGCAAAGAGGGAACAACAGCAGGATCTCTTATTGTTTTAAATTGGTTTCAGTCATGATCTTTTCTTTTTCCCCTTGTTTTTTAGGGTTTGTTTTTTAATTTAAAAGAAGACAGTTGTTCAGACCTAGCAGTACTCTTCTAACCAGCTTGAAATCAAAATATTCTGCACGTTGCTCCCAGGCAAGATGTTGCCTTGGCATGTCAGATAATCTGACAGGTTTATAAAGGAATTCACTCAGCTCACCTGATCTTGACATCCCAGCACACTGTGGGCATGGGAACACCTCAGGCTGGGCTGTCAGCCCTGCAGGGAACACATCTGGCATGAAAATGAGCCACAGCCCTCAGCCAAATCCCTCTGAGCTGGGTTTAACTCCAGGAAATCCAAGTGTCTGGAAATAGGGTGTTCACCTGGAGAAGGGAACATTCCAAGGAGAGCTCAGAGCCCCTTGCAGGACCTGAAGGGGCTCCAGGAGAGCTGGAGAGGGACTGGGGACAAGGCCTGGAGGGACAGGACACAGGGAATGGGGACATCCCAGAGGGCAGGGATGACAGGGACCTTAAAGCCCATCCCACCATCCCAGATTGCTCCAACCCTGTCCAGCCTGGCCTTGGACACTGCCAGGGATGGGACAATCTGCCTGGGACACTGGGAGATGTTTTAATTTCCCAGTAACTTGGTTAGAATACCAGTCCATCACCCTGGTTCATACTGGGATGCAGTTCCTGGCTGGGAGAGCTCAGAGGTCCCACGCTGAGCTGAGCTGAGCTGAGCTGAGCTGAGCCCAGCCCTGGTTCCTGACTCAGACTCATGGGATGTGTCCATCAGGACAGAAGCAGATGGTTCCTCCTGGAAGGGAGGGCACAGTTTCTCCAGGGACAATCATGATCCACGTCCCCAGAAATCAGCCTGAGCTCTGGAGTGTTGCTGTTGGGTGTAAATTCTAATTACAAAGAGCTTTGCTCCTGGTGAACAACCCCAAAAGCAGCTTTTCCTTGGGTTCTGGTGCATCCTCACCTTGTTCCACTCATGTTCCTTGTCCCCTGGGTGGTGACCCTGCCTGGTTGTGTCTCTGCCAGACCCCTTCAGCATCCACAGAGGGGAGAACCTGCCGGATTTATCCTTCCCCACGGACATGAAGAACGTGCCGCTGTTCCCAGGCCATGCTGAGGCTGCCAGGGACATCCTTGGTGAGCTCCTCCTCTCTTGTGTTTCATGTACTGAAAATTCAGGTTGTGAATTCACAA
This sequence comes from Rhabdornis inornatus, assembly GCA_013397075.1. Taxonomy (NCBI): domain Eukaryota; kingdom Metazoa; phylum Chordata; class Aves; order Passeriformes; family Rhabdornithidae; genus Rhabdornis; species Rhabdornis inornatus. Next base: position 92,044 of record VWZS01008248.1, on the reverse strand, counting down.
GCCTTTTATCCCCTCCTCTTTGTTTTAGTGGTTAAAATCCAGATACTCAGCAAAGTGCTCTTCAGGATTTCAACTCTTGGATTATTATATTCATATTGGATTATTAAGGAATTACCAGCAGGAATTCATGGGAGCAGAAACAGAAAGCCAAAGGAAATAATTTGCCTGTGTTTACTCTGTTACACCTTGTCAGAAAGTTCTGTGAAATCCAGAGTTTATGGTTTGTGAAGCAGAACTAACATTTGATTCAGATTTATCTGAACTGCTGCTGAGCAGAACAGTACAGGTGTAGTAGGATTTGAAATTTAGGAGAGGAGTCATTGGGGCTGGTGATGAACAAGGTTTTTTTATTTCCTTAGCTCCACATGGATCCATGATGGGACCTGAACAACCTTTCCTGGGGTCCCTGTATTCCCCTGCAGAGGCTCTGGACCCATCAGCCTTCATTGGCCTCGAGTCAGGCACGGAATTCCTGCCAGGAAAAGCAGGTGAGAAGCAAATGTTTCCTCTTACTGCCTGGCTTTGGAGGGTTTGCAGCTGGAAAATCCCTGTTTAGGAGAGCTAAAGAATCCTGGTGGGGAATTGATGCATAAATTGAGTCAAGATTGGAAAGTTTCCTCTTGGCATGGACAGCTGTTGGTTCAGGGGGAATGTTCTGGAATGTGGTCCTGGCACAGGATTCCCAGAGAAGCTGTGGCTGCCCCTGGATCCCTGGAAGTGTCCAAGGCCAGGTTGGACACTTGGAGCAGCCTGGGACAGTGGCAGGTGTCCCTGCCCATGAGATGAGCTCTAAAGTCCCCTCCAGCCCAAACCATTCTGGGATTCTACATTAGGAGATCACAGGATGGTTGAGGATGGAACTTTTCCATCCCCCCTGCTTAGGCAGGGCTGCCCAGAGCCACTTGCCCAGAAGAACTGAGGAAAGGAACTCCTCTTTTGGCTCCTGGGCTCGGTGCTGGGGAGGGAATTGATGGGGGGATTATTTCCCTCCCAAGAATTGTGCAAGAGCAAGATGTTCTGCTGCGTCTCATAGAGGGAATTGAAAATTCCCTGAGGATGAACTCCCAACCCAGCAGAGTCAACACCTTCCACTGGCAAAGTCAAACCCTGTGGGGTCAGGGCTGAACTCAGTGTTTGTTTCCCACAGCACCTGAAGAATACTGGATGGGAGCTCAGCAGGACATGAAGGGACCAGACACCTCTTTCTTTGTTGGGCCACCAGGTAAAAAAAACAGTTTTGAGCTGATCTGCAGGAAGTGTTGGTGGAGAGCTCCTGAGCAGCAGAACCAGCTCCTCTCCTTGTCTGCCTCCTCAAGGGACACGAGGCTGTGACAGAGGACAGCACTGTTTGTGCTGCTCGCATCAGTTTGGAGTGGGAATGGCTTTACACTGAAAGAGAGTAGGGTTAGGTGGGATACTGGGAGGGAATTCCTGGCTGGGAGGGTGTCAGGCCCTGGCACAGGGTGCCCAGGGAAGCTGTGGCTGCCCCTGGATCCCTGGCAGTGTCCAAGGCCAGGTTGGGCATTGGGGTTGGAGCAGCCTGGGACAGTGGGGGGTGTCCCTGTCCATGGCAGGGGTGGGATTGAGTGATCCTTGAGGTCCCTTCCCACCCAAACTTTTCTGGGATTTTACAATTACCTTTAAATTCTGGTCACAGTTAAGTCTTGGAAGCTCCACTGAGACATTATCCCATTGGGAACTCAAACTTGACCCATAATGGGATCTTGATTTCTATGAAGAAGCTGAGAACAGTTTCACCCTGGTCAAGGCTAGGAAGTGTTTCTGGAGCTGGGGCTGGGTTTGTAACACAGCACTCCTCAGCTTTGCCACTTCTCCTGGCATTCAAGACTTTTCCTGGGTGCTGCACAAATGATTTTCCTGAGATTGGGCCATAAATCTGATTTTCTGTGAGCTGGACAGGGATGCTGAGGCAGCACCTCGGGGGTGTCACCACATGCCAGCAGCTCTGTGTGCCGAGGCCTTTCCAGCTGTTCATTCCAGCTGTTCATTCCAGCTGTTTCTGTCCCCCAGTGCCCCCTGCAGCCACAGAAGCCATCAGGACGAGTCTGCCCGAGAGCCCCACGGCAGCAGCAGCCCCTGGGAACATTCCTGCTGCAGCCACCGAGGGACCAAAGGGCACCACCCCAGGTAAATCCCTGCAGCCCGGGCTGGGCCTGGCCCTCTGAGAGCTCTGCTGCCGGGAAACCATGGAATGGCCTGGGAAAAAAACCATGGAATGGCCTGGGAAAAAAACCATGGAATGGCCTGGGAAAAAAACCATGGAATGGCGTCTCCTAAGGGAAACACAGCAAAGGTGTGGTCAGACCCTGCTGTGCCTGCAGCTGTGGGGACACCTGAGGGACAAGCAGCAAATCTGCTCAGTTGTGTCCCAGTCCAGCAGCTGATTCCATTGGTCTTTGCTGTCTCCAAATTTTAGCTGCAGGAAAATCTAAGGATGTGGTTACAGCACAAAAAGAGGGAATGGTTCAGGTGGGAAAAGCCCTCAGAGGTCACCAGGTCCAACCCATGGCTCCAGGTGTCACATCTATTCACGAGTACCTTTCAACCTGTCCTTTTAAAAGAGTCACTTTTAAAAACCCTCAAATTTTAACATATTTATACACATACTCATAGTGCCACTTGTTGTCCAGTTTCCTAATACTTTATCCCACTAATTTCCATAATTCTCCAGGGAACATCCATACTGCTTTTAGTATCTACTAATTTACAGTCTTAGTCATGTGTAAAATCACAATCTCTACATTTTCTTTTGGAGAAGATCATGATATCACTTAAAAAGCCCACGACAAAGTCAAACCCAAATGGGGGCTGGTGCATGATGGATCCTTTTGGTTTGGTTCACTAAAATATTTGTTTTATGTAAATAGATCCTTAAGTAGCATTTTAAAAGGGACTTTCCGTTTTTTCTATTTCTTTCTGTCTTCAGCCGAAGTATCTAATTTAGATTTAATACATTTTCCACTGGTTGGGGAGCATATTTTTAGATGTGACTCAAAAAATCAGTAGAAATGTTATTTTTTGGCCGTCAGCAATAGATGGGAGATGTTCAGGGCACTGAGCTGCAGGACACAGAGGGTGGGCAGAGCTTGGGGCTGTCTGGAGCTGCAGAAGAGAGAGCCAGTGCTTCTGGCACTGAGCATTTGGAAAAGCTTGCCTCTGGACAGCTGAAACATTAAACAAAAACTGACTGGAAAACTTCCTTTAAGGGGATTTTAGGCAAATAGGAGCTTAAATGCAGAGGTTTGATTGTGCTGTGAAGTGACAAATGTTGGTTTGGAGCTACCAGCTCAGTGTTAGGAGACACTGTGTGAAAAATGAACGAGGCCAATTTGAAGGAATTTGGGATTTGTGGGAGGATTTTGTGTCAGGAGTGCCAGAGGTGCTGCCTGAGCACCAACCAGACCCCCCACCAGCAGCACAAACCATGTTTAGAATGACTGTGTAGCTTTGGAGTGTGCCAGGACTTTTCCTGCTCCTGGAAGACCTGCTGGGCTCACACAGGTGATTCCACATTTTCTGTGTAGAGGGGAAAATTTCCCAGGGAAGCTGTGGCTGCCCCTGGAAGTGTCCCAGGCCAGGTTGGAGGGATAGGGCATAGGGGGAGGTGTCCCTGCCCAGGAGAAGGGAGTGGCAGTGGAACTGGGACATGTTGAAGGTGCTTCCAGCTCAAGCCATCCTGGGGAAGCTGAGTGCTGGGATTCCTGTCTGGGCTCTGCTGGAATGTGCTCCTGGCAGAGCATCCAGCAGCTCTGGCCCCTTGCCAGCCGTGTGGCATCAGGGAGCTTTGGAACACAAACAATCCATCCTTGGCAGCAGATGGGAGCAGTGCAGGCAGGGATGCACGCAGGGCACGTGGGGCTGCAGCAGGAAAAGCTCTTGGACGCAGCCAGGAGTGGGTAAAGACTGGAATAACTGGGGTGTGCTGCTCCAGGGGGAGGAGGTGGTGCTGAAAGACAAGAGGAGACACAGGGAATGTACCCTGTGTGCTCCCCAGCCACAGCCCAGCAGGTGAGATGTTCCGTGGGGTTTTTCCTGACTCTGGTGTCTCTGTTCCTGGGCAGGTGCAGCCTCTGTTCCCGCTGCCGACGCCGCGTCCCTTCCTGCAGAGAAGGCTGGAGCTGGAGACACCAAACCTGCCCCAGCTGCAGGGGCTGCAGCTGCTCCTGCAGCAGCTCCTGCAGCAGCAGCCAACCCTTTCCAGGCCACACATTTGGGGTTTTCTCCTGCACCTGAAGCCGGCCCTCCCAAAGGTGTCAATGACGTGTCCACCCCGGGGACAGAGCTCGGCTTCGCCCCGGCTGCAGATGCTGGATCCCACCATGGGGTGGATTTGGGATTTGCTTCAACACCAGGTGTGGAGTCCCACCATGCCATGGATTTGGGATTTGCCCCAGCAGCAGATATAGAATCCCACCAGACCATGGATTTGGGATTTGCCCCAGCAGCAGGTATAGAATCCCACCAGAACATGGATTTGGGGTTTTCCCCAGCAGCAGATGTGGAATCCCACCAGAATATGGATTTAGGATTTGCCCCAGCAGCAGATGTGGAATCCCACCAGAATATGGATTTAGGATTTGCCCCTGCAGCAGATGTGGANAGAATCCCACCAGAACATGGATTTGGGGTTTGCTCCAGCAGCAGATGTGGAATCCCACCAGAATATGGATTTAGGATTTGCCCCAGCAGCAGATGTGGAATCCCACCAGAATATGGATTTAGGATTTGCCCCCGCAGCAGGTGTGGAATCCCACCAGAACATGGATCTGGGGTTTGCCCCAGCAGCAGATACAGAATCCCACCAGAACATGGATTTGGGGTTTGCCCCAGCAGCAGATATAGAATCCCACCAGAACGTGGATTTGGGGTTTGCCCCTGCAGAAGATGCAGAACCTCACCATGCCTTGGATTTGGGGTTTGCTCCAGCAGCAGATAACAAAGCTCAGCACGTTATGGACTCTGAGTTTGGTCCAGCAGCAGAAGTCAACCACCACCATGCCCTGGATTCTGGGCTTGCCCCTGCAGCTCCAGCCAAGCCTGTCCCTGCTCTGGATGCTGGGGAGGGGGCAGTGGAAGCTCAGCCTGGCCCTGCAGCTGCCCCCAGGATTGCTGAGTCTGGGGAGCTGCTGACATCTGAGACTTCCCTTCAGCAAGACAAGTGTCCTGCAGGTGAGTGTGCCCAAATCCCAGAGTCCCATACAGATAATTCAGGGTGGAAAAGGCCTCTCAGGTCACCCAACATTGACTGGCTTTGGGTGAAGTACCTTGAGGAGATCTCAGCTCTGCTCTCAGGATACACAGGAAATACTTCATGGGGATTTTTCGCCTGTAAAACATAAAACTAGAGGTTTTTAAGGGTTTTTTAATTTTCACTGGGCATTCTTAGCAGTGCTCAGTGGTCTAAGGACAGCCATGGAGAGGTGTTGGCTCATCCCTGCTGGTGCTTGGCTTTGTGTCACCACCACCCTCAGCTCTCACCAAAATCTGCCAAATCCTGTGGGACACAGAACTGACAAACAGAGGTTCTTGAAAACAATTTCTGAAGAGACTAAAAGGCTTAGTTGATAATTTTGGGACCTTTCCTTGGGATGACTGTAGGTGTTGAAGTGCTGGGAGGGGTGTTTGGATTTCCATGAGCAGGTTTACTGTGCTGTGTGGATTTCTGCAGGGACACCATCCCTCTGGAGAGAAAACTGGTCTCCAAAATTGTATTTATTTCATATTTATATTACTAAAATGCAGCAAATAGTCTTGGGCAGAGGCAGCATATGTGGATTGGTTGTGGATGGGGTTGGAGTGAGACATTTTTTCTTGTCTTCTAATGCTCTTTAGTTTAATGATGAGGATAAATTTCAAGAGAGAAGTTTTAACAAAAAAAACTCCAGAATGTAGTGACTGAGAGGTCCAGATGGGTGAATGAAAGAGGATGTGCAAGACAGTGCAGGCAGGTAGAAAGATCCTAAAAATCAGTGTTTGAAAGTGAGGAGACCCCTTCAGTTTCTTGCAGAAGATAAGAAGTCAGGTGAGGGAGTGATTTTTATCTTATTGAATCTGATCTAAATTTAAAAATAGGATTTTTTACATTCCATTTGCAGAAGCAGCAGCAAAGGTGGAAGCAGAATCCAAAGTGCCAGAAGTTTGTGTGGATCACTCAGAGAAAATGAAGGAACAGGACAGGAAACCCCCTCCAAGCCCCCCAGATGAGAAACTTCCAGAGAAAAGCAGCTCCCACCAGGAGCCAGCAGGTGAGAAATGCAGCCAGGGCAGAGCTCTGCCCCACACTGGCACTGCCCTGCTGCCCTCAGCAAGGGACTGCCACCAAGCTGCCACCTCCAGCAGCTTCTCAGGGTGTGCTGGCACGGCTGCCATGCACAGAACTTGTCCTTTCCTTCCTCGTGCACAGTTGTTGTACCAATGTCTGTCATGGTTTCCCTTTCTATTTAAAATTTAAATAAAATTAATTACAGAGAGAACTGCTCTCCCATGTAATTATGCCTTGCAACTGAAAACTGGCTATAATTATGCAGAGTGAGGAATGTTGTGGTGGCTGTGTGGATGTGTTGTAAGGTATAGATGAATACCAGATGATCAGCATTAGTCAGGAACTCCAGGCTGATAATGGAGTTCATTCTGGATTTGAATTCCCGGTGGGAAGCTGGGATAGTCTGAATTGGGTTGATTACAAAGAGGAAAAAACCCAAACGAGCCCTCACCTTGTGCTTAAGCCCTGAAACAGCTCCTGCTTCATTTTCTACCCCCACACTGGCATGTGCAAAAGTATGGAAGTGCTGCTGAAATGGGATTGTGAAGAGATGAACCAACCATGTCTCATAAACCTCATTCCTGTTAAACACAAAATTTACCCCTTTAGCTGCAGGCTGCCTGTTCTCCTGAGACCTGAAGCTTTCTGTTCCTGTCTTTCATGTTCCAGCTGAAGCAAAAGGAGCACTGGAAAATAAAGACCTTCCAGAAAAATCTGCTCCTGCTGAGAATGGTGAGACACAAAAGGAGGAGGCTGAGCACAACCACATCCAACATGCAGAACCACAGGAAGGGAAAGCCCTGCAGGAGCCCACAGGTAGGATATAAATCATAATATAAAATAATTCCATTTCCTCATGGAAACCTCCTCTGGGAACTCTCCACCTTCTGCTCCTGGCTGTGGGGCCACCTGGGCAAGCAGAAATGTCTTTGTGTGGTTCTCAGTGCTCCTGGTGCTGGGCTCACCCTTCCCCTCAGATCCCTGCCCTCTCCAAGGCTCTTTTCCCTCCATATTCAAACTAAAAGCTCAGATCTGTGTGCTCTGAGTGCTTTATCACTGGGACTGGCTCACAGCTGTGCTGGAGGATTGCAGAGCTCCTCATCTCTGTGCCATCAGCACTGGCTCTTATTTTGGTATTGGAAAGGATTGTTAATTCTTCTGAGGATATTCCCAGTGAGGATCTCCTTCCCAGTCACAGGAGCTGTGCAATTGCCAAAGGAAGATGTGATTTTCTCCTGCTCCACTGACCCAGCCTCCAGAGGGGCTGGTGCTGCTCACACTTGGTGTGGAGGAGGATTTGTGGGCCAGGGCTGAGTGACAAACAACTGCTCCTCTGCTCCACCTCAGCTGAGGGATCCCCAGGGACACTGCAGGTGACCTTGGGACAGAGGCTCTGCCTCCCACTGCTTCCATGCTGGCTGCTGGGGAAACTTGGCTCTCCTGTCCCCATCTCTCTTCCCATCTTCCCACTAAACTTCTGTTTTCCCACTCTGGAAGGATGCCAGCTAGAGATATAAAAAGGCTCTCTCTGATCTTGTCTTGCTGAGACAAAATGGATCCTTAATGCATTTTTAAAAAGCTATGGCATGTCTTTACAAGAACTGGTGCTTTTTGGTGGGGTAAGAGCCTGTGTCAGACTTGTGTTTAAATAGCACTGATGTGTGGATTTGGGGTAGGTCCCACAGGTGTTGGGGTAAATACCTACCCCAGCCCTCCTGGGTGTGGTTCCAGTGCTGGGAAATCCTGCACATCTATCTGTATGGCCTGTTTGAGAGGGCTGCAGTCACTTAGAGAATAGATTTATTATTTCTTTTATCAAGCAAATAGTGGCCTTGATGTTTGAGCAGGCTTCCTGTATTCCAGGTCTTCCCACTGCACAAGTCAGGCAAGCTCTCAAATCCAGGGACCGTGGGTTTGGCAGAGCAAAACCTGCCCCAGTGGCTCTCACAGATGTGCCAGAGGAGCAGCCCATAGGTCTCCCACAGCAGAAGAGTCCTGAGCCCAGAGCAGATCCCTGTTCCACACTGGAGCTTGGAACACCCCCTCGCTTTAGGGCTCCTCACAAAAAGGTCACCAATGTCCCCACGGAGCCTGTGGAGAGCTGCAGAGATCCCCCCCAGGAAAACTGGGATTTGGAAGGTGCTGTTGTGAAGAAAAAGAAAAAGAAACCAAAACAAAGGAGGAACCAGCTGCCAAGAGGGATGGAGATGTGGGATGAGAATGGAGCAGCCTCCAGGAACGCTCCCTTTGGGGTGGGATGGCAGAACCCAGACTCGTGTCCCGGAACACCCACAGGCAGCAGAGCTCTGGATGTGCCAAAGGATGCAAAAATAACAACTGGGAGTCATATCCTGGATGAGCAAAACTCCTTCCCTGTGCCAGCCCCGGGACAGCAGGCCCCAAAATCCGGAGTGGTGGATGCCAGGGAGGAAATGAGAGCAGAGGGAAGGAGAGATGACAGCTGGATGCTGGAATCTAAAGGCAAAAGCAAAGAGGTTCCCTCAGAGGTGGGCAAGACAAAGGTGGAGGAATCTGCTACAGCAAAGGGACTCACCAAGCCCACAGAGAGAGATCTCCCCCAGAAAAATGAGAAAAGGGAGGACAAGGAGGCAAAAGATGCCAGCCTGAGGGTCAATCTGAGCAAAGCAGAAACTTCCTTACAGACCAAACCTTCAGAATTGCCACTTTCCCATAAAAATAAGGAGCCTAAAACCCCATCTCCAGGGCAGGAAGCACCCAGTGAATCTGTCCATCAGGCTTCTCTGGAAACAGCAGCCAAGAAAAACTGGGAAAAAAGCAAAGGGGTTGAAAAGGAATCCCTCAAACAGCCTCGTGTGGAGGACAAGCTCCCTACAGAGGCAAAGGCAGCTGGAGAAAGTCAAACAGGCTCAGAGGGAGGACTGAAGACCCCAACAGATGCTCCTGGAGCTCCTGTTTTAGTTTCACCAAAAGCTGGGGAGGTTCCAGCTGTGCAGGGCAGGGGGGCAGAGGGTGCTCCCAAACATCCCAGCCCTGGTGAGGCAGGGGGAAGGGGGGTGGCAGCAGATTCCCCAGATCCAGACAAAGGGAAAGGATTTGCTGCTTCGGAGCAGCAGAGTGGGAAAGATCCCAGTTGGACACACGGGATGGACAGACCTAAAAAAAAGCGCAGTGAAGGGAGAGGCAAAAGAATGAAAAGCTGCTCAGAGCAGGTGATGCTGTCAGACGATGGAGGGAGGACAGATGAGGCTGGAAAGGAAGGAGTTTATCCTGAAAATGGCCAGGCTGTTGCTGCCAGAGGACACCCATCAGCCAGCCCTGCACCAGCCTGTCCTGCAGACAAACCCAAGAAGAGAGGCAGCGATGGAAGGAGCAAAAAAGGGGAAAGGAGCTTTTCCCAGCAGCCTTTCCTTGAGAACAAGATGGATGCAGGGAGTTTTGCTGAGGTAGCTGATAAGGTGCAGGAGGGCAGTGATAAGGGCAGAGAGGGGGGCTGTGTCCCTGCCGGGGGCTTGCAGGAAAACACAGCTAAAATGCAAAGGCCAATTGAGCTGGGACCGGAGAAGCCAAAAGAAAACGTTGGGAAAGGTGAAACAGCTGATCTGGGAGCTTTAGACCAAGCTTTGCTGCCGGAGAAGAGCAGAGAGGAAGCCAAAAATCCTGCTGTGGCTGCCACCATCAGCCCCACAAAGCAGGTGGATGTGGCTGGGAGAGGCAGAGAGGCTGGAGGCGCTGCCGGGCTCAGCTCGGATGCGCCAGCACTGGCAGAGAAAGCCAGGAAGAGGAGCAGTGATGGGAGAAGGAAACAGGCTGAGAGGAGTCCCTGTGGGCAGGCAGCTCTCCTGCCTGCTGGGGGGCAAAGCAGGCAGGAGCAGGTGGCTGGGAGCAGGAAGGAAGTGAGCTGGGAGAAGGAGAAGGGCTCTGGTTTGCAAAGAGAGAGGGTGGCGGAGGAGCCCCAGATCCAGGGGGGCAGTGGGAGCTTCCCTGAGCAGCCACGTCTTTCAGGCCATAAAACACAGAGTTCAGAGCCAGAAAAAGGCAGTGCTAAGGAAACTTGGCCTGTGAATAAAGGGAAGGAAGCAGATAAATGCCAGGCTCTCCCAGAGCACAGGGCAGGGATGCACAGTCCCACCAGGGAACTGGGGATGGACAAGCCCAAGAGTAAAAGCAGAGATGGGAAAGGCAAAAAGGCTGAGCACACTGCTGAGGTGGGGCCAGGTGACATGCCTGCAGTGGGACATGTCCAACAAACTCAGTCTGAGAAGGGCACAGAGAACTCCAGGGCTCCAGCAGCACTGCTGGGTCACCTGCCTGATCCTGCCAAGGTGCAGGCTCCTGCTTTGCCTCTGGAACCAGGGAAATCACACACTGGCGGTGAAGAGAAACACAAAAAGGGGGAACCTGACCCACAGCAGCCTTCTCTGCTGGAGCATAAAGCAGGAGCAGGGATGTTCCCTCTTCCTGCCTTGGAGATCAGGGACAAACCTGAGGCAGGAGGTGCCAGGAATAAAAATCTTATTCCAGAGCACCCAGCAGTGTCAGATGCCAGCCTGGCCCCAGTCACTGAGAGATCTAAAAAGAGGGGTTATGATGGAAGCAGTAAAAAGGCTAAAAATGCCTCCAGGCAGCCTGTTCCTCTAGAGGCAAACCCAGCCAGGAGTGAAGCACAGCCTCCTGTGGGATCTGGGCTGGAGTGTGGGATGGAAGACACAGATTTTGTAGATGAAAACAGAAACATTAAAAACTTTCCCACTGGCCCTCAAAGAGTTTGGAATAATAAAGGAAGTGACTTCAAATCAGTGTCTCAGACCACAACAAGTGGCCCTGGTGATGGGGGTGATGCTCCCTGTGGCCTCCCAAAGCAGAGGGAGGGGGGTGCAGGGACTGGAGGCCTTCCTCCTCCTCCTCCTCCCCTGGAAGCTGTGGCAGAGAAAAGCAGCAGAGAGCCTGGACCCGGTGCTAAGAAGGAGATGCAGACCCAGAAATGTCGTGAGCAGCCCCTTGATCTGGGACACAAAGAACCTGGAAAAGAGGGTTCACAGAAAGAAGGGAAGAGCAGAGAGGCTGGTTCCCAGCATGGCCAGCCCAAGGACAAAAGTCACCTTTCCCACGTGGCAGAGCTGGATAATAAAGAAATAAAACCCACTGATAAAAAGCACAACACTGCCAAGGCTCCATCAGAGCTTCCTCAAGAGGCTGCAGATCCAAATCCCAGAGCAGCTGAAGGGACAGGGGGACCAAAGGCCACCGTGTCCTGTGCAGAGAGGGGCACTGGGAGCTTTTCCCCAGCCCCTGCAACCCAGGCAGCCGTGTGCCAGGCTGTGCCAGCAGCTGGCATGGACAGGAAAGCTGCAGGGGCTGAGCCTGAGGCTGCTGGTCTGCACAGGACAGCTGCCCAAACTACCCAAAAACTGCCCAAAGAGAGCAGAAAAGGTCCCTGGCAGCCTGCAGAGGACAGCCCTGCTCCTGCTGGTGAGGCTCTCCCGAAGGATGCTCCAGTGTCAGAGTCTGAGGTGGATAAACCTGAAAACAAAACCAAAGAAAAGGATTCTCAAGCCACAAATAAAGAAAGAGAAACTCAGGATACAACTAACGAAAAGGAATTGCAAGAAACAACTAAAGAAAAGAGATCTCAAGAAGTAACTAAAGAAAAGGAATCTCAGGACATAGGTAAAGAAAAGAGATCTCAAGAAGTAACCAGAGAGAAGGAATCTCAGGACACAACTAAAGAAAAGTCTCAAGAAATAACTNAAGTAACCAGAGAGAAGGAATCTCAGGACACAACTAAAGAGAAGGAATCTCAGGACACAACTAAAGAAAAGTCTCAAGAAATAACTAAAGAAAAGGAATTTCAGGATGCAAATAAAGAAAAGGAATCTCAAGAAGTAACCAAAGAAATGGAATCTCAGGACACAGCCAAAGAAAAGGAACCTCAAGCCCCACCTAAAGAAACAGAAGAACAGGAACAGAAAGCAGTGAAAGAGGCAAAGAAGGAGAGAGTGAAGGTGGCAGAGCAGCTCAAGGGCTACATGAGACCCACGAGGGCCCGAGGGGTGGCAGCCCTGGTGGCCCCGGGCAGAGCGCTGGTGGCCCGGCCCCGGCAGGACAGAGGTGTGTGAGTGCCACAGCTGGAGCCTGTGTGTGCCTGCCGTGGCATGAGCCCCCCTGGGCATCCAGCCTGGCATGAGGGGGGTGTGCTGCTCTCAGGGGCTGCTTGCCTGCCTCACAGTGCTGATTCCCAAAGTTTGGGGTGCTGGAAGCTCGCCCCGAGTTCCAGAGCTCTGCCTTGGGTTTCATCCAGTCAGGTTGGGTTTTATAAATGGTGTGGTAAATCAGCTTTTCTGGGTGTGGAGCTGCCTTGGCTTCTTGTCACCTGAGCTGTGGTGTGACAGTGGTCCCTGCTCAGGGATGGAGGATGCCAGGGGCAGGGAATGTTCTGGTCCCTGTTGTTTGCAGGCTTTGGGTTTATCCCACCCCAGCTGCATCCCCTTCTCCTCCTGCTGTTGGTTTGGCTTAAGCCTCCCTGAGCCACTTCATCCACAAAATGTGTTTCCTTCTAGAATCAAAACCTTTTCCGCAGCAGCTCTGGCAAAACAATGGTGGGACTGATGTAAATGTGGGGACCTTGTCCCTCTTAGCAGACTTTGGATGGGCTGGGCAGCATCCAGGGCTGGGCACCCTGGCTGCTCTCCAGGGAGCAAGGTCCCTGTGCTCATAGGAAATGAGCTGGAATTCATCCCATACATCTGAATCCAGTTCTTAGAAATTTTGAGCTATGGATAGAGATGAAATTACAAATATTCTTGTGCTTGTTCTCATTGTAAAGCTTCCTCAGAAAGAGTTGGCATCTCTGTGAACCCCACTCAGCCGAGATGGGCTGGGAAGTTTATCCCTGCCCCCAGGTGCTCTCCATTTTTGCCTTGTCATCAGGCATGGAAGTTTGTTGCTGTTCCTGTGAAGTTTCTTGCTGCCAGTTTGCATGATGCAGCCACTAACTCACCAGACCCCAAGCTCCAGAGTGCCTTAACATGCTGCTCAGGTTTTTTGAGAGGTTTTGTAATTTTAATGAGTGTTGCATAACCTGAAGTAGTTCTATTTTAGTGGAAGTGGTGTTCTCTGCATGAACTTGTGCCTGCAGAAGTGATGCTCTTTGGTGCATGATGCAACAAAACAAAGGGAAATCTGAAGGCAGCATCTTTTACAAAACCAATGTTTTTTCAAAGCCTTTCCATTGTCTGCCAGGAGTTTTTGAAAGAAAAGCTCCTCCTGGATATCTTGCACAGGTAACCATGCACAGATCAGAGGAGTCCTGGCTCAGTGCAGCTTGTCAGTAAGTTGGCACAAACTTTGCACCTGGAAGTTGTCCTGATGTGAGTTTACTCAAGGTTTTGATAACTTTCCATTGCTTTCTTCCTTTTTTTCAACACTTTGTAGAGTCAGCAGTTGGTTTGTTGGGGTTTTTAAGAGGAGCTCAGCTCTGAATTCCCCCAGAGGGTGCTGGGCACTGCCCAGGCTCCCCAGGGAATGGGCACAGCTCCAACCCTGCCAGAGCTCCAGGAGATTTGGACAGCACTCTCAGGGATGTGCACAGGGTGGGATTTTGGGGTGTCTGTGCAGGGCCAGGAATTGGATCAGTGATCCTCATGAGTCCCTCCCAGCTCAGGAGCTTTCCATGGTTCCATGGCCGAGCTTGGTTTGGAGCTCCTGGTGCCGTGTTCCCACAGCAGCTGAAGGTGCTTTGCCATCCCACAATCCCAGGATCGTTAAGGTTGGAGTCCTGTGCCTGATCCCCACCTTGTCCCCAGCCCAGAGCTCTGAGTGCCCCATCCAGGAATTCCTTGGGGAAGATCCCCCTCCAAGGATGGGCTCTCCAGACCTCCCTGGGCAGCCCCTTCCCACAAATGCAGACACATGATGAGGCTTTGGGGTCCATTTCCATCCAGCCTGGCCCTTCCTGGAGCAGCTTCCATGGGCTGCACACACCCCCAGGCCTGGCTGAACCCCTCAGTTGGCACAAGTGTCGTGGAAGTGCCTGGGGCTGGAATTGGCACATCAGTCACACCCAGAGCTGGGTGAAGGGAGAGCTCTGAGATCCCTGCCCATGGGGACTGTGCCTGCTCACTGACAGAGAATCAGGGAATTGTTCAGCTTGGAAAAGTCCAGCCTTTAACCCCAGCACTGCCAAGGCCAGCACTGAACCACATCCACACGTTTTGTGACCATTTCCAGGGCTGGTGGTTGCAGCACTTCCCTGGGCAGAGCTGCAGGGATGCAGGAGATGGCTGTGACAGTCCAGCTGTCACATGGACCCTGTGTCCCCTCCCTGTGTCCCCTCCCTGTGCCTGTCTGTGCTGCTGTTATGGAACAGTGGGATGCTCAGGGGGTTTTTAGCTGCTGCCACACCTTGGCCAGCACCTCACCTGTGACTGCCAGGCAGGACTGGGAGGTTCCTACTCCACTCCTGATATCCTGACAGGATCCTGGATATCCTGACAGGATCCTGGAATGGATTGGGTTGGGTTGGGAGGGACCTTAAGGAACATCCAGTGCCACCCCTGCCATGGCAGGGACACCTCCCCCAGTCCCAGGCTGCTCCAAGCCCTGGCCTTGGACACTTCCGGGAATCCAGGGGCAGCCACAGCTGCTCTGGGAATTTCATCCCAGCCCCTCCCCACCCTCCCAGCCTGGAATTCCTTCCCAGTATCCCATCCATCCCTGTCGTCTGGCAGTGGAAGCCATTCCCTGTGTCCGTCCCTCCATCCCTTGTCCCTTTCCGTTTTTCTTGTTTCTTTTCCCTGGTGGGCAGGCAGTGATTGACTCCCAGATTAAGGCATTTTGGAGGACCCCCTGCTAAAGTTCAGTGATGAAATCTCTTTAGCCAGGCCCCCATGTCCTACACTGCGTGTTCCAGGATAACAGGATGCTTCCCTAAAAACATCAGCTCCTGTCTGTGCTGTTAAAATAGGTGCCAGTGTTGTGCTGCAGCTCTCTTGGGAGTCATGGCAACTGTGATGCTGCAGATTCCTCTCTGACGGAAGCTGCATCCATCTCCTGTAATTTAGGCCTTGCACACTTCTGTATTTTTTTTTTTCTATTTTTGACTGTGCAGCTTAAGGAGCATTGGCTGTAAGGCTGATTGTGCAATTCTTGAATTTAATCCCTTATCCCTCTTTTGGGTTTATTTCAGCTTCTCATTGTTGTCATTGCCTTTGGAAGAACTGCCCCAGAGCCTCCTTGAAAATTATTTTATACCTTTTAATGTCAGGAGGCAGCTGAGCTGATAACAGAAACATGGCAGGCATTATCAGTCTTCACAATGTGACTGAACCTTTGTGTTGCCTCTTGTGTGATTTAAAACTCAATTTGGGAATTAGAAATGACAGTCAAGGCCCTCAATTCTGTACTTCCAAGGAGGTGCCTTGGCTGGGTGCTGGAGAATGGTTAAGGGGGGAAATGATGGAATGATGGGCTGTTGGATTCTGATCTACTTCTGACATCCCCCTTCTGCATCCCCCCTCTGCTCCTCCAGCTCTATTTCAAGGGGAGACTTGCAAAAGATATTTTTTTTCCCTTCAATCTGTCCTTGAAGAATAGTCAATTTAAAAAAAAGAAATTAATTTGTTCCAGTGTTTGGGGGCTGTATCCCCTTACGGGTTTTGATTTGCATAAGCTGTTCAGCCCAGGGCCAGCTCAGATCCCTGGGCTCATTGCACAACCACCCTGTGGTGGAGACAGTCTGCTCCTCAATTACTGCCCCAAATGGGGGCTGGGGGGCTCCTTGGAGTGCTCATCTCATTCCTGGATCCCTCTTTTCCTCCCCTCCATCCCCATCCCTGTGGCTGCCTCCTGTCCCCAGCCTGTGCCAGGCCATCATGCTGCCCATTGCCACAGTCACCCTGTGGGATGCAGGGCACATTTCTCAACAGTTTGTGTGCAAATCAAATACATTTAAAAGCAAGAAATGCCCATCCCTGTCTAATGACAGGATTTGCTTTGCTTCTGCAGCCACAGTGAAGCTCTTGCTGTAAATATTTTCTTTTCCTGCCTGGTTTCCATTATTTTAAGTGAGTCTAGCATTTGCACAGTAACCTTTCATTCATATCATGTTTGTGGTTCTCCTGTGGGACCCCAGAGTGTAATTGGGTTTGTCTGACAGGAATTCATCAGCTGATTAACGCTGTGTTAATCAGGGCAGGGGCTGAAGGATGTGGAAGTGCAGCCAGTCACCCTGAGATCATCAGCACAAATGCAGGTGCTGCAGGAATAATGCTCTAATAATGCTTTTGAAATGCTCAGTGTCATCATGTTGCAGCCTGTTCATTAATTAAAGACCCGTTAATTATCCCAGTGGGGTGTGGGAGGCACTGAGCCCCACAGGGTGTCACCAGGCAGTTCTGTCAGTGTGACACAGATTTGTGAGGAGCCCTTGGCCCTGAGCTGCTCTCCTGCCCTTGGCCCTGCTGTGAGTTTGGTTCAGCTGGAACAGAAGGTTTTGTGGAGGTGTTGCTTCTGTCCCTGGCTAAAAACTGAGCAGAATTACAGGATGTTTTTCCAGAGGTGCAGCTCTGCAGTGCTGGGTGCCTCTGATCCAACAGGATCACAGAATCCCTGAATGCTTTGGGTTGGAAGGAACCTCGAACCTCATCCAGTGCCACCCCTGCCGTGGCAGGGACACCTCCCACTGTCCCAGGCTGCTCCAAGTGTCCAGCCTGGCCTTGGATGCTTCCAGGGATCCAGGGGCAGCCACAGCTGCTCTGGGAATTCCATCTGTCTTGGGGTGACCCTAAACCAAGACACCATCCCATTCCTTCCCCATATCCCATCTAAAGCCACCCTCCTGTCCTGTCCCACCCCACAGCTCCGTGTTCTTTCCATGTTGCCCAAACCAGCTGGATCCCAGTGCAGATGCCCCTGGTTTTTCCCAGCTGGTTTCCTACCCTGTTACAGCATTCCTGGTTTGTCTCCAGCTGGATGCAGCCGTGCCCAGCTCTCCCTTGGAGCTGGCACCCAGTCCTTGGCTGCACTTCCTGAGGTTGATTTCCTTCCTTTATTTTATATTCCTGCTCATCCTTGACACTCAGATTTTCAAGAAAAGCTGGGAGTGAAACAATCTTCTGGTTGCAGATTGTGCCAGGCTGAGGCTGCTGACCACATTTCCTCAGTGATGCTGTTTGACTTTCTGGGGAAATCTGAATTCCAAGCCTCTTTCCCTGGCTGATGTTGCCAGTCTGTGGCTTGTGCATCATTCTGTGAACTTTGTGTTGCCTCTTCTCTGTTTCCACTATCAAATACCCCGACAATAAGCAAATATTGAGTTGGAAACACTGTGAGTGTGTTTGATTTCTGGTTTTGGCTGATCTCTGATTTTTGATGTAAATCCTAAAGCAGGATTTGATCTGCAAATGACCCGTCCTATAAAACATGAGGCTGTGTTTAAGGTTTGTACAACTCCTCACCTTTGCAATGTTAAGTTTATAGAGCAAAGTTCTGGTGGTCACAACCCTAATTATTCCAGTTTTATCCTTTAGCCTGGTTTCTTGCAGCCTGTGGGAAGAAGTGAAGCATGAGTTGAGCAGTCTGGATCCATGTGTGTGTGTGTGTGAGCACACAGGGCAGGGGTGTGTAAATCCCAATTTCCTGGACACACAGAGCGTGTCCTCACGGCTCAGGTCGCTCTGATTGCTGTTCTTGGTAATAACTCTTAATTAGAGACCACACCAACGATGCTGGCACGGAGAGCTCATCATCCTGGAAAGTGATGTTGCCTTAGAAACCAGAGCAAGAGACTGCACAGAAACGATTGTGTTAGATTAAAGCAAAAAAAAAAATCCCAGAGCATTAGCAGGGATAAGTAATAGCTTCAGGAGTGAAGCAAAAATAGAAGCACTAGGCTGATTCATCTGCTGAGGCTGGGAGGCTGCAGATTGGGTACCAGGGCTGACGTGGGCTGTAGTGATCTCCTCCTTCTCCAGGGACTGGCACAGCCCAGTCCCACCTGGAACAGCCCAGGGAGGGCATAGGCATCCCTTGGGGATGGCTGCCCTTGGGAAAGGATCAGTGAAAGCATCCCAGCAGATCTGAGTGGCTGCAGAGGTGCTGGCACTGAGATGTGCTCAGCATCCTGGGCAGGACAGGGTTTGGTGAGGATAGAAGGATGTGAACAGGCAAAATTCACAAAATTAATTGTGAATTTGTTAGTCATATGGAAGAAATATAACCATAGTCATGTGGTGTTAAATTGACATGGTTAAATATTTTTTTTTAGTAATTGTTTAAAATCTGCTGAGCTTAGTTTATTCTTTTTTAGTGGTTTTTTTTTAGGTTTCTAATATTTTTATGATTTACTGGTTTTCATTGAGAGTTAGTACCTCCTCTGCCATATCTAACTGGCAGAGCTAATGTTGGCTTAGAAACTAAATCAAAGTATTTTTTTCTTTAATTGCCTTCTGCTTTATCACTGCCCAGTCAACTGAAAAACACTGTGGTGTCTTTGACAGAGAATCCTTTGACTTTAAAAGGGATGAATTTCTTCCTCCTGGGGAGCAGGCTGCTCTCCCCTCTGGCAGGGAGTGGGGAGCTTTGGGCAGTGGGAGAAGCTGGAACAAGGCCTGGTTTACAGGAGCTTGTCATGATGGCACTGACATGAAAGGTGGTGGAGAGCCCAGAGGAGGGGGAAAGCCCAGATTTGGTACTGGAAATCTTCCTCCATGTGTAACTGAGGGGAAAAGCAGTACTTGGGACTCCTTTGAGGGTATCCGACTCCCCTTTGCAACCCAGCTCTGCTCCAGTGAGACCCTCCCTGGTCTGATTCACCTCTCAAGATCTGCCCAACTTTTTTCTGGACATCCTTCCACCCTTTCTGGACCATCTTCATTGACCAGTTTGCCTTTTAATTCTCCAGAGATTTTAAGGTTTATGAGAATCTAAAGGAACAGCAGGGAGCAAAGCTCTGGTGGGAGAGCTGCTGGTCATGGCTTGTGAATGCCCATTCCTGGCCACAGCTTCAGAGGCAGAATATTCAACAATGGAAATTTTTAAAAATTGGTAGAAGATAGAGGCCAAGGCACTGGAAGTGGGGAGCAGCATGCTGTGGGCAGGAGGAAGCTGTAGGAAAGCTCTCAGTGTATGAACTCTGCATTACCTCCATTAATGTCCTGAGAGATTAAATACTGGATGACTTTGGAGATCTTTCATAGCTGAGCATTCTCCTGCTTCTGAGCATCCCAGGTATTGACTGTGGGTCATTTCCTGCATTAGAAAATATGATTTAATAAAGCAGCAGCAGAGGCTGGTACTGGCTGTAGACTCACATGGAGTCAGGCTTTGCTTTGCTGTGATGCAAATCCCTTCCATGATCCTGGGCTCTGAAGTACCAGCCCTAAAATCAAAGAGGGTTTTCTCCTCTGCTAGAAATGGTAGATGTTTGCTTTTTTAAAAAATCAAATAAAAAGCTCCTAGGTGGTTTCAGAGAGCTTTACAGGGCTGCCCTCACTCCTGGAGAAGTGCTTTAGTGGATCTCTGATGGATTGAGATTTCCTGTATAAAAAATCTTGGTTTGGATTGAGTGAGCAATGGAGGAATAACAGTAATTACATGGGATTAGAGGAACTCAGGGCCTGCCAGATTGGGGAGCACAGTCAGTACTTTCAGAGTGAGCAAGTGCTTGCAAACACTGAACCTACATCAGGGAGGAGGGAGAGCACGAGCCATGAGCTGAGAGCCCGTTTCCCACAGCAAGACACCTCGGAATATTTTAAAGCAGAGAAAAATTGTTGAGGCTCTTTGAGAAGTGAAGGTTGTGGGTGGAACTATTCTGGTTAATTAGAGGCTGTCAGGAAAGATTCATATAACTTACAGTTCCTTAGTCATTGTTTTTAAATATAGCAGTGCCTTAAATCCCAAGCTTAAATACAAGCAGATAAATGTGTGGATTGTAGCATTTCTCACAGCAGGTTCAATTCAGGGGGCGTAGTGGAACTTGCAGAGTATAAAAATATATTTCTCTCGGTTCAACTGGAGCAGGGGAGGCCTTTTCCATAAGCTCTAAGGACATTTTCTCCAGACTGGAGTGTAGGGATATCCGAGATGGTTGATGTGCTGTGACCCTGGTTCAGAGAGCAAAATCTGCCTCAGTCAAGGATTAAGCTGCAGCAGACACTTAAGAATAAAAGCTGAATCTGCACTTTGGGGCTAATGCAGCCTCTGAGCAGCCTCCAGCCCAGTTGAACCAGGGGAATGGTGTCCAAATCAGACTCCCGGTGGAAGGAGCCCTGTGGGGGTGGCTGAGGAGGGAACATCAGAGGTGTTCAGGCTGGGTTGGGATGGATCAACACAAAATGTGCAGTGCTGGTGTGGATGAAGCGTGACAGAAAAAATCCACCTGCAACCAGGACAACAAGCAGTGAAGTTCATATTTTTGTCAGCTGGGGCACATGTCTGGCTTGTCTGGCAGATTCTGTAGACCCCAAGAGGCAGCTGTGTCAAAACACAGATATGTGGTGTCTTTAGATCAGCTAAAAATATTCTAAGGTATGTTCATGTTCAAAAAACATAGAATTAACATGAATCTTGCTGGTTTTGAGACTCCAGGACCTTTCCAAACACATCCCATCCTATCCTATCCCATCCTTTTCAGCTTTGTCCTCTTGCTTACGGGAGCGACCCGGTTTGTGAATTGTGAAATCCTCATTACAGCAGGACTTGTGATCACTGTTGACTCCAGAAGAATATATTAAAATTCACAGCAAACAAAGCCCTTGTGCTCAAAGAGCTCATTCTGCACTGTGCTTTTGGGGCTGGGCTGAGGAGGGGGGGCCGTGGTTTTTGGTTTTGCTCGCGGGCGGAATTGCTGACCTTGGATCCTGCGTGTTCTTGTGGGGTGGCTCATCAGCAGGAATTGATACTGATAAAAGCATCGATCACAGCAGAGCTTGGCAGAGCAAAAGGAGAGGTCAGAGGTGTCGGGACCCCCCAAAAGCTGCAGACAGAAAAACCCTGATCCGATTAAACCCACGCCAGCCTCATCCCAGGGCCGGGCTCTGTCCTTCCCCGAGCGAATTCCTGAGGATTCCTCACAAAGGGATGCAACCTGCCGGTTCTTTTTGAACTAGTGGCTGTGTGCAGTAAGTGAAGGCGACGTTGCAGGGGGTGGGGAGGACGGGGTTTGTCACCAATACCGGGGGCACGCCGCGGCGTCACGGCAGCGCTGCAGCCCAGCCCGAGCCGGCGGAGCCGCCGCGATGTCCCTGCCCGAGCAGCTCTCCGAGTACCAGGCACAGAGCCCCGAGAGCTTCTCCCCGGCCTTCCACCGCATGGAGACCCCCAAAGACTTCGGCAAAACCGAGTTCGAGTGGCAGAGGACGGAGGGGAAGCTTCATGAGATTGGCTTGAACGTCAACGCGGGGGGACCGATGAAGGATGGGCTCGTTAAGAACGCCGGTTTCACGGATGAGGACAAGCTCTGCTTCTTCGAGGGAAAGCTAGACAAAGAGCTAAAAATAGCTCAGAAAGACAAAAGAGAAATTGAGGTGCCGGGGAAGAAATACCAGGCGGCTGCAGGTCACCTTGAGAGCTGGTCCTTGATTTCGGAAACCTTTCCTTCTGCTGAGGGGAGCTTGGGGAACCCTAAAGCCACCGATTTCCGCCTGGGACAGGCAGGAGCCGAAAAAGCCGGTCCTGGGCTGGGGAAAAATGAATCCATCACCGACCAGGAGAAAGCCGTGGGTAAGGCTGGCATGGAGAGCAAGTGGCAGCCGGAGCCAAAGCTGCCCCATGTATCCGTGTCGGAGAGCGACCCCAGCAAATACATGAAGGAGCAGGAAATCAGTGTGTGGAACCCCAATTTCCAGCCTATCCTGCAGAACCACTCGGGCTCTAAAGAAGCAGCCGTGAAAAAAGATGGAGCCCCCGGCTATTGTGTGCTGGGGGTGGCTAGTGAGAGCTGCGGGCAGAGCGGGCTCTCTTCCCCCTCTCCAGCACCCAAAGCTGCCCCTCCGACCACCACCGTGGAGCTGGCCCAGGATGAATCCAAAAGCGAGAGCCCCGAGCTGGAGGAGGAGGAGGAGGAGATGGAGGAGCAGCTGGGCTGTGAGGGCAGTTTGCTGGCCAGGGCTGCCCACCAGAGGAAGGCGATGAGGCGTGCGATGTCAGAGTGCTCTCACTTGTCGGTGCCCCTAACCCTTAACCTGGCCGATAAATACCCTGAGCCGGTGCTTAGAGAAGACGTCGCCACTGGGCTGCTCTCTCCTAGCAGCAGCCTGGCCCAGAGCCGCAGCCCCGCGGCCGCCAAGCCCAGCTCGCCCATGAAGAGGTCGCTGACGGTGGCGGAGGAGCAGGCGGTGCTGGGCGGCCCCGCGGCCCCGCCGAGCCCCGGCCCGGCCGCGCAGCCCCCGGCGCCGCCGAGGGACGAGCCGGCCGCCAAGAAACGAGAGGAGGAGTGCAGCGGCACCGAGCCGCTCCGCAAAGAGCTGGGCGGCCCGAGCGTGTTCCACAGCAAGCTGGAGCAGATCCCCGAGCTCGGCGGCCACGACAAAGAGCGGCAGGAGGCGGCGGGCAACAGGGACAAGAGGGACGGCGGCGATGGAGCGCACGATGCTCCCAAAGGCAAAGGCGGCGAGCTGGAGCCCGGCAAAACGGAAAGGAAGGAAATCGAGGTCAGCAACGCGTCTCCGTCTCCCAAGCAAGGAGATTTAGCACATAATGGTATGTTACTGGTTTTTACCTGGCCGGGCAGGGAGCGGACAGGAGCTGGGGAGTGACTTTAGAGCCCGGAGGAGCAGGGAGAGGGCGGAGGGAGCGCCCGGAGAGCGCTCGGCACTCAGGACAAAGGAGGGGTTTTACACAGACAGAAACGGAGGGGAAAGGGGGAAAATTAATTGCACGGCATCTGGTGCAGCGGCAGCTGTTAGTGGCTTGTTGGGATCCTAAACTTGAGCAGTGGATTTTCAGATTTTCAGGGGTCCACACCGGCACAGCTCCACTGGTCACGAGCTGTGTTGTGACAGCAAAGTCAAAACCTTTCAGCCCCTGCCAAAAAAATCTGTGGATCCTGCTTTTCCCGTAAGCTTCTGGCACCTTTTGCTGTTTCTGTTTGAGGGGAGCACAAGAGTGATGGGCAGAATGATTTATGGAGTTAAGCTCTTGCCGGTGCTGAAATTCAAAGTGGAATTTCCCTGTCACTTTCTGGAAGTTCTTTCCCAAACCCCCCATTTGAATGGAGCCGTTCCCAATCCGAGGGTCAATAGCAGCTTGCTGTATTCTGTGGGGTTTGTTGTTTCAGTGGTGCTGTGGTGTATGAGGTCACTCTTCCCGGATTTGAAATCTGTGAGAAGAGTAGTTAATCTTTGTTCTCCCGCCTGGAACAGCATCTCTGTGTCCCCCTTGCCAGCCCCAGCCAGCAAGAAACCTGCTTTTTGCCCGGATTTTGGATGCAACAACGGTGTTTGTGCTTTGTCTGTCGCCCGCATTAACGAGAGGAGAGAAAATGTGTCAGGGGATAAAGAGAAAAGATTTGCAAGAGAATTTTTGCATCCTTTTGTGGCCAGCTGGTTTGTCAGCCCCTCAGAACACTGATGTGAAATGGAAAGTGTCCTGTTGGCAGGGAGGGGAGGGTGAAACACAGGTGTGCAGAGGGGAGAACTCCTCAGGTGGAGCCCCAAAACTCTTGGGGTGAGCTGAGCTCTGTGAGTGGGGCAGGGTCCCCTGTGTGAGGGGCTGTGCTCACACAGCCTGGATTTGTTCTGCTCTGGGTTTGTGGTGTGTGAGTGACACCCCATGGTCACTCAGGCAGCTCTGGCTGCCCACGCCAGGCTCTGGTCATCGCCCTTCAGCCAGCGGTCACTCAGCACTGCTCTGCCTAGTTAGAGTTCTGCTTTCTGTAATTCATTCTCTAAGGTGCTTCGCTTTCCTATCTCATGTTTGGGGAGCTGTGGAACAAGGTTTGGGCAGTACAAAGTCCCCTCTGTGATGTGCATGTCTCACCTTTTCACTGAACCACAGAATCCCAGCATGGGCTGGCTTGGAGGGACCTCAAAGTCCTGCCACGGGCAGGGACACCTTCCACCATCCCAGAGTGCTTCAAAGCCTGTCCAGCCTGGCCTTGGACACTGGCAGGGATGGGGTGTTGGGGATGGGGAGATTCTTCCCTTTCCATCCTCTTAAGTGTTCCCTGGTTCCTCATGGCTGGCTCGAGGGACAGAGCTCGGGTAGCTGTGGCTCAGGTGGTGGCCGTGGTGGTGGCACCTCAGGGGTGCAGCCCTGGCTCCTTGGAGCCTGAGCAGAGCTGGCAGCTGCTGGGAACCACTGGCTGCCCTGTGGTGGCAACAGGGAGGTCCTGGCTCGAGCCCAGGTGGGACAGGACACCTGGGGATGTTGCCTTGGGTTCAGACCTCATGTACCGTGGTCACCTGGGCTTGATTTTGAACATTAGAGGGTCATCAGTTGTCTTGGGAACTGAAACATGGCAGGAGTAAAGAGATGCTGTGGAGCAGAAAAAACCTCAGCAATTACATATTTGTGCACACCTTTCGTGTCACAGAGTTCTTGGGGTGAAGGGGTTTGCCGTCTCCTTTCATGTCAGGTTTTTGGGGGTTTGCTGACATCTTCCATGTCCCAGGCTTTCTGGGGTTTGGTGACACCTTTCATGTCACAGTTTTAGGGGTTTGCTGATACTTTCCATGTCCCAGATTTTTTAGGGTGATGGTGTTTTGTAACACTTTCCATGTCCCAGTTTTTTGGGGTGGTGGGATTTGCCGACACCTGCCCTGACACCGAAGTTTAACTACAAGACAAATCAGCAAGGTTCATATTTTGGGCAAGTGGGAAGCCCAGCTTGGCTTGGCTGGTGAATTCTGGCAGCTGTTTGAAAGCACAGCTCTGTGGGAATCTTTAAATCAGACAGACATTTAGAACCTCATCTGAAGTGGATTGCCATGTTTTCCCCAGAGGGGCTGAGCATCAGTGATGGAAAGGTCACTGAGATGGGAGTGCTCCCAGTGTTCTGCCTGGCCTGTGTTTTGCAGATGGTTTATTCAGACTGCCAAGGGTTTTTTTAGCATTTGGGTTAAAATTTTGCTCTCACAATCATTGTTATAAAAGCTTGTGTGCTGTCCTTACAGCCGCAGGTCTGGGTGAACTGACACAGAGATAACTGAACTGGCAGAGCTCTCACAGGCATGAACATCACAGAATTTTAAAACTTATTTCCTGCTTTTTGTAATTTTTATTCTTTTAATCTCTGGATTGATCCTTTCCTGGAAGCAAACAAAGCAGTAAATGCAGCTAAATGTTTTCTGTATGTGCAGTTTAGAGGATTTTCAGAACACAAGAGAGACCAGACAGAAATTCCTCAGATGTTCTTTAAAAACTTTCAAACTTTCTGTGCTGAGGATTTTTGCCTGTCCCCTGTTAATCAGCAGAGGTGGTTGTAGTAAAAATAACTCCCCCAGCAGGCAGTGCTGGCTGGAAGGTGGAGCTGATGCTGAATGAATGCATTTCATTCACAGCTCAGTTCTGTATCCTGGGATACTGGGATCCTGAGCAGCCTCCCTGCCCCATCCTGGCATCACCTTGCAGCTCTCCATCCAGTCACCAGGCAAAGCACTCAATGGATCCATTTTAGATCCATTTAAACAAAGAGTTTTTTTCCTGCTTTTTCTTAATCTCTCTCTTCTGCCTGCTCTGTCTGTTCACCCTGACCTCACATCTGGGGTAACAAATTCTGTCACTTGCACCTTTTTTCACCCTAAAAATACTTTACAGAATTGTGCAACCTGACCCCAGTCATTTGTATGGTATCTCCACTTGAAGCAGACTTCCTTGGTTCTGCCCACCCAGGCCTGTGGGATTTTTTGCTGAATATCTGCTCCTCTTGTGTTCTTTTAATAGAAAGAATGAGTAGATAAAACTTCTCTTCCTTGCAGACAGGTGGGTGTTGGTGTGATCACAGAATCCCAGGATGGTTTGGTTGGAAGGGACCTTAAAGCCCATGTGGTGATGACACATTTCGTTTAATTTTAGTTTAATTTCCTTTTTCAAACTGCCCTGAAGGTGCTGCTGGTCAAACCCCTCGTGTGCCCATTGCAGGTATTTTCAGCCAGGGCTGCAGATTAGTCCTGATCAGAGCTGAGCCCAGGACCTGCCCAGCTCCCTCAGTTCCTCAGGAATCAAATCTCCCTGGACAAGTGGCTGTGATGTTCCCACCACTAAGGACAGCTTTGACCCCCATTGTGTAATTTATTGGCATTTATTTGTACTTGGTGTCACTTCCAGTGGTGTCACTGCCATAAGTGATGTCCTTCACCTCTGCCTTCACCTTCTGCCTTCTCTCACTTCCTTGGCATCTCCCTGAGATGTTTTCTGCTCTGAAACACCAGAAATTGCAGGTTGGGTGTCACACCCAACATCAGCTCAGTGTTTGCATCAGGAAACCGTCCTGGGTTTCCAACTCAGTTTTCTTCATAATCCATAAAGTCCAGCATAACTTCCAATCTCCTGAAGGATTTTTTTGCAGGAGAACACTGTGGTTTAGGTGAGCACAGAATCCAAGACTCCCAGCAGCAGTGAGGGTGTGAGAGCCCTGGCTCAGGTTTGCACTGATTGAAGGTAGTGATGGGATCAGGAATGTCAGCCCAGCTTCCTGGAAGGAACCAGCACTGCACTGGTGCTGGGGGCTGGCAGGTTCCTTACCACAGGAAATTGTGTTTATAACAGGGGAGGAGGAAAAACAGAAATGATTGCAGCTGCTCTGTGGCTGGTTGGAATTTGGGGATGCTGAGGAACCTCACTGGAGTTTGTTGGATCATTAGTGACACCTTTGTGCTTGAGTTTCAAGTGTTCCAAGGCAGGATTGTCTTTATTCTGCATTTTGAACAGTGTGGAACAGCAGTTTTATTCCTTCAGACACTGAAAAGCTGGAGGGGGACTTGGGACAAGGGGTTGAGGGACAGGACACAGGGAATGGCTTCCAGTGCCAGAGGGCGGGGATGGATGGGATATTGGGATGGAATTGTTCCCTGGGAGGGTGGGGAGGGACAGGGATGGAATTCCCAGAGCAGCTGTGGCTGCCCCTGGATCCCTAGCAGTGCCCAAGGCCAGGTTGCAGCAGCCTGGGACAGTGGAAGGTGTCCCTGCCATGGCAGGGGTGGCACTGGAGCTTTAAGGTCCCTCCCAACCCAAACCAGCCTGGCAATTTTTGAATTCCATGTGAATTCCCTGGCTGTCCCCTGGCCCAAGCTCTGCCCAAGGTCAGTTGGGCACCTGGAGATTCCCTGAGGTTTCACCAACATTCAGAGCAGCTTTAGGGCCAGCCTGGAACAGGAATTTAGGCCCTGGTTCTTCCCTGCTCCTCACTGATATCCTGCCCAAGGCAGCTCCAGTTCAGGTGTGGTTTTGCTGCTGGGTCACTTTGATGGCTAGGTGTTGGTTTAGGTGGTTCTCATTCAAGATTCCCTTGCTGGGGTAAAAACCGAGTCTTAACAATCCTGGAGCCTTCAGTTTACAAATGCAGGTGAAAATACATCTGGTTTGTTCTCACTTCTTGATAACAAGTGAAAATGTACACATTGACTGAGTTGCATTTGTTGCCAAATAAAATGCTGAGCTCTCTCTATGTTTGGGTCAAGCAGGACATATTGATTTAGCCTTTTCTGGAGAGGAGGAAGCAGCTCAGGGTTGTATTTCTGCCCAAACGAAGATTTGTTGTATTTGTAGGTACTTTTCTCTAAGAACCTTACACAAAAAGGCTTTATTTGAGAAAAGGCTTTATTTGAGGGTGGTTTTTGGGATGCAGCTGCTCCTTCAGGGTGCTGGTGGATGAGGAAGGAGCTGCTGCCTCTCTGTGGTTCCACAGCAGCAGGTTTTGTTCCAGGGGTTGTTTACATTCAAGAGGGAGAGTAAAGACAAGGATGGTCATTGCCTTATTGCTTAATCTATTTCTCTTAATGGATTTTCAGCTGATGACTCTAATCCCGAGGAGAATTATGGAGCTGTTTCATTGAATGATGTTTTAGTTCAGCTTAGCCTGCTGAATATCCCTCACTGGGGATCTGGGGATGATGCCTGGCCTGGTTCATGCTGGGCAAGGCAGGTGACACAGGGACCTGTCACACAGAGCCAGAGGGACAGCTGGCAGCGACAGCATTCAGGGGATACAGTGAAATACCCATGGAAATGCTCCTTTGTTGGAGGGAGAAAGGAATTGTAGAAAAAATGTGGAATACCCTGAGGCAGGAGGGACCCACAGGGATCATTGATCCAGCCCCTGGCACTGCACAGACACCCCAAAATCCCTCCCTGTGCATCCCTGAGAGTGCTGTCCAAAGGCTCCTGGAGCTCTGGCAGGGTTGGGAATGTTCCCGTTCCCTGGGGAGCCTGGGCAGGGCCCAGCACCCTCTGCATGGGACACGAGGTACAACAGTCCCAGAAAGCAGAATGGGGTTACAGACCCTGCCTGTGCCTGCCATGGTGCCAGAAAACAGGAACACTTCTGGTCTTTTGAGAGGAGCCCAGGATAGATTCTACCAGGATCTTCCTTCAGGCATGGAGGATGGATTTTTGGGAATGCTTGCTCTTGCCTGAGCTGCTGGTTGGTGTTTGAGGAATTGCTGCACACAGACTTTGCTCCTGACGTCTGTGATTTATAAAGCAGTGCAGTAACACAGTTTAGGTTTAAAAAACCCTCCTGGATATATTTCTGTAAGTGCTATTGCCTCATTTTACTTCTCCAGGGAGTACAAACAGCAAAGTTTTTTGGAATTTGTGCCTGTTTGGGTCTTTTTTCACACACAGTTGCAGCTTTGAGAGCTGTGACACAAAACTGAAGGTGAAGGGCCCTGGGAGGCTGAAGGTTTGTGTGTGCTCCCTCCTGGCTTCAGCTCAGCATCACCCCACACGAGCTGTGCACCGGGTTTGTAGGATGGAGGTGGCATAAGGATGCTTTGTGTGGCTTTCCTCCAGCACGTGGAATTGTAGGAATTCAGAAAGAGAGAGAACAAAAGAAAAAACGCCGTCAATTCATAAATCCTAATGTTTGAAAGAGGGAAAGGTCAGGTGAAGATACAGGGAAAAAAAATTCCTGGTTGTGAGGATGGGGAGGGACTGGGATGCAATTCCCAGAGCAGCTGTGGCTGCCCCTGGATCCCTGGCACTGTCCCAGTCCAGGCTGGACAGGGCTTGGAGCAGCCTGGGACAGTGGGAGGTGTCCCTGCCATGGCAGGGGGTTGATGATCTTTAGGGTCTCTCCATCCCAAACCATTCTGGGGTTCCATGATTCCATGGAATGAGTACAATGAGTACCATGTCTCAATCCACACCTCCTCCTCCAGAGGCTCTCTGGAATGAGAGGTGTGATCAATAAAACATCACAGTGGAGGAGCTCACCCAGGCAGTGGCCAGAGGCTCCTCAGCCTGGAAGGGGGAGCATGGAGAGGGAGCTCAGTTGTGGTTGCTGTCTGAAAAGTCATCAATGACAGAGAAGTTGTGAACAAGAGGAGACAGTTCTGTTTTTCCAGGATAGGAATATGGGTCAGCAAACGAAAATAGCAGCAGCAGCTGAAAGCAAACCATGCTGGGTGACTTGTGAGAGATTCCAGCAAAGCTGTAAAACAGCTTCTGCCAGGAATTTGGCAACTGTGAGGTTTTAGCTTTTTTTTTCACCAGCAAGGTGATCAGGTATTGGAGGAGAAGCCCCCAGATGTGGAATCTCCATCATTGGAGATGCTCACAATAAGATTGAGCACACCCTGAGCAGTCTGGTGTGGTTGGGGTGGGGGATTGGGGTAAAGGACTTCCCCTCATCCCTTCCAAGCTGCCTTGTCCTTTTACTCCAGTGGGACACCACTGCAGGTGCTGAGAGGTTCTTGGACAGGCAGGTGGCTTCCAGACTGGAATTCACAGGATGGGCAGAGAGATGGGTTTTTTTGAGGAGTGGGTGAGATTGTATTTTTTTTCTCCTTCTGGTTAGGAATTCTATGACTAGAATAGAATGGAATAGAATATTACCTATAATCAGGATTTGGCTTCAGGAAAACACTGGGGGGTTGTGGGCATGGTGGGCACCCCCCCTCTGCAGCTGTGACAGGGTCACTTAGGCTGGACTGGTTTAAGCCTGGCCCAAAGCCTTGTGCAAGCAGAGGGGCTGTTCCAGGGCCATCCAGGTGTGTCCCTCCCAGGGGTGAGTGTCTCCATGGATGGAGACTTTGGGATTCTCCAGCCTGCTCAGTGTTCCCATGTCACCTGAGGGATGTCCCTGCAGCTGCACTGCTGAGCTCACAGGGATCCAGGATGGTTTGGGTTGGAAGGGACCTTAAATCCCATCCCAATCCCACCCCTGCCATGGCAGGGACGCCTCCCACTGTCCCAGGCTGCTCCAGCCTGGCCTGGGACACTTCCAGGGATCCAGGGGCAGCCACAGTTTCTCTGGGAATTCCATCGCAGTCCATCCCCATATCCCATCCATCCCTGCCCCCTGGCAGTGGGAAGCCATTCCCATTTCTTCCCCAGAAGGGCTGTCCAGGCCTGGCACAGCTGCCCAGGGCAGGGGCTCAGTCCCTTCCTTGGAGGGATTTAAAGCCCTGTGGATGTGGCCCTTGGGGACATGGGACATGGTGGCCTTGGCAGTGCTGGGGGGGCTCCATGGTCTGAGAGGCTTTTCCAAGCTCAGCAGTCCCTGGGCTGATGTGCAGGATGTGCTCAGAGGCTCCTTGGGATGTTCTGAGCTGTGCAGGAACCTTTGGAGGGAGACTCAGTGTCCAAAGCAGGAAGTTTCAAGGAAATAAGGGACAGACTGCTCTGTGTTGGGCCTTGGGGACACCTTTGGCTTCCCCACAGCTGATAAAGGATATCTCTGTTCATTTTGGGGAAAAAAGGCTCTCAAAGCTACTGCCTCTCCCACTTTGGCTGTATTGTATCAGGTTTTATCTCTTCTGAAGGTACCTCAGCTGTGGGTAGGAACCACAGGAGAGGGGCAGCGAGCAGAGAAGTGAGAGTTGAAGGATAAAACACATCAGGAGTCTCCTCAGGCCCCAAAATTCCCATTCCAGGTGGCTGCCAGCACCCCACGTGGGGCTGAGTGTCCCTGCAGAGCTGTTCCTGTCCCTGCAGAGCTGTCCCCACTCTCTGTGTGCCACCAGCCCAGCCTGGGCTCTGCCAGCCACACATCCCTCATCAGTGGCCTTTGGTGGCTCAGTCTGCTGGAACAAGGCAAGCCTAAGAGCTGCATTTCCCATTTCTCAGTTCTGTAGCAAGACTGTTGTTGGCTTTTAGCACAAGGAGCTGAATCTTCCTTTTCTGGGTGTAGTTTGGCACAGACCATCTTGTTATTACTATTTCTTCTGAAAAATCACCACTGTTAATTTATTCTGAGTCTTGTTCCCTCCAACTCCAGTTCTGTCCAAACTCCACATGGTGTTATTTGCTGGATCCTTCATCCAGCCATGGCAAGTACCCATTTTCTGGAGACAAATTGATTTTAAAATCAGGCTTTTTAACTTGTTGGCTTCAGTGGGGCTTTACCAGACACAGTTTTGGTGCTTTGGGCTCTGTGGGTGGTCTAGGCTGAGTGTGCTGCAGCTCAGGGCTGGCTTGGCCAACCTCACACTGTACCAACCACTCTGGCATGGATGGATCCACGTGGGATAAATCCTGTGTGTGCCACCTCCAGCCCCACAGGAGCCTGGAGAGCTGGGGTTAGGCTGGGAATTTGAAATCTTTTCAGGAACATCTGAGGAATTTCTGTATAGTCTCTCTTGTGTTCTGAAAATCCTCTAAACTGCACATACAGAAAACATTTAGCTGCTTTGTTTGCTTCCAGAAGAGGATAAATCCAGAGATTAAAAGAGTAAAAATTACAAAGAGCAGAAAATAAGTTTTAAAATTCTGTGATGTTCATGCCTGTGAGAGCTCTGCCATAGTTATAGTTATCTCTATATCAGCTCACCCAGGCCTGTGGTTGTAAGGACAGCACACAAGCTTTTATAATAAAGATTGTGAGAGCAAAATTTTAACCCAAATGCTAAAAAAACCCTTGGCAGTCTGAATAAACCATCTGCAAAACACAGGCCAGGCAGAACACTGGGAGCACTCCCATCTCAGTGACCTTTCCATCACTGATGCTTGAGCCAGGGAAGGCTTGGGGCTGGCCACAGCCAGCGTGGGGCTCCACCAGGAGGAGGCTCAGGCACTGGGGTGGGGCTTTTCCAGGGAATGCTGTGGGATTTTGAGGCCAGGATGGCTCTGGAGGACTCTTGGTGTTGCTGTTACAGAGGACACTTAGGGGTTTGCTCCTTCCTCACTGGTAAAACCCCAAACAAAATCCTGGAGTTTGGGGTTATTGTGGAGTCATTTGTTCTCACTGGTGCGCTGAAATACAGAATTCCTGAATGGTTTGGGTTGGGAGGGACCTTAAAGCTCCAGTGTCACTCCTGCCATGGCAGGGACACCTTCCACTGTCCCAGGCTGCTCCAAGCCCCAGTGTCCAGCCTGGCCAGGAGCTCACCAGTGACAGGAATGATTCCCTGCAGTGTTGATTTTGGAACCTGTTGCAACATCCCCAAAAGCGTGGAGCACGTGCAGTGAGTCAGGAATGGTGAGGAAAGAGGATGAGGATGGACAGCACACTGCCATCACAGCAGGCAGAGAAAATTCCTGCTGGCAGGGCTGTGCCTGCAGGGATCAGCTGAAGGTGCCACATGGGAATGTCCTTCCCTGTCCCCTTGGAGCCCCTTTCCCTCGGGATGCTTCCATTGTGCTGACTCAGCTGGGCTGGAGGAGCCAGCTCAGGGCACGGCAGCTCCAACAAAATGCCGTTCAAATAAATATCTGCCAGGGGGTTCTTGGGGGAGCAAGCAGACTGAAAAGTCTCCTAAATAATTCTTGCAGCCTAATGAACAAATTTGATTAAGGTTTGGCAGCTTTTGGTAATATTCCCTGTAACTAGGAAATGGTCCCAGTTCTCTGCTCTGAGAACACCCTCGTAATTAAAGCATGAATGAGAGCAAATGTCCTGATGAGCACAGGACAAATGAATGTTAAACCCCAGACCTATCCTTCTGTAATCCCTGGGGGATGGTGCAGGGCTGTGTGTCCTGGAATGTCAGAGTCTGTGAGAGATGGAGCCTGAATTACAGCCCCTCAGGTAGGGAAGTTCTCTACCNAGGGACACCTCCCACTGTCCCAGGCTGTTCCAAACCCCAGTGTCCAGCCTGGCCTTGGGCACTGCCAGGGATCCAGAGGCAGCCACAGCTGCTCTGGGAATTCCAGCCCAGCCCCTCCCCACTCTCCCAGCCAGGAATTCATTCCCAATATTCCATCTAACCCTTCCCTCTGGCAGTGGGAAGCCATTCCCTGTGTCCTGTCCTGTTTTTTATTCACCTTTTATTAAGCAACATGACATACCATGAAATTCATGTTGTCATTGGTTCAGAAACGTGGAAGCTGCTGGAGTTCAAATCCTGAATCTTTGGATGTTGTGGGATTTGAGGAGCAATCTTATCCTGGAAATTCATGGCATGAGTGCTGCAAGCCCTCACCAGCCAGAGGTTTAATGTTGGTGCTGAATTAGCTGAAATAACTAATGACAGCAGCTTCCAGCAGCTGGGAAGTCACCTTGATGTCAGGGATATTTGAGATTGCTGGGATTCCACATGAAGCCATTCCCTGGAGCAGAGAGAAGGGAATGGGCAGGAGGTTGTTTTTCAGGAGAGGGAACTGCTGCCATTGCTGTGGATGGAGCTGACAGGTGAAAGGTTTATTGAAATGCAGGGCAGCAATCAGGCAGAGAGGAGCCAGTACAGATCAGCTGCAATAAAAACAGCTTTTCCAGGTGAAACAGGCACGATTCCTAGGAGTTTTGCATTAAAACAGGTGTTCAACCTCTACATTTTGCTGCTTTTCCTTCACAAGTGTCTTTTATGTGCCCAGGGTGCTCAGCCCAGTGCTGCAAAACTGGAAAGCCAGATGGGTGAGAAGGGGTTAAACCAATTCCGGGGGGGAAAGGTTTATTCTGAACTTACCCCGGAGTCAGAACATAAAAAACAACAGCCCTACCCTCTGGTGGGAGGGGGCACGGGCTGATTTTATTTCCCTGCCTTGTACCAGGACTGAACCATCCTCTGAGATGCTCCTGTCAAGTCTGACAAGCAGCAAAACGAGGAATAGAAATAATAATTTCCAAAAGATGTGCAGAACAGGCTGTTTGCTGCTGGAAATGTTACCCTGGGCTTGTCACAATCTGTTGCAGGGTTATAAAAAGCAGTGTCCAACACGGATAAGGCTGGATTTGAATCCCCAGATGACAGGGGAGATGCAGGAATTTGTGCTGGGCTCTTGGCACAGGATCCTGCCTGGAATTCCAACAGCACAGGAGTGGCAGCAGAAGGAAGCCTGGGGCAGGGTGGTTGTGCAGGAGGGGAAGGAGGGATTGGAAGTGATTTATGGGGAAGCTGTGGCTTGCTTGTGCCCTGGGCTGAGCAGCACCAAGCAAGGATTGCAGGGATTTGGGGAGAACCTGCTCCCAAATGAACGTTTTGGTGCTGCTGCTGTGGCTGGACACTGCTTTGGGGTCTGGGTTTTCAGAGGACACGAGGAGGTGGTGCTGCTCTCCTTGGGTGTGTCACAACTCGGGTGACAGTGGCCAAAATGAACAATCCCAGGGAAAACTGGCACTTCTTGGAGCTGAGTCTGAGCTTTGTGCTGTGACAGCTCTGATGAGGGCTCAGTGTGCTCCTGTCTGCCTGAATGGGATCTCCATGTTCCTGCTCTCCTGGGACTCTTGGAATGGTTTGGGTGGAAAGAGGCATTAAGGATCATCCATCCCATTCCACCCCTGGACACTTCCACCATCCCAGGCTGCTCCAAGCCCTGTCCAGCCTGGCTCTGGGCACTGCCAGGGATCCAGGGGCAGCCACAGCTGCTCTGGGAATTCCACCCTGTGCCAGGGCCTGCCCACCCTCCCAGCCAAGAATTTCCTCTTAATAAACAATCTAAATGTATCCTCCTTCAGCTCAAAGTCATTCCCTGTGTCCTGTCCCTCCATGCCTTGTCCCCAGTCCCTCTCCAGCTCTCCTGGAGCCCCTTCAGGCCCTGCCAGGGGCTCTGAGCTCTCCCTGGATCCTTCTCCTCTCCAGGTGAACATTCCCAGCTCTCCCAGCCTGGCTCCAGCCCTGCAGCAGCTCTGGGGGTTCCTCTGGATCTCTGCAGGTCCTTGTTCTGTTGGATCCAGGGCTGGGACCTGTGACCTTTTCCCATTGCTCCAGCTGTAGATGTGGGCAGAAGAAAGGCTGAGCTGTAACCATAGGGAGATTTGGGAACAGAATCCCAGTCCAGGATAGGTGTAAAACCTGGAAGAGGTCAGAACTGCACCTTTGACATTCCACCAATTTATTGTAAGAACTTGAAAGATGAGAAATGAAATTAAAGCACAGGTTTCCTTCATCTGCTGTCTGGTTTTTCCCACTGGGATTATGTGAGAAATCAGAATCTGGATGGAACAGCATCTGGATGAACCTGTCCTGTTCCAGGGAAAATCTTTCTTTCTTCAGATGTTTAGGAAATTTTTCCACTAACTCCAACCTGTGCTATGTCAGTTCTGTCTCCTGCTTCTGCTGTGTTAATAACAGTAAAAAATACATCTAATACTAAAAAAATACATCTTAAAACAAAAAGCTTCAACTTAGAAATGTCCCTTCCTTCCTCAGCCAAACCAGAGGAGCCCAAAGCAGCCGAGGCCGTGAGTGGGAACGACATCACAGCTCCTCCCAACAAGGAGCTGCCTCCCAGCCCTGAGAAGAAGAGCAAGGTAGGAGCTGTTCCCTGTCCAGCACCTCCACTCCCATGGGTTCCATTTGCTTTTCTGCTTCCTCTGCTGTGCCAAAAGTTCTGTTTTCTGAGCTGCCACTCTGAGCCCTTGCCCTGGAGCAAACCCATCCGGTTCAGAGCTGT
Source organism: Rhabdornis inornatus (assembly GCA_013397075.1). Taxonomy (NCBI): domain Eukaryota; kingdom Metazoa; phylum Chordata; class Aves; order Passeriformes; family Rhabdornithidae; genus Rhabdornis; species Rhabdornis inornatus. The sequence continues at coordinate 55,848 of VWZS01008248.1, read as the reverse complement.
CAAATTTGTTTTCCCAGTGGCAAACTCTGATAAAAGTGTGGAAACTTTATTTCAGTGAATTCCCTGGCTGGTGTTGGTGATTGTAGCTGTAGTAAACATGGAGCAGATGTGTAGTAACAGCTGTGCTTAGCAATACTCTGTGAGTTGTTCCTGTGCATGCAGAGCCCTGTGCATGCAGAGCCCTGCTCAGGGCCTGGCTTTGGAGCTCTGCTCTCAGGAGCCCCCCAGTGTCCCCTGATGTCCCCAGGAGGGCTGGGGGGGCCAGGGCCCTCTCCCCTGCAGGCCCTGCCCGTGTGACCACAGGAGCTGATCCCATGGGGATTTGGAGCTCTCAGTCCCTGTGTGCCCATCATTGCAAAGCCAGGGCCTGTGGATTTGTAGCTCTGCATGCCAGGAGCACCCAATTACTAATCCAGCTTTACCAGCCATTCCTTCTGTTGCTTTCAGTGCTGCTGAAATAAATCCCCAATATAAAGTTGGTTTGGAAGTGAATGGCAGAACCCCCCCAGCCCTGGAGGCTGCTGCATTTCTGTCTTTGTTGCACTCAGAAAACAGAAAGCTTATTATTATTACTATTTTTATTATTATTATTATTATTTGTTTCCTTTAAAATATCACTTTTCTGTTGTTGCAGCTCAATGTTTTGATTTACAATGCGCTATTTTTTGTTGTATTTTTTTGGTTTTATCCCGGATTTTGCTTTTTGGCCCAACCCTAAAGGCTGCTGCATCCACCTCTACTCCCAAGGCAGCAGCAGTGAAAGCCAAGCCCTCGGCCACCAGCAGCCCCAAGCGGCCGAGCTCGGCCACCCCGGGCACAAACAAAAAGCCCACGAGCCCAACTGCAGCTCCTGCTCCAGGCAGCACTTCCAAACGCCCTGCAAGCAGCAGCACCCGTCCCTCCACCCTCCCTCCAAAAGAGACTAAACCAAAGGTAAGAACTGCTGGCCCTGGGGAGGTTCCCTGCCCTCAGCCACCAGGCAGAGCAGAATTCCTGTGCTAGGGTGAGGTCAGGGTGGGGCTCAGTGTGTTGGGAGCAGCTTCCCATCGTGTCCCTGGCACTGAATTGTGTCACCACAGAGGAGAATTGAACCCGGGGGTTGTGCTGAGGTTGTCCTGATGAGCTGCCATGGATCAGGGATCCCAGGCTGGGACCTNATCCCCATCCCACCCTTGCCATGGCAGGGACACCTCCCACTGTCCCAGGTTGCTCCAAACCCCATCCAGCCTGGCCTTGGGCACTGCCAGGGATCCAGGAAACATCCACAGCTTCTCTGGGCACCCTGTGCCAGGGCCTGCCCACCCTGCCATGGAACAATTCCTTCTGTGTGCAACTCCTAAATCCAGACAAGAACATGGGAAACCTGACTGGAGACCTTTGATGTAAATATTGAAGAAAAACAAATCCAAGTGAACGCTCCGTGTTTCCCACCAATGATCATTTTATGATGTCTGGTCACTGCAGAACTGCACAGAGGGAATGATAACTCTTAGAAAATGTTGGAGATTGGTAATTTCCCAGAAGAGAGGATTCATGGACAGTGTTGCATCTTCCAGATAAGCAGGGAATCCCGTGTGTCAGGAATGGGAGGTGTCCCTTGAGTGTTCCCTATGTTAACTTGTGATCTTACAGAGTAGAAGAATTCAAGTTTGAAAGAGAACATCAAAATCTGTTTCAGAATCTTTCCTGCTCTTTTGAGCTCAAATGACTGCATTTGAGTGTCTTTTGGAACAAACTCAAAGTAACAGAAGACAAATGAAAGCCTGGATGTAAATCTGCACTTTTCTCTGGGCTGGTGACTTTGGTTTGGTTCAAGTTTTTGTATCATTCTGAATCCCTTTTTGATAAAATAATATTTATTCCCATGCATTAATTCAGTATTTATATACTTCAGAGATCAGGCAGTTGACAAACAAGTGCCTGACCAGGAAAGAATTTTCCAAGTGAGGGATGAGCCATGGACACCTGATTTTCCTGTCCCCAGTGTCTTAACAAATTGCAGTGTAGGGAGCATTCCTGCTCCTGGAGGATGGGAATCTCTCCCAGGAGCATTGCTGGTGTTCTGATGGTTCCATTTTACCCAGAAATCAAAACCTTCCCATCTGGAGAGGTCTCCACACATCCAAGCTGGGCCAGCCCTGGGTGGGAGCTGCTCCTGCGCAGGCTCCGTGTGCTGCCCTGTGCTCCATCACTCGCTTCTGCACATCTAAATTGTATTTTAGTTGCAGTATAACCTTTCAGCAGTGCCAGGCTGAGTTCAGTGTTTAGGAATCCCAGCAGTTTGTGTTCCTTTCAGCCTTTCCTGGCTCTCCCCGTGCCCGTTGGGCTCGGTGCTTTGCCGGTGATGTTCCAGCTGCTCTGACACCGCCTGCTCCATTCCAGGTCACGGATGCGAAGCCCACGGAGAAGAGAACCTCCCTGTCCAAGCCTCCATCCTCCACCACTCCTAAAACTCCTTCCAGGAGCTCCTCTGCTGCTCCCAGGACCACGGCGCCATCGCCGGTGACGGCAGCGGCTGCTGCCAAAACCACGGTGGCCACTCCTCCCAAGAGGCCCACGTGTGAGTGCTCCCTGCTCTTCCCTTGGGATTCTGTCCTCGAGCAGCAGCAAGGTCCTGTCTGAGCAGCACCACGTGCTCTCCACAGCTCCTGGCAGGAGGGGACAGCTGGGGGCGTCAGGCTCTGCTCCCAGGAAACAGGGGCAGGAGGAGAGGGAACCGCCTCAGGCTGGATATTGGGAATATTCCTTCTTGGAAAAGGCTGCCCACCCCTGGCACAGTGGTGGAGTTGCCACCTCTAGAAGTGTTCAAAAGCCACTTCATCATTGTCTGGATGCTGACAGTAGCTCAAATGTGTTTTTTCTTCAGATATTCCTCTTCCAAATTCCCTTCAGCTCTGTGTGATCCGAGGTTAATTCAATTACTGGACACAATTTAAGAGTGGGCATTCTATTCTCTCTGTATTTTGCCATAGGAACAGAATAAACATTAAATAAGAGCTTGGGAAAGCAAATCTTCAGAAGAGGACTTGAAACACCTGAACTGGTGTGTGAAATCCAAAAAGGATTGAGCAGAAGTGGAGGACTTTTAGTAGAGCAGGGAGAATTTGGAGCTGAAATCACATCAGCTTCGTGCCAAAACTCTGTCCCACTCGTACTGCTGCTAAAGAGGGAACTTCCCCTGAGTTCAACAGGAAACCTGAGCAGTGTTTAAGATAAACTGATGCTGTTCTCACTCCTTTTAATGGAGATTGAGAGATGTAACACCAGATAAAATGATAGTTAAGTCTTCTCAAGTCTTTTCAAATGACTGGGCTTCAGTGGCAAGATTTGTCAGTCAATGTGTAAAATGACACAGGTTGGTTTGAACCCCAAAGCATGGATTCATATCCCAGCTTTCCCAAAAGAATTGTCATGTTTTAACTGTGTTGGGATGGATTTGGCCTGATGGACATCTCAGACTTTATGCTCTGGGGGGAAAGTCTAATTAATCAAGTGTAGAGAAGGTGTTGCACATTCCAAGAGCCACGAATCCTGTCAGATCCCATGGACATCCTGGTGAAACTCATTTTGTGTGGTCTTGGAGGCAGACTGGAGCCCAGGAATGCAGGATGTGTTCTAATGAGTTGGGTTCATTCCTCCTGCCCCAAGTGAGCCACAAACAAAGGGGTGTTTGCTGCTGCCACGTGAAAAGAGACGGAGGCAGCGATGCAGAGCTGCAGGGAGGCTGTTCCAAGAGGCAGCATGGGCACAGGGAGAGGCTGTGGCACCAGGAACGTGGTGGGACCCTGCCAGAGCTCAGGCAGGGCCCTGGGGGTGAGGGAGGGTGAGGTCAGCTGGGGGGAGGCTGAGAGCTGGGAATGCACAGAGAAAAGGCAGGAATGGGAAGGGCAGGGGGTCCTGTTGTGGGTGAGGTGAGAGCAGGGGTGGGACCGAGGGTGGGTGGAGCCCTGCGGCCTCAGGGGTTGGGACATGTGGAGCTCTCGGGGTCACAGCTCTGATCAGCTCCTTTAGAGGAGGGGACAGCCAGGGAGGTCAGGCTCTGCTCCCAGGGAACAGGGACAGGAGGAGAGGGAGGCTGAGGTTGGATATTGGGAAAATTCCTCCTGGAAAGGGTGGTCAGGCATCGGGATGGGCTGTGCAGGACAGGGGTGGAGTCCCCATCCCCAGAGAAATTTCAGAGCCCTGGGGATGTGGCTCTGGGGACATGGGCAGTGCTGGGGGACGGGGACTGGATGGTCTTGGCTTTTCCAGCTTTAATGATTGCATGAATTCAGTTTCTCATGGCACAGAGCTGAGGCAGAAAATAAGTTTGGGGTGAAGAAGGTGTTTGTGGCTGTCCTCTTTCAGAACAGCTGCTGGTGCTTTTCTCAGACCAGGCACTCAGAGCTGCCATCAAGTTTCAGTCACTGTCCCACATGAAGTGTGTGTGTAAAGGCCAGCTTTGACATTATATAGTTTCACTTCGTCAGGTATTTTCAGGTCAGTTATTTTTCTCTTCTAAAGGAGAGCCATGGGTTATGTGAGGATTGATATTTTGATTTTTAATTTTATTTTTTCATTAGTTTTTGTCCCCCTCCCTGTGGAAATGACTTTGATGTTTGCACAGGACCACGCTCAGCTCTTCAGATCAGACACAGATCAAAGTCTGTCACCACAGGCCATTGTCCCAGGGGCTTTGTCTGGGTTTTCACCACCTCACATTCATACAGACAGAAGTGTTCAGCATTTGGCTCCCCACTGACACCAGCAGACATAACATCTCTCTGGATATTAATGTAACACAATATTCCTTTGCCTTTTACATAAACCTAGGTCTGTTCTGTCCCTGCAGTTTCCCCAATTAAAGTTGTGATCTCGAGGAATGAAATCAGGTTGGTTTGCCAGCCCCTTGTTTGAAGTGTTTGCTATTAATTATGTATCCATCCTTTAGGCCTTATTAAATTATCCAAATGGGTTTCACCTCATTAGCTGGGATCTTATCTGGGGTGTTTAATTGAATGCTTTTAGCAAAGTCAGGGTGGAATGATCCAGACTAACTTGGCCTATAGTTATCTGCCTCTTCCCCTTGCTCTTTTTGGTATTGATATTCCATAAAGGACCCTGACAGCTGCTGGAGTGTATCTAAAAATTTGAGACCTAATGGAAATTAGATATTAAAAAATGAGGGTTCTCTTAGTTTCTTATTTGGATCTTTTCCATTTATTATTTCTTTTCAAAGTTGCCTTCCTTTGGCTGTTGAAATGAAGCAGATTTGACCCAAACTTGCTCATCACTGATAGTAAAAACCCTACAATTTCATGATCAAAAAACTCATGATTTTAAAGAATCACGAGTTCCTTAAAATGAAGTTCAATTTCTGTTTTTCAGTCTGTGGTTTTTGCCTTGATCAATCTGATGTTTGCTTTTCTCCTGCCTGGAGAAGTGTGGCTGCATCCCTGGTTTCGAGTGTCCTCTCTGTAATCAGGTCATGATCGTTGGGCTTTGCCCAAAGGCAAGCTCAGTTCAGGGATTGATTTTTGGGTTTATACAATTAAAATAGGGGCCAAAATATGTGCAATAACTCCTGTGCAAGAAAATTGGCACAGGGTAGGACTGGTCTGGCAATGAGAGCAAGGTTGGGCAAGGACAAACGTGGGGCTACTTTTGTTACTTTTTAAAAAAAGGAAATGTTTTGGGGTGGGTTTTTTTTAAGAAATGAAGGTGTGACAGGGTTAAAATACTCGCAGTGAGTGCTGTCAGATTCAGGATGTTAATTTGAGGAGAAACAAAATGCAGCCCATGCCAGGTGTGAGCTGTCACCGAAGGAGGATCCTTTGGCAGGAATTGCTTTGGCTGTGAAATCCGAGGGGGTTTTGGTGGCAGCAGGAGCTCCCCAGGCAGGTGCTGACACAGAGCAGTGAATCCCTGGGCTGATTGCAGGATTCAGTGCTGCAGGGATGCTCTCCTGACCTGCTGAGCCTCTGTTTGTTTTGGCAGCCATCAAGACGGACGCGAAGCCGACGGATGCCAAGAAAACCTCGGCAAAGTCTCCCTCAGGTACCTGCTCACCTTCCATGGACTCACAGAAATCCTCCCTGGGAAAACCCTGCAGGACCATCCCCCAGCACTGCCAAGGCCACCCCTGACTGTGTCCACAAGTGCCACATCCGCAGGGATGTTAAGTCCTTTCACCAATGGGGACTCCACCCTGCCCTGGGCAGCTGTGCCAGGGCTGGACAGGCTTTTTGGGGAAGGAATTTTCCCAATATCCAACTGAACCTCCCCTGGCATAGCTTGAGGCCATTCCCTCAATCTGAAAATCCCTTTTATCTGGGGCTGGGGTCATTTAGGGGGTCCCTGTACGTTTCTGGGAATGGGGGTGTCCCAGGACAGGCTTGGAGCACCCTGGGCTAGTGGGACGTGTCCCTACCATGGCAGGGCAGTGCTGAGCTGATCTGTAAGGGGCTGTGTGACTGAGGCAGTTTGTGTAGCAGGCTCTGACCCATTCTCCCCCTTCCCTGTGACCCCACAGCAGATTCCAGCCGCCCCAAGAGTGCTCCTGGCAGTGCCACCAAGAGCAGTGCCACCACTCCTTCCACCACGGCCTCCTCCAGCGCTCCCAGCGTGCCCGGGGCCGCCTCCAGCCGGCCCAAACCCAAAGCTGCCGCCCCCAAAGCTGCCACGGCCTCCACGGTGTCGGCAGATGCCAAGAAAACCGCGGCCAAGGGCAGCACCGGCAGCAGCGGCAGCAGCAGCAAACCCAGCGGCACCAAACCGCCCCGCCCGGGCAGCGCCGCGCCCGACCTCAAGAACGTGCGCTCCAAAATCGGCTCCACCGACAACATCAAACACCAGCCCGGGGGAGGCAAGGTGAGCCCTGCTGCCCTGGGGCTGTGCTCGGCTGGGCTGGGGGCTGGGGGCTGTGTCCCCACTGCTCTCCAGCCTGGGGGCTGTGTCCCTGCCAGCCTTGGTGCTGTGTCCCCGGTGCTGTGTCCCCACTGCTGGGCTGGGTGTTGTGTCCTGGGTGCTGTGTCCCTGCTAGCCTGGGTGCTATGTCCTCACTGCCCCCTGGGTTGAGTGCTGTGTCCTTGGTGCTGTGTCCCCACTGCTCTCCAGGCTCCTCACTGGGTTCCTGCACAGGCACTGCTCGAGCCAGCCCCTGCTCCCTGCAGCTCCTGCAGGAGTCCAGAGTTCTGCTGCTGCTCTCCTGTCCTAGAGAGACAAGATTCCAAGTGTCCAAGATTCTCCTGGCTCAGAATCTTGTCCATATTCCAGCCCTTTTCCTTTGGGTGGAGGAAGCAAGTCTGCTCAATTCTTTCTGAACCTCCTGAATGGTACACGATGTGGAATAGTGCACCAGGATGAGGGAAATGTGGGTTCAGGAGCAAGTTCCACAGCACCTTTCCCATGCCCAGCTTGTCAGGCCCGAAGCTGACACGAAATGAGTCTTTTGGGACCACCCAAAAGGTGGTGGCCAGGAGGAGAGGGTAGTGCTGGGAAACCATGAGCAGAGATAAAGCCTGGGGCTCTCAGTGCCTCTCAGTGCCCTTAGATGGCACTTCCACCATCAGCACCTCCCATGGAAGGATAATGGTGTGGGGATACACCTGCAGGCCCTGCTGAGCATTAAACAACAACCACAGAACCTCCATGAGCTTAGATATATAAATTTATAGATAAATAAATTTATATATTATTAAGCTTATAAGCCCAGCCTTGGCCTGGCCACGTGTGTGAGCAGCAGCCACAGGGCTGTGATTCCCCCCCAGTGGCACACAGATCTTTCCACTTCTCTTTGCTCCAGCTGTGTGGTGCTAAATAACCCAGGCCAGAACTTTAATCTGCTGCCAGGGGAGCAGGTTCCATGCTGGGAGCCCTAATCTGCTCTCAGGCACATGAAAAGTCAAGGGCACTCCTGGCTGGGTGCTGTGTGTCCCAGACAGCATCAATACAACATGGATTTATCCTCAGAGTCAGCAGCACAGTACAGCCCTTGCTGTGTCACCTCAAGGGACTTCAGTTTGCATTTAATTGCACTGTCCTTAGTTTTATAAATATTTTCATAGTTATTAAATCCTAACAATTGCCTTGTTAAGCAAATGGTCCTTTTTGTAGTCTGATTTACACTGGGCTGTTTTTAGAGTCTCAGAATGTTGTAGTGTTGGGGTTTTTTGTTCACTGCTCTGTAGTGAAATATTTATGCTGAGCCCTCAAAAAATGCAGGTTCTGCTGCACTTCCCTCCATTTAAACTGGCAAAGCAAGTGATATTACATCAATGGCTGTTCTCAGGTAGTTGCTGAATTGTTATGAAACCTGTAAATTTTCCTTACATTTTGTGCTCAGCTGGACTCTCTGGGTGCACCTGCCTTTGGGTAGATAAAAACTCAACGAGCTGTTGAGCTCTGCAGTGTGGCTGGGTGGGAATCTGAGCTGGGAGCAGGGGGTGTGTGTCCAGCAGAGCTCCCAGAGCAGCCCTGGGTGTCTGCCTCCCAGATCTGCATGTGAAGGAGCTGGTCCTGCACTGCTGTTGTGTTCCCCGGGGACTGGTTGGATTTTTTTTGGCAGGATCAGTGTCCTGGGGTCACTTGGATCCCGAGGAAGGGCACCAGGAGCTTTTTGAGAGCTGAATCCTTGCTCTGTGCCTGCTGCACCCAGGGCTGGGCACTGCTGTGCCCTCAGTGTCCCCGTTCCTGGGCGTGGGATTATCCTTGGCCTGGGAATTAGAGCATGCAAGGAGTTCTCCTGGGTCACCTGCTGGCCCAGGTTTATCCATGTTCCCGTGTCCTGCCCACACTTGTGCTTTTGCTGGTTGAAATCATCCCTTTGTCTCCATCCAGGGGAAAGTAGAGAAAAGGCCAGAGTCAGCCGGCGCCGCGCCCAGCTCTGAGCCCAGCGCGGGCACTAAGGTGGCTCCTAAAGTGGCAGCAAAAGAGGGGGTCCCCAAACAGCCCAATGGGAAAGTGAGTTCCTTTCACACTTTTCTCTGGGGGAGATGAAGGAAAACGTTTCCATTGTGAGTCCCTGTCCCTCCTGTCCTGTCAGTGCTGTCCTGCTCTCTCCTTGCACAGACACTCCCTGTTCTCTCCTGTGCACCCTGAGATGTTCCCAGGGACACTCCTCCAGGCAGGGACCTTCTCCACTTCTCCTGGAGAGGTTTCCAGAGCAGATTCCTCCTGTTTCACTTCCAGGTTAATACAGCCTTGACTTTGAGTCAGAGGGTCTTCCTTAAACCCAGTTCTTCACACACACAACCAGTTTGTAACGAGGCACGGAGGTTGAGGTCACAGCTGCTTCTTTTAGGATTGCAGAGCATGAAGGAATTCCCATCTTTCCTGCAATATTCCCAACCCAGCTGTACCAAAACTCTGTAACTCCAAGCCTTAGGCCATGACCATTGGATGGGTTACTCCAAAGTACAAGTGGATGGCGTGAGGTGGGAGTGCCACAGTTTTAATTCCAGTATTATCAGGCAGGAATGGTCAGGAATGAAGAGGATTTGTACCTCCAGGGAGTCAGGGAACCACCCCACACTCCACACTGCATGGCACAGATGTTCCCAGAGCTGCTATTCCCTGAATCCAGCCTTTGTGAGCTGGCTGAGGAGCTCTGGGAACCTGCCCAGGTGACAGTGTTTGGTGATCCCTGCTGTGCTCCAAGTCTGTCACCTCTTGTAGGAATCAGGATCCAGCTGGGGCCTGCTTGTGCTGTGGTAAATAACTCTAGACTAAACCTGTGTTGTAACTAACCTCTGTAAACACTGGTGTCTAACTCAGTTTCTGTGAGTAGAGCTCACCTAAACCTCTCCTCTTGTATTTACAAATCACACAGTCATTGAGGCTGGAGAGGCCCTCTGAGGTCATGGAGTCCATCCATCCCCCAGCACTGCCTAGCCACCACCAACCACTTTCTCACACCCTTAAACCTGACTCAGTGTAAAGGAGAAACAATTTCATTAACCTGAGACTCGTCTGAGATAATCTAACTGAAGGTGTCACCACCTTCAACAGGAAAATGTTTCTCAGCCCCTGAAACTGCCCAGGGGTTTGGAGGAAATTCCAAATTTGGAAATTCCTTCCTTTCTTTACTGCCCAGGGGTTTGGAGGGACATTGTCCAAGGCTGGAGCCAGTCCAGGTGTGGGCATGGAGCAGCTCACAGCGTGCTGGGAATGCTGGCTCCAAGGGCTGGCTGTCCCTGCAAACCTCCCAGGAGGCTTTTTGGGGCATGGAGAGTTCCATTCCATCCCATCCCATCCCATCCCATCCCATCCCATCCCTCTGGGCTCTCCCAGCTCCAGGGAGGGCTCCAGGGCCCTGGGCAGTCCCGTCCCACCCCACCCCAGGGCTCTGCAGGGTCCTCAGGAGCTCTGTCCCCAGCCTGGCACTAACACTGTCTGTGCAGCTCCTGTCCTTCACTTTCTCTCACTCTCCTCCTTGGTGGCTCCCCCAGCACTGGCTCGAGTCCCACACGGTCCCTGCTGCCCCCCAGGCTCCTGCCAAGTGACAACTCTAACCAGTGCTCTTCCCTTGTGTTGTTTTCCATTCTGTGACGTTCCAGGTCCAGATAGTCTCCAAAAAAGCGAACTACAGCCATGTTCAGTCCAAGTGTGGGTCCAAGGACAATATTAAGCATGTCCCTGGAGGTGGGAATGTAAGTATGGGTCTGGGCAAGCTGTGTGTCTGCTAACTCCTGCTCTGTGCTGCGTTGGGTGTGCCAGCCTCAGCAATGCCCTGCTGGAGACAGAGGCTGTGCCAGAGCCCCAGGGCTCCTGGAGACACCTCAGGCTGCAGGGATTTTGCGTTTTCTCTCGTGCTGCCAGGCTGAGTGTGTGTTTTGTTTCAGTGCACAGCTACACCTGGGCTGTTGCTGCTTTCTGGGCTGGCCATGGTCAGTCTGGGGGTGGGGATGTGGCTGAGCCTGGGGCTGGGAGTTCCCTCAGCACCCCCTCACTCCCTGACCTCCCCTGGAACCTGCATTTCCCATGTGCATTATGGCCTGGAAGTGCCTGTTCCTCTCCCCTGGCTCACAGGGCCAGCAGGAGCCACACTCATTCACTCCTTGTTTCATAAAAGGGACTCTGGAGCAGGCAAAGACTCTGGGACTTAACCTTTGAGCTGTGATTAATTTCTAAATTTAAAGGCTGCTGGTATCTCTGGCAGCAGGGCTGAGCTTATTAAAATAGAAAGTTAATCTGGTGCTGTCTGCAGCTTGGTTTGGGGTGTGGGGTGCTCCAGGCAAGCCAGGTTTACTGTGCAGACCCTGCAGACCCTACAGCCTGGGAGAGCATGAGTATGGCCTGGGGGCTCATTTCTCTGGGGCACATCTGTGCTGCCCTGGCAAACCTGGGCTCTTGGCACAGGACAGGTTCAGGAGTGCAAACTTTGGGTGGTTCCAAAGACACTGAAGGATTTGAGCCCAAGGAAGTTTTTTCCAGAGGTGTTTAAATAGCCTGGGTTCCCAAGGAGTGATGTCACACCTGGGGAGGTGCCCAGGGTGTCTGCTCCAGTGCCACAAACCCTGCTCAGGACCTGGCTGTGGAGCCAGCTGGGAAATCCATGTCCAGCTGGCTGAACTTCCACGTGACTGATTTTTCCACAGATCTTTGTAAGTGGCGACCAAATGTGGGTTCTTAACAGCAGGTTCCCTCCAGGCTGGTTGCCAGGGTGGCCAGAGGGAGATGCTGAAGTCACAGCTGTGCCACTGAAGCCAGGCTGCCTCCCCACATCCCTGCTGCCCTCCTGCCTGGGGGTTTGGGATCTGTGCTTCTCACTTGTTGTTTCCATGATTTACAGCATCTTTGTGGGAGAGTTTCCCCTGGAAATGCTGGCTGAGCCCTGGGGAGCCCTCAGGGTGTGCTTGAGCCCTGTTTCTATTCCTGCTGCCTGTTCCACCTGCTCCTGTCCCCTGTCAGTGGCAGAAGTGCCTTTGGCCACACTGGTGACAGTTTCTGGAGCAGCTGGTGCCATTTCCCTGTCCATGCACTCCAAGGAGCTGGATTTTATAAACCACTTCAATTTTACCACCTTTACCTTGTTCAGCCTTTCAGGAGCCTCCCAGGTGCCTTTCCTGTTCTTTCAGGCTACCAGAAATGGGGCTGAAATGTGGGAGATCTTTCCTTGCCTGATAAACTGTGTCAGTGAAGTGTCCTTCTGCTCATGAATCACCATCCTGTCCTTCCCTCTTCATTCCCAGCCTTGGGCACAGCTGTGTCCCTGCTTTCTTCTTCTCTTCTCCTCTCCCACACTCTCCTTTCGCCACTGCAGTTTTCTGCCTTGCTCAACTACTTCAGCAGCTCTTTATATTCTGCATTTTCAGAGCTAAAAGCTCATTTCCAGGTTCCGAATGCTCCCAGAGCAGCTCCAGGCAAGCATTCCCAGCCCTCCAGCACAGGGAGTGTGGATGTGAGTGCTCAGTCTGTCTTCCCAAAAAATGAAAATTTCTTTTATTCATTTTTGTATCTTCCCACTCCCTTTGGGAGTGATTTTAGTGACCTTTTCCAAGATGTTTTCTTGCTCAGGTAGTTGTGATGATCACTTCTGATAGAATTCCCAGTGTTTAATTCCCAGGTGAGTCTGTCTGGAAGGAATGTTCTGGTCTGTGCCTTTAGTTAGAGCTTTTAGGAGCCCTGTGGATAACAGTGTTGTGGTTTAGAAACAGTTCCTGATTGAGCTTTAGGGTTGCTCTGGTAGAGGTGATGGACATGGAATGTTTGGGTTGGAAAGGACCTTACAGATCATGGAGTGCCACCCCTGCCATAGGCAGGGACACCCAGGCTGCTCCAGCCTGGCCTGGGACACTGCCAGGGATCCAGGGGCATTGTCCTGCCACCCCACCCAGGTGGCTCCAGGCTGGGTCTCTGCTCAGGTGCCCACTTTGCCCTCTCTACAAGCAGAAAATCTCTCCTCTGTGCCAAGATTCCCCAGAAGCTGTGCCCAAAAGCAGGAGCTGCTGTTCCTGCACACCTTACACCCGCCAGAACCTCAACACAAACACAGTTCAGTATCCTGGGGAAAAGGTTTTGATGTTTTTTATTTAGTATCTCCCACTCTCAGAACCACTGAGGTTGGAAAAGATCTCTAAGACCATCGAGTCCAACCTCTGACCAAGCTCTGTGTTCGAAGAAAGCAGTACAGAGATGGACTTTACAAAGTGCAGTGTGTGTGTTGGTGAAGGTCTGAAGGGAATTTGGAGTGTCCATGTGTTTCCCTGTGGAAGTGGTCAGAGACAGAAAAGCTAACAAGAGCTGAGGCTCACACTCCCCACCTGAGCCTCTGCCAAACTTCCCAAGTTTGTTTCTGGCACCAGAGTCAGTGTTTGGCTCTCTAAGTGCAATCCCAAGGTGCAGACCCAGCTCCTGTTAGAAGTCCTACAAGCAGACCCTTCCATGCAGGTGGGACAGTGTGGATCTCAGGTCAGGGCTCACAGCTGGTGACAAACAGCAGGATTTCATTCTGTGAAATAAATTTAACCTCATCTCAGTTCTGAGCAAGCAAGGACTGGTGATTAAAGCTGTAGTAACTTTACTCACAACCCCTGAGAAACTCGAATCAGGGTCTGTGCTGGAGTTCTTGAGGGTGTCACTGAGCTGGGGACACGGGACAGTGGCAGGAGGCTGAGCTGTGCTGCCCTGGGACTCCCCCCTGTGCACTCCCTGCTTCCCTAGGAGGAGTTCTGGCAAATTATCTTTGGAACTCTGAGTAAACTCCCAGAGTAGCTGGTGGGTCAAGGAATTCTTGGATTTCCTCTGAAGTGACCTGGAGCAGAGCTTCTGAGCCTGCAGCTTCCAGCTGCTCTCACCACTGGTCTTTGGGAGGGATGGATTCCTGGAGCAGTGCATTCCACCTGGGCACCATGATCCATGATCCCACCATGATCCCTCAGAGAATTCCAGACAGGTTTGAGTGAAGAGACCTTGAGGATCATCCAGTGCCACCCCTGCCATGGCAGGGACACCTCCCACTGTCCCAGGCTGCTCCAAGCCCCAATGTCCAACCTGGCCTTGGACACTGCCAGGGATCCAGGGGCAGCCACAGCTGCTCTGGGAATTCCATCCCAGCCAGGAATTCCTAATTCCCAATATCCCATCCATGCCTGCCCTCTGGCAGTGGAAGCCATTCCCTGTGTCCTGTCCCTCCATGCCTTGTCCCCAGTCCCTCTCCAGCTCTCCTGGAGCCCCTTCAGGCCCTGCCAGGGGCTCTGAGCTCTCCCTGGATCCTTCTCCTCTCCAGGCTGGACATGGTGGTGGGGAGCAGAGGCTGGAGCTGCAGCAGGGGGGGTGTGGGGTGACCCCAGGCCTGGTGACAGTGGCACTGCCCAGGCCATGGCCGTGTCCCCAGGCTGGGCAGGAGCTGTGGGGACCCTGGCAGTGGGGTTGGCTTTTCCTGTCCCTGTCCCCAGGGTTCTGTATGCCATGGCTGTGCCCTGAGCTCAGGGTTGTGTCCCTCTGTCCTGCTCTGTCTCAGCTCTGTCCCTCACTTTTCCCCCCTGGCTCTGAGGGACCCCAGGGCTGCCAGGAATGCCCAGGAAGGATTCCTGGGAATGTGCAGGAGGAGTAACCTGGGAGAGCAGGGGCACAAAGCACAGCATGGTGTTCGAGGTGCCCTTTGGCCTCCAGAGTGTGCAGAGGTTTCTCTGTGCTCAGCTGCTGCTCTTTGTCTCCCCAGGTGCAGATCCAGAACAAGAAAGTCGATCTTTCCAAAGTGTCCTCCAAGTGTGGATCTAAAGCAAATATCAAGCATAAGCCAGGTAGGAATTTTGCCATTTCCTCGTTTGTCTGTAAGTTTTGTCCCTTAAACACAGTCCTGGATTGGAACTGGAATAGTTTAAAGGGTTTGTTGCTTTCAGGGAGTGTCCCCAGCACTTCTGGAAATTCCTAAAAATGCTTCTTCCACAATTCCTGGTGGTTTCATGAGCAGACAGGGGGGTTAGGAGAAGTGTGGGATCTGCTCTTGCCTGTGAAGATAATGTACAGCTTTGACTCATTCCTGCTTTTCCTTCTCATGTGAGAAGGAAAACATGGATGGATGCTCCCATGGTTTTGCAGGAAGCTTCACCCATGCTCACAGAGGGCTTTGGGGCACTCAGAATGTCCCAGGATGTTCATGGAACATGGATAGAGGAAATTGTCTCCAGTTCCTCAGAGCACATACAAGGGTGCTTTTAGCCTTGAGTCCGTGGCAGCTGCTGCCTCACATGAAACCCTTCTGGTTTGGTGAATCTTTTGGGATGAGTGTGTGGGAATTACTGCTCCCTGCTGAGAACACTGAGGTTACTCTGCCTCAATTCCTGGGAATCTTAGGTTTCTCCCCGAAGTGCCCAGCCCAGGATCCTGGGGCTGGAGCCCCTGGCTTGGCCTGAGGGATGCTCAGCTCAGTGACCTTGGCTGGCCCTCGGTGTCTGGGGACACTTCTCCAGCCGGGAACGCTGCAGGCAGCACACGAGGGACAGAGTTCAGTGCCCAGGGCTGGGAACAAGCACCACAGGCTGCTCTTTGTCCCCTCTGGGAGTCCCCTGAGCCTCCCCAGGCTGGCAGGTTAGAGCAGCCCCCCCCCTGCAGGAGCCCTCGCTCCAGTGGCTCCGAGCTTTGGGAACGTGGTGCCACAGCCACGACCCCGGCGAGCTCAGAGCTGGGGAATAACGAGCTGGGAGTGACAATCACTGCCTTGTCCAGGCCTGATGAAAGCACAGCCACCCTGCCAGCAGCTCCCACAGCGTTTGACTGGTCTTGTTGGACCAAAGCTGTTGGTTTCCACCATGCCAGGCTTCCAGAGACAGGCTGAGGGTTTAATGGTGTCGCTGGGAGGCAAAGCTGAGCCTTAGCAAGACTTCAGCTGGGCTTTGGAGAAGCTGCTGGGATGGGGCCTGAGCCAGGGAAAGGTGGCCCTGTCCATGGAGGGAGGTTGGGCTCATCCTTAGATCCAGGACTCCAATCTCTGGGTTTGTGCACTGTCTGTGAAGGAGGCACCACTATGATCACAGGGATAGAACATTTCCCCTGTGAGGAAAGGCTGAGGGATTTGGGATTGTTCAGCCTGGAGAAGTTTTTGGGGTGACCTCATTGTGGCCTTCCAGGACCCGAAGGGAGCCAAGAAAGATGGGGAGAGAGGATTTCCAAAGGCCTGGAGTGCCAGAGGGCAGGGCTGGATGGGATATTGGGATGTCATAGATCCCTGTGAGGCTGGGGGGGTCTGGATCCCTGGCAGTGCCCAAGGCCAGGCTGGACAGGGCTTGGAGCAGCCTGGGACAGTGGAAGGTGTCCCTGCCATGGCAGGGGTGACACTGGATGATCCTCAAGGCCCCTTCCCACACAGCCCATTCCAGTATTCTGGATTCTGTGATGAATGGGAACTGCAGTATTCTGGTATCTATTCCATTCTGGGAAAACCTTGCTAAAACTCTGCAGCTCTTTTTTTGGCCTCCACATTTTCCTGAGCCTGCAGAGCTCCTGCAGTGTGCCAGGGAGGAGCTGTCCAGGCAGGCAGGGGTGCCCAGGGCTGGAGCAGCAGTGGGGAGGGATAAGGAGGGCAGGAAGGCAGTGACAGAGGAGCAGGAGGTGTCCTGGCACTGCTGAATGGCTGAGCTGGAGAGGCCTGGGCAGGGACAGGGACCTGGAGCAGGAGTCAGCCTTGGAATGGCACCAGGGAGGGGCGGTGGGGCTGGCATTTCACAGCTCTGGAGCCTCAGGAGCAGAGCCAGGGAGGAACTCTCCAGCAGCACTCCCCAGGGCCCTGTTGGCTGGCACAGCTGGAGATCACCAACTTTGGTCTTCCACTTTGAAACCAGACTTTTCCTGGGGAGAGGCTGGGCCAGGGACTGTGGAAATGTCCTGTCCCTCCTCCAAAGGGTCCCCAGCAGCTCTGGGGCAGGGCTGGGATGGGAACACCTGGGTGGGACTGCTGGGGCTTCCCCAGACTCAGCCCTGCTCCGTGTCCCTGCAGGAGGAGGAGATGTCAAAATCGAGAACCAGAAGCTGAACTTCAAGGAGAAGGCCCAGGCCAAAGTGGGGTCTCTGGACAACGTGGGACACTCGCCAGCTGGAGGGGCTGTCAAGGTGAGTGCAGGGCTGTGGCACCTCCAGGGATGGTTCTGATCCAGTTCTTGTCCTTCTCCTGCTGTTCCTGCAGGGCAGTTCCTCCACCACAGCTTGCTACAGCCTCCTTGCTTCTGTAAGGGGCCTCTGCTGGGCGCCCAGGATGAGGCTGGAAATGAGAGCTGGACCCAGCTCAGGGTGCCTGACCCTGCTGGGCATTCCCGTGGGCTGGCACTGCCCATCCCCATCCTTCCTCCTGGAGCCTGGGAGCAGGGATCACCCCAGGCTGAGCCCAGCTGAGGGGCTGGCAGGAGCCTTCATCCCCAGGGAAGACTGGAGAGATCCATGTGCTCTGTGCTGGAGAGAGCTCCTGGCAGCCTTGGGAGCGTTTCCAGAATCATGGAACACCCTGAGCTGGAAGGGATCCGTGCAGCCCAGTCCCTCAGCCCTGTTTGTGTGGGGATGGGAACAGAGCACAGCTCTCATGGCTGATTCATCCCTGCTCCCACGGGAACACAGAGTGTCCCCAGCCTGGGCTCTGCACGTCCAGCTCTGCCTGCAGCAATGCGACATCTGTGCTCAGGGAGGGGACATTCCCTCCCTGAGGGGTGTGTGGGCCTGGCACAACCCCAGGGAGCTGGGAATTGTGCTCAAGGAGTTGCTGGAAGGGACCTCAAGGATCATCCAGTGCCACCCCTGCCATGGCAGGGACACCTCCCACTGTCCCAGGATGATCCAAGCCCCATCCAGCCTGGCCTTGGGCACTGCCAGGGATCCAGGGGCAGCCACAGCTGCTCTGGGCACCCTGTGCCAGGGCCTGACACCCTCACAGGAAGCAATTCCTGCCCAATATCTCATCCAGCCTGGCACTCCAGGCCCTCAGGAAAAGTCCCTCACCAAATGTGAGGTCTGAGAGGATGCTGTTGGCTCTGGAAGCAGAGAAAACCCCTCTGGGAGTGGCCTCAGGACAGACAGACACAGGAGAAACCCCTCCAGGCACTGGGATCCCCTGGCTGGATCTCCAGTTGGGCTGGAGCTGTTGTTTAAATCCTGCAGCAGTGCCAGTCCTGGGGACAGCAGTATTCCCCAGGGATTGAGCTCAGTCATTCCTGGCAAAGCAAGGGCGGAGGGGATGGCCACTGGTCAGCATTCTCCTGTCTCCAGCCCTGCCTGGAATCTCACCTGTTCAGATTTACTCTGATTTTGGAGTGTGCTCTCTTCTCTGGGGTGTCTGTGGTGACACTGCCTGGCAGTGCTGCTGCTGTCCCATCTCTGTCCCTCTGTGGTGACACTGCCTGGCAGTGCTGCTGCTGTCCCATCTCTGTCCCTCTGTGGTGACACTGCCTGGCTGTGCTGCTGCTGTCCCATCTCCTTCCCAGACTCCTGTCCAAGGGCAGGAGGGCTCAGCTCTCCCCCAGGAGCAGTAAAAGGTGCTGACTCCAGCTGGGATCACAGCTCTGCTGGGAGATCAGAGCACAGGGGATTCTCCCTGAAGTCCCAGCCTGGTTCTTGGCTCAGTGTGAGGGAAAAGGGGCTCCTTGTGTGCGACCCAGCAGGTGTTGGAAACCTGGAATGCTGCAGTGCTTTGGGATGGAAGGGACCTCGAGCACCATCCCATGGGCAGGGACACCTCCCACTGTCCCAGGCTGCTCCAAGCCCCATCCAGCCTGGCCTGGGACACTGCCAGGGATCCAGGGGCAGCCACAGCTGCTCTGGGTGTCCCCAGGTGATGCTCCAGTGTCATGGCAGTGACCCCACGCCAGCCCTCAGCCCCGTAACTCTGGGGTTTGTCCTTGGCATTCCCTGTCCCCTGTGCCAGCTGTTCCAGCTGTGATTCTGAGCTCCAGAGCCCCGTGGTGTGTCAGACCCCGCAGGACTGGCTGTCGCAGGAGCCGAGGCTGCCGCTGCCGTCCCCTCCCGCCCGTGCCCCGCTGAGCCGTGTCCCCGTTGCTGTCCCTGCAGGAGGGGAGCGCGGAGCCGGCGCAGCTCCCGCCGCCGAACGGAGCGGGGCCGGGAGCGCTGCCCGCGGCCCCCGCGCTGCGGGAGAACGGCGTGGGGCCGGCCCTGCCCGAGCCGAGGGACGTGCAGAGCCTCGACACTCACATCCAAGAAACAAGTGAGTAGCGGGGGAACCCGCCCGGGGCCGGGGGGAGGGAGCCCGGCAGCCCCGGGCACGGCGGCGTCGCTGCCAGCGCAGCCCCCGACCGCTGCCGGCGACGTCTGCGGGCTTGTGGTGCCTTGCTTTTAATTCGGAAAATTGCCTTTTATCTTCCAGGCATCTAATGATGACATTATGGTATCGTCTTCCATTCCCCTCCCGTCCCCTTGTCCCCTCCTGTCCCCGTGTCCCCTTGTCCCGTGCCCTTGTGTCGCTGCAGATTGAGTCTCACAAGCTGACGTTCCGTGCGAAGGCCAAGGCTGGAGCAGACCACGGAGCGCAAATCGTCGTCTCCAAACCCCCCACCCTTTCCAGCAGCACCTGCCCCCGGCGTAGCACCTCGGCCAGCGACAGCCTGGGCTCGGTCACCTCCCGTCACCGCCGGCGCCCTCCCAGCAAGGCTTGTGACCCCGCGCCCCCGGGGACCCCAGCTTGGCTCTCTTAACCCGGCTCTGGCTTTCGGTGGGAAGGAAGGGGACGCTGCTGGGCGGGCCGGGGGTCCCTCGGTGGCCGGGCGGGGCTGCCCTGGCTCCCCGTGCCCGTCCCGCTGGCCCGGGGGCACTCTGGCTGTTGGTGTCCTGGCGGGGGCAGGGCAGACCCTGCGGCTTCGGGCTGGGGCTGGGGCTGGGGCTGAGGCCAGGCCGAGTTAACAGGGATAAGCTGTGATCTTTCTTTCTGTCTCTTTTTTTAACCCCTTCCCTCCTCGCCGCTTCAGTTTCTGCCGCCTTTGGGATGCTGATAAATCCCCTCCACACTCGTTAGGCTGTTTTAACTGTTGACTTGAACCTTTTATTCTTTGTGACGAAGTGTTGATGATTTATCGTGTTCGAGCCCGTGCTAAGTTTCCTTTTCTCTTTCCTTCTTTTCCGACCCGTAGGAGAGTAGGGACATTTAACCGCTGCTGCCGTGCTGGCTTCTTACTGACATATCCAGCCGTTGTAACTTCTTTGTTGTTGTTTGGGGTTGTTTTTTTGGGGTTTTTTGTTTTTCTTTTTTTTTTAATATTTTAAAACGATGGAGCGAGTTCATGGGATTAAGCCATGTCTGGAACGAAAGGCACAGGAATGTGTAAAGGGTGAACTTGCTGTGAGAGCTCAGGTGGAGCTTGTGTTGACCTCGAGATGTGTTAATTGATGCTCGAGAGGTGTTAATTGATGCTCGCGAGCCCTCCCCGGGGTGCCTTCTGCAAAGGTGGTTTATTTATTCCCCAGCCCTGGGGTTTCTCCCGTTTTTCCAGGGCTGGAGGGGCAGGAGGTGGCCGTGGCGGGGGCAGGAGGGCTCAGGCCAGGAGTGCCGAGGCTGCAGCAGGTCCGTGGGGGTGTGGGGAGCGTGTGGGGGGGTCGCGCTTTTTGGGGGGATGGATGGGGGACCCGGGCAAGCGCCGGGATGAGCAGGGAGGCAGCAGGAGCAGCGAAGGGCAGCGCTCATCCCGGGCTGAGCCCGGGGCCTCGGCGGGGCAGCAGGGCAGGGGTGGTGCCAGGGAGGTGCAGCTCTGACTAGGAAAGAGATTTTAACCACTCTTGGAGCTCCTCGTTTCAAATGACACTAAGGAAGCGAAATGTAAATAAATTAAAAACAAAACAGAAGTGTTCTCTGGTGGTCAAACTAATTTAAAGCAGGAAAAAAAAAAAGGCAAGCAGAATAACAAAACACTGGGATCAAAGAGAACTGAACCAGGCGTGTGCTAAGGGGGGCTGCTCCAGGAGGGGACAGAGGGAAGCCTGCAGCTTCTCGTGCTTGTGGGAGTATTTCTTTGGGAAGCCAACAACGACACGATAACCCGGAATCTGTATTTACACACAAAGATTCTTATTGCACTTGTATTTTTTATATTAAAGTTTGCATGGTTTCTAATAAAATGGCATTAAAATGTACTAGTTTGCATCAAAGTCGTCTGGTAGTTTCATAAGTGCTTTTTCATCTGAATACAAATTTAAACGAGCGATGCAGATTTGCACCTGAAAGGGGCGGTTATATATACCCAGAGCTCCCGATGCTTCCCTTCCTCCTCCTCCTCCTTCTCCTCTTCCTCCTCCTCTTCCCCACCTGTCCCCATCCCTGATCCCAGCCGGGGAGGCGGCCGTGCCGTCCCTCCCTGCCCTCCCTGTGTGTCCCTGAGTGTCCCCGGCTCGGAGGGAGGAGCCCCCGGTCGTTCCCCGCATCCCGGTATATATCACTGCCCTCCCGTGACGCTTCCTTCTTTCTTTACTGCTAAATTCTACACGCCAGCTTCAGCTTGGCAGCTTTGGCTTTGGTTTGGTTGATTCTTTTCCAACACTTGAATTGAGGAGAGATTTGAAGGAGAGGTGAGAAGCAGGGTGAGCCCCTCGCAGGACGGTGAGCCTGGAGCTTGGTTCCCAGCCTGTGACCAGCCAGGGTGGCCTTGGCACGGGCTGGAGCCGAGCTCCAGGCTCACAGGCCGGGCAGGGGCACTGGGAGCAGAGTTTGTGCCCATGGGCAGCAGCCAGAGATTTTGGTGGGCAACCAAAGAGGAGGTGGAGGCTGAGATGTCGAGTTCCTCTTGCTGCTCCTCCCGGGGCACCCCAGGGCTGTGGTGGCCTGGGATGCCCTGGGATGAGATTCCCTGGAATGCCCAGGTCAGGTCCCGGGTGAAGGGAAGCAGCCAGGTCCCAGTTCAGGGACTGCAGGAGGAACAAGTGGCAACATTGCACTTTATCTTCTGAGATTGCAAAAAGCAAACGATCCGTGCCCCGCTGCGAAGGGACACTGGCGTCACCTTCTCCCTGCATTGCTTTTCTTCAGTTCCCGGTTTTCTGATTTCCCGAATTCCCGAGCTTTGGCAGCCCTGGCCAGGCAGTGGTGGCTGTGTGCTGTGCCCAGGCTGTCCCTGCCCAAACCCCGGTCCAGCTGAGCCCCCAGCCTGTGCTTCTGTGCCACTTCTCTAACACTTGTTGTGCCTGTGTTTAGCCGATGAACTAAATCCAGATACACTAGAGTTTGCCGTGGTGTTTCTAGGACAGCTTCAGTTTTAATATGGATTTCTTTTTTAATTTTATTTTGAGGAAGCGGCTGTACATACTGCTAGGCTGGGAAGGAGCCGTGTGTGGTGGGAATGGCTTTGGTTTCCTGTCTGGAGAGGTGGGATGAGCTGGGTAGTGCTGAGACCTTCACCGCTGCTGGGGTGCGGGTGGCTCCATCGAGGGCTGGAGGCAGCAAATCCGGGGGAAAATTGGAATTGTGCTGGGAATGAGGTGCAAGTTGAATGTACACATTCCTGTCCTGAGCTGGCTCCTGGCTTTGGGGGACTCTGGGCTGGGGCTGAGCGGGGCCAGGCAGGCGCTGGTGGCTCAGCAAAGCCGGGCTCATCCAGGCAGGATGCTCAGCCAAGCTTTGGAGGGGCTGAGCTGCCGAGGGGTGCTGGGGCAGGGCTGGCTGTGGGCTCCATCCCGGCGAGGCTGGGCTGCCTCCAGGCCTCCCAGCATTTCAGTGGCATTTCCAGCTCCCTTGGGCTTTTTCTTTAAACAAGAACAAGGAACCGAGTCTGTGGGCTCGAGGCCGCCCCAGCGTGGCTCCTGCTCGGCTCCCGGCTCTAATTGAATGTAGTTTTCTACGCCGCCCCTCGCGTTGTCCCCGCGTAGTGTCGGTGTGTGAGAGGGGCCCCGGGACCCTTCACGTGTTTGTGTTTAGGCAGAATTTCTTGTTTTCTTGGAGCTTGGTGTCGCTGGCGTCCTGGACGTGACAGGGGCTCTGCTGAGGACAGGGCCGAGTCTTTGCTGAGGCATGGTGGCCATGGCTGGGGCCCTGTAGCCTCCAGGCTCAGGAGAAGTGTCCCCCCAGAGCATGGTGGCCATGGCTGGGGCCCTGTAGCCTCCAGGCTCGGGAGAAGTGTCCCCCCAGGGCATGGTGGCCCTGTAGCCGGCGGCGGGTGGGGCGGGAGAGGCTCCGGGTGCAGCAGCAGCAGCATGGAAAGGGCTCTGAGGGGCTCTGAGGGGCTCCGAGCTCCAGCCTGGGCAGCGCTCACCTCCCGCCCTCCTGGCTCGGGTGCTGCCGGCCGAGATCACACACGAGGGTCCCCGGCCCCCTTGTGCTCTGTCCCGTAGCCACGCAGGAGCGAGCGCAGTGACCGGGGAGGGCAGGGCGTGCAGGGTCTGGAGGGTGATCCCAGCTCTTGGCTCCCTCCGTGCTCTCGGGAAGCCACTCAACCTCTCTGCCTCAGTTTCCCCATCTGCAAAGCTGGGGGGGATTCGATTTTACCTCACCGGGCTGTAGTGAGGCGTGAGCAGCGCGTGACGTGTTCTCTCAATGTGACGTGTTCTTATTATTTTGTGTTATAGGATTATTCTGCAGGGGGTGCCCGAGGAGGGGGAGACTGTGCTCTCCCTGCGCCGTGCTGGGGGAGGCGAGGGCTGGGAGGGGACGTCAGGGCTTGGTGTGACACAGCAGCTCTGGGGGGAACCCATCGGTTGCTTCTGCCTTTGTGTCTCCCCTCCCCGGGGGCTGTACGAGCGTCGTCTCCTTAGCAACATTTCCTGACTTGATGTTGTGATTCTTACTATTGTAAAGGGTTGAAATAAAGCTTCTAGATGTTCCTCCTCAGGCTGGTGTGGCTCTGTGGGGCGGGCAGGGGCCGGGCAGGGGCGGTGG
The DNA here is from genome assembly GCA_013397075.1 of Rhabdornis inornatus. NCBI lineage: Eukaryota > Metazoa > Chordata > Aves > Passeriformes > Rhabdornithidae > Rhabdornis > Rhabdornis inornatus. The sequence goes on along the minus strand of VWZS01008248.1, from coordinate 32,078 downwards.
CACAGCCCTGATGTGGGGCTGGCAGAGCTAAGGCAGGGACTGAAGCAATTTGGGTGTCTCTGATTTCAGCCACAAGAGAATTCCCGTTCCTGGCTTTGCTCCTCAAGTCTGGGCTCAGAGGTGAGGGGGCTTTGGGCTGACACGGGCCCCTGTGGGAGCCTCGATGCCCATGGCACAGCTGGCACAGCTGGCACAGCCAGAGGGTACCAGCACCTCCCAGGAGCTGCCCCCAGCCACTCACAGAGATAAAGGAATGGTTTCCTACCCTGGCTTGGACCTGACCTGAGACCCCAAACAGGACTGGGAGCCAAGTTCCAGGTCCCTGTGCCTGGAGCAGCTGCTCCTCTGCCCTCTCCCAGCTCCAGAGACCCTCAGTTCCCCCAGACACGGGCATGGCAGGACTGGCACACACTGGGTTGGCTTCCTCACACATGGGCACCTCTGGGACACGCTGGGCTGGTTTCTCCAGCACCAGGACACATCTCCCGCCAGCAGCCCCCACTCAGTGCCAGCTCCTTGTGCCACTGTCCCCTCGGGGTGGCTGGGGTCAGTGTGGGGGCACAGCATGGCCCTGCAGCCCCTCACTCCCCCACAGCCCCAGAGCAGCTCTGCTCCTCTCCCAGCACAGGAGCAGCTGTTGCTGCTCTTCCCTACCCAGGGAGAGGTACAAAATTCCAAACTTTGCAGGAAAAAAAAAAAAAGAAGAATGAAGAGGACAGAGGCAGTTCCTACTCTATCCCTTTTTATTGTCTTTAATCTATGTTGTAAAAAGATCCAGTATCACATAACAGCCACGGAAGTATCCCAATATCACACTAGTTCGGAACCATTTAGACAATAGCTTAGTCTTTTTTTTTTTATCTTTTTTTTTGTCTTTTTTTTTTTTTAAACCTGCTGGAAGGGAAAACCATACTGCCCATTATACAGGCCAAAAGAAACAAACACTGGTCAAATAATAGTGACAACCTCAAGCAAGTGAAATGAAGATGAGCAGTTTGGAGTGACCCCAGGCTGCAGGACTCCATGGGCCCCAGGGCAGCGGAGCCTTGGAAGGGCCCCCCCGGGCCTTGTGCTGGCACAGCCACGGCTCCTTAAAGCCCATGAGCAGGAACTTAAATGGTAGAACTGGGGGAGCCTTGGAAGGGCCCCGGGGGGCCGTGGAAACAGCCGCACTCCCATTCCCGGCTGCAGGTACAAAGCGTAAGAAATGGGAATAAAAAGAAAGGAGCCCAGGCCCCGGGGGGCGCAGCCCTGGGCCCCAGGGCTCCCATTACAAACCCCGACCCTCACAACAGCCCTGTGAGGTAGGTCACTGTCTTCTTCGGACAGAGAATCCAAGGCAAAGCTGGGATTAAACTCCAGATTCCTCAGTGAGTGCTGTGCCTGTCGCAATCCTCCTTCCACAGAAATATGGTCCCTGTTCATAGAAAACAAAGGGTTTTGTGCCCCTGCTCCTGGCTTCCCGCAGGAGCGGCGCTCACAGGCAGCCTGGCAGCTACAATCACGTCCTGTGTTGCACAAGGGACAGGGATCCGGCCTCCTCCACGTGGGGAGAACAGGAAATTTTTAAAAAAATCATAGGAACAACGCAAGAGGACGAGAAGTACAGGCAGGTTGGGAAGGACGAGTCACATCTCACACTCAGACGCCACGACTGTGCCGGGGCTGGCAGGGCCCCTCGGATCCCACGGGGAATTCCTCTCCATCGCTGCTTTCGGGGCTTCCTCCATGTGGAGAGCGGAGACACAACCATCAGCGATCCCCTCCCTGCCAGAGCTGCTGGATCCACGATCCTGGCACAGCCGGGACAGCCGTCCTCCTCTTGAGCCCGGAGCAGCTCTGGCCCCGGAGCGGCCCCGTGGGGAGGGGGCGGAGGAGGGCCCGCAGCAGCAGCAGCAGCAGCCGTGTCCTTGTTCCCGGGCAGGGAGTGGCGCTGGGACGGGCGGAGGAGGCGGGTGGGTGTCCTCGGGGTCCGGCGGCACTCCCAGTCCATTCCCGGCGGGACTGCGCTGCTCTTCCCACGTGGTGACCATGCACGGAGCCGACAGCAGGAGATTCAGACAACATTAATCTTCTAGGATGGAGAGAGATGACTTCACAAGGGATAAATAGAACTTTATTTAAATAAACATTTGTGAACATCTTTATACAAATTACAAGTCCCCACACGAGGCTGCAGCTCCGCCTACGAGCCGAAGCTGCCGGGAGGGCCCTTGAGCAGATCCACCAGGATGTCGAGCAGTTGGCTGTGCTGGTGGTGCAGGTCCCCGGGGATGGCGGCCATCTCGTAGCACAGGCACGTCTCCACCATCTTGGACAGGGACACGCGGAAGTCGCGCAGCAGGCGGATGGTGTACGAGTCCCCCTCCAGCACCAGCAGGTCGCTGTCCGTCAGGGACACTGTCGCTCGCCAGCCGTCATCTTGGGGAGAGGGACAGTGTGTGAGCAGGGAATGGGGCTCTGGGGCTGCCTCCCCCACACTCGGGACTCAGCTGGGCCCACAGGCAGCTCTGAGCATGCAGTGGGATCCCCCCCAGTTTCCCACAGGAGGTGACTGATGGCATTGCTCTACTGAGGTCACAGGCCAGAGAGCGACTGCAGCCCTGCCAAAACCCCACAGGCTGAAGGGACAAATCCCCAGGGACGAGTGGGATGCTGCCAGCTCAGCTCCTTCCCTCAGGATGATCAGGCACAGCCCTAAGGCTCAGCCTTCGGGGCTGGCTTTGTCTCCCTGTCTCCCTGCAGAGGGAACAGCTCAGAAACCACACCCCCAGCACAAGAAGGCGTGCCCAGCCCAGAGCTTTGGGAAGCAGGACGCGGGGCAGGGAGCAGCTGGAGCACTCACCTCGCACGTGGATGTCGGTGTCAGTCATGAGCAGCACGGCCAGCGGGTGCACCTGGGACGAGTCGCGCACAAAGACGCCGCCGTTGGACTTGACGGCCATGAAGTAGGTGAGCCAGCGGCTGTAGAGCTTGGAGGCCTCCCTGCAGGAGCAGCCCTGTCAGCCCAGGCCAGGCACAGGCAGTGCCCTGGGGGACACCCTCCCCATCACCCACCTGTTGATGGTGGACTTGTGCAGCAGCACGGTGCCGGCCTTGGTCCGGTACGCGTAACTGTTGGGCTTGAACTTGCCCTGGCGCGTCACCTTGCCTTGTCTCACCTGCCAGGGGAGGGGACTGTCACACACCTGCACCAGCAGCAGCCTGACAGCCACAGCCACCCCTCTGACAGGGGCAGGGGATGATGTCCCTCCCCTCCCAGGAGCGCCATGGGTTAGTGGAGCGCTCCAGGGGTGACCACACCTGGCGGTCACCCAGTGCCACCACAAACAACAGGAGGAGGAAGATGCCACCTCAGGCAGCAAAGAGAAGAAAAATGCCACTTCAGTGGCTCCCAAACCAAATGATGAGAACCTAAGCATGGATCCACACCAGTTGGGGTGACCACTCCTCATGAGTGGGGATCAGGACAGCACTGGAGCTCAGGGCAGGACGCCTGGCTTGGACACTCAGTCCCAAGAGAGCAGAAGCTTCTCTGGCACCTCAGCACTTCCCAGTGCCACCTGCTGTGACAGCCATCCCTGGAGAGCAATGGCAGTGCCAGTACCTGGATGAGGTTGGGGTAGAGCCCAGCCATGAGGACACCCTTGACCAGTTCCTCCTCCTCGCTGTACTGGTTACACACGGACGAGGGCATGGTACAGTCAGATGGGGATGACACCAGGAAGGCTTCGTAGAGGTTCTCAGAGAACTGCTTGACAAGGCCTGGAGGGAGGAGACAGCCCCAGGGATGAGATTCAGCCTCTCCTTCCCCCATGGAATGAGTCACTTCAGCAGGGTGGGCCGGGACGGGAGACCTGCCCTGGGCCGAAGGCAGACCCTGGCATGTGGTTGAAGGCCCAGCCCAGCCCATTTGTGCCCGTGTCCCTCGGTGTGCAGCACTGCCTGGGGCCAGGGAGGGGCAGGATGGCTCGGAACTCACCGTTGATGAAGCGCAGGCTGGGCCCATACAGGTAGTAGTCCTGCAGGTAGTTGTCCCTGGCACGGCTGTCCCTGCGCCGCAGCACCTCCTCCCAGCCCGCCACCGCCCGCACGAAGGCCAGGTGGTCACTGCCGCTCTCCCGGCTCAGCACGGCCTTGGCCTGGCACAGGGACACAGCTGAGCCACGGGCAGCCCCCAGCCCCGCTGGCCAGCCGTGCCCCCAGCCCTGCTGCTCACCTTGTCCACCTCGGCGCGGTTCTGCAGGCTGCTGCTGAAGGGGTCCCGCGTCAGGCACGACACGATCACCAGCAGCGGGTGCAGGCAGCGGTAGATGGAGGCCAGGACGATGGCCTTGGCCAGCCGAGGGTCCGTGGAGATCTGGGCCAGCCGTTTGCCCAGCGTGGTCAGGGCTTCCCGCTGGTCCAGCACCCCTGCAGGACAGCCACCCATGTGGCACATCCATCAGCTCCCAGCACAGCAGCCAGAACATGGGATTTGGGAACTGCCAGGGCTGGGAACGTTTGGGGTGACCTCCAGAAGCGGCACATGGACAGGGGCCCGCAATAAGCCCCAGAAACCCCGAGGTCTAACTGAACTTAGCACAAAGAAACAGCTGTCACAGCCACAGGACCATCAACAAGGCCCAGCCCTGAACTCCAGATCACCATTTCCCTTCTTTCTGTTGCCTCCCCTTTATTTTTTCAATCTTGGAAAATTATCCCCAGTTTTTAAGCAAAGCACTGTGGGAAATAAAATAGCACAGGGCATGTGGTTTGGGAAAGTCACTATCAAGTGCTATCCCCATCCAGGGACAATCCTGCCCAGTCTGCCCCAGAGCAGCCTGTGCCAAGTCTCACTTCCCATGTAGAGGCAGCAAACATGTTTCCAGGACACAGAATTAACTCACCAATCTCCTGCAGCAAGATCACGGCTTCATCCACAGCTTTGATGTCAGGGCTGTCCAGAGCCTTGGAGAGAAATTCGACTGCCTGCAGCACAGCAGGGGAAGGGGAAAGGGAGAAAGTGAGCCTGTTTGCCATACAGGTGTGAGAGCCCTCGGGAACCCAGCCTGCAGCACAATTCCCTCTCTGTTTGCCTCCAGGGATATGAGCTCAGCCCTCTCCATCCCCTCAAGCTTCCAGACACACTCTGCCATCTCAGGGATCTCCACATTTCCTGCTCTGAACTTCCCTGGACAGCATCATGTCTAGCAAAGCAAGAACCCAGGCAATCAGCACTCTTGTGTTCTTCCTGCTCCTGTCCCTGGGGCTGCAGGAACCCTGCTCAGTGCCGTGCTCACCGTTTTTTCTGGCATGTGGATCTTGGCCTGCACCACCAGGTTCTCCAGGGGCGTGCGCAGGATCTCGGGTACCTGGTAGGTGGGCATCTTGTCCAGGCGGCTGCGCGGGAACAGGTGGTAGGCAAAGCCCGACTGGCAGCGCCCGGCGCGCCCGCGCCGCTGCACCACGTTGGACTTGGACACCCACACGGTCTCCAGGCACGACACCTGCAGGGACAGAGCAGGGTGAGTGCTCCCACAGCTCTGGTCTGTTCAAACTGTGGAATCCCAGACTGGGATCCTGTTCAAACCATGGAATCCCAGACTGGTTTGGGCTGGAAGAGACCTTAAAGCCCATCTCGTTCCACAGCAGGGACACCTCCCAGTATCCCAGGCTGCTCCAAGCCCTGTCCAGCCTGGCCTTGAACACTTCCAAGGATCCAGGAGCAGCCACAGCTTCTCTGGAAAATCCATTCCAGCCCCTCCCCACCCTCACAGCCAAGAATTCTTTCCCAATATCTCATCCATCCCTGCCCTCTGGCAGTGGGAAGCCATTCCCTCTCGTCCTGTCATTCCAGGCCCATACATCCACCCAGCCAAGAGAACTCAGACCCTCCCGACTGAGGAATGGTCCCAAAGGGCCAGGGAAGCCTTTCCCACTCTCCTGGTTCTTGCAGTGCCGAGCTCTGTCCAGCAGCAGCTCCAGGGCTTCGTGGATGGGACCCAGATGCCACCTGCTGGACACCTGTCCCAGGCGCCATCCCAGGGCTCCCCATCCCAGCCCTGCCTCGGGGTCTGCTTTCTGAACTGCGATAAAAATGGGCAAATGCCAAATAGTTGGGTTTAGACCAGAACTGCTCCGAAGTGTGAATGGCCACGTGGCCCTGGGAGATGATGCTCTAGAACTGGGGCAGAGGGATGTTGCCAGAATTCCTTTTCCCAACAGCAACAGCAGCACAATTGCCCTCACTTTGTTGCAAAGGTGTACAAACAAGAGCCTTCCCAGGCTCAATGCCCAGCGCTGCATGGGGGCAGCAGATTCCCCTCAGAAAGCTGAGAAACAGGGATTGGGCCAGGAGAGCTGGAAACAAGAGCAGGATCTAACAGGTCAGGGCTGCCCTGAGAGGGCCAGCAAGAAGTTTTTGATGAAATCATAGAAAAAGGCTGAAAGCAAACAGAAAAGCTACCAGTGTTCTAAGGTGAAAGAGAGTTGGGAAGGGAAAAGGATTTGCTGTAAATTTGTTTGAAAAAACTCCGAATTTGATGGGGAGCCTGGCCCAGAGCTTGGACACAGCACGCACTGATGAGGAGTCAAACACTCTCCCCAAACAACACAACGCCTGTGCCCCAGGGGCCAAACTGGAAGCAGCTCCATCATCCCATTAATAGCACCTCACATGTTCCTGTGAGCACAGCCCCCTGCTCCAGAGTGTCCCAAATGAGTGAGGGACAGTAAGGCAGCAGTACCTTGGTCTTGAGGTCGTAGCGCTCCTCCTTGTGCGTGCCACTGTCCACCACGTGCACGATGTCGTTGATGGTGATGGAGGTCTCTGCAATGTTGGTGGCCAGGACGATCTTCCTGACACCTGGTGGAGGCCTCTGGAAGATGTTCTGCTGGTCCATCATGGGGATGTTGGAGTGCACTGGGAAAAACATCAACCAGAGTCAGACCCGCCCAGCTGAGCTTCTCCCTGTGCTGTTACCTGCTGTTTCTGGAAACGGGGCAGAAATGGGGACACCAGTGGCCACAGCCAGCAGCTTCCTGCCAGCCACACCCCAGCAAAAGTATTCCACAAGTCATTTGGGAAGGCAAATTCAGTTGCTTCAACCTGTGGTTCAGCAGCAGCAGGAGCTCTGCTCACCTCCTGTCCCAGAGCCTGGTGGCACCCAGGAATATCCCTGGCAAAAATGGCACTCCCTCCCACAGGCCAGCTCTGCAGCTGTCCCCCCTCAAGGGTCTCTTGGGACAGAGAAATGGGAATTCTCACTGCCACAGGGCCCACTCTGTCAGGAGTGGCTCTCAGTGGCTGTCCTGTATCCCAGTTTTGCCCTGCCACAGCTCAGCACCACGCAGGAATTCCTGGCAGAGGAGAGCAGGCACTTTCCACCAAACCACACCTGCACTTATTAACAGCCCAGCTGCTCAAAGCTCTGCCCCTGCCTGGCCCGGTTTGACACTGAATAGGCAGAGCTACTAAAAAACAAACAAAAAATGCCAAAACCCTCAAAAGCTTTGCAGAGCAAAACTGGCTTTTGTTGTGCATTTCCTCCTGGGGCAAGAAATGTTAAATTCACTGATCAAAGCTGAGCTCCAGAGTCCACCTGCATCCCACAGAACAGGTCCTGAGATCTCTTCAGTGCAGGCTCAGCGTGCAGCTACAGCAGTGTAGAACTGAGCTGCCTTCCCCTTGCCTAATTCCAAACTGCTGGAGGCAAATGGGAAGCCACCCTCTTTGATCACACAGAGGAGTTACTCAGTCTCTGCTAAGAGGAGTTACTCACACTTACCACACACCATTACACAGCTGGGACATCAAAGCTCACCAGCTCTGTACCAGAGCAAAGCTGAAGGGGCACATCAAGCCAATTGTCCCAGATTCTCCAGAATGCTGGGAAGAAGGGGCTGGCCCTGCCCTCTCACCTGGCAAGACGAGGTAGCGGCTGTTCTGTGAGCCCAGCATCTCCAGCAGCCGCTGCTGCACCCCTTTGATCTCCTGCCAGCCAGGGAGGAAGCACAGGATCCCACCTAGAACACACCAGGAGTTCAGAACACACAGCCTCGAAATGCAAGTGCTTTACCCCAGCTGCAGACACACGTTTGCAGGGCAGAAAGCGACCAGGCTACCTGGAGTTGGACAGTGAATACCACGAGCCATGAAACACTTAAATGTCCTGGAAGTCACCTGAGAGCCCTGCCTTCTTCCCAAACACTTCACCTTCCAGGCAAGGGATGGGGCTCCAATACAAAAGGTAACTGTGCAGCACAAGGCTGCCAGTGCTGGAGCACAGACAAGTCCTGGAACAGCTGCCCAGGACGCTGAGGAGTCCAATCCTGTCTTAGCTAAAGACTCAGAATTTTCTCGTGCCACATGGCTGGAGACCACTTGGATGAGCAGAATTCAAGGAGCCCTTGCATGAGTGTCTCAGCACCGTGGGGTCTCTGCCAAGGCTCTGGGGGGTTCCCTTTCTCTCCCCCCAGCAGAAGGAGGAGCTCAGGGCGAGGCAGGACCCACCTGGCTCTCCGTGGGCATCGATCTGCAGCACGAGGTCGGTGATCAGGTCAAGGTCAAGGACGCACTCATCGTCGGATTGCTGGGTGGAACAGGACAGGGGCTGTCAGCACAGCACAGGGCACTCCAAAGCACCTTCTGCACACAGCAAACGCCTGCACTTGGACAGCCTGCCCAGGATTGGAGCCAGGAGCCTGCTCTGGGCTCCATCTGGAACCTGCTCTGGTCACAACTGCTGCCAGTTTCCCTGCTGTGCAGAGAGAATGCAAATCCCTTCCCATCGTCCACATCTGTGCACCTCTGCTGAACAGCACCTCACAAGGAACAGAATTCCCACGAGATTTCTGTGGACAAAACTGCCACATGCACCTGGGAGTTCAAATCCATCAGGCTCCAAGCAGCAGCTTCTGTAGCTCTTAGGAGTTTGGAACAGATCATTAAAGCTCAGATAAAATCCCTGCCACAACAGAAACAGGAAGAATGCCCTGGAGGCAATGGGAAACCCCAAGTGAGTTTGCTGATGATCCAGGACTGGGAGAAGTGGCTGATACTCCAGACACTTGCTCAACCACAGGGAGGGATCTCTCCAGGCTGGAAAAATGGGCTGACAGACTCCAGGCCAGCTGGTTGGACCAGAAAACGTCTGGAGATGCCAGCCAACCTCTGTGACTTTGTGACTCCATGACCCACCACTGGTGTAGGATTACCCAGAGCACAGCACATGTCTGGAGGGTATATTCCAGAGGGTTGGACCAGCTGCAGAAAGCAGCAATCAGAGAATTCAGTCATGCAGGACGGTGATCACTGAGGTTAACAGTGCTGGAAGCCACAATCATCTCAATCCTGGGCCAGGTTTGCCCAGGGTGTGCAAACATTCAACTCTGTGTCTGTGTACACACAGCAGTGAGCTCTCAGCCTACTCAAACATCCAACTTCCCTTTAAAGAGAGACAAAAGCAACTTGACCCCAATGCCAGGTCATCTTTATGCATAATTTCATCAAAATACTCTGGGGTTCTACTAAGCTGACTTCACCTCACGAGGACTGGCATGGAATTAAAGCTCAGCAAAGTGTCCAACAACCACAGGGAAGCAGGAGCAGTCCCAGGCCCCAGAAGGCAGTGCCCCACGCAAGGGGGACAGCTTCCCCCTGGCTGCACACCCACCTTGATCTCGTAGTGCCGGTGCCGGTGCCGGCCCAGCTTGGCCAGGATCTCCTCCAGGTAGTATTCCTTCACCGGGTACATGAAGCCCGGCACCTTGACCACGGGACAATCCCCAAAGTAGTGGGAGAAGCGCTGGTTGTCCCCCGTGGCGCTCATGAGCACCAGGCGCAGGTCAGGGTTCAGCTTCTGGATGCCTTTGAGCAGGATGAGCAGGAAATCCGTGTTCACGTCCCGCTCGTGCACCTCGTCCACCACGACGTGGCTGACGCCCTCCAGGCTGGGGTTGCCCTGCAGCTTCCTGAGCAGGATGCCCACGGTGCAGAAGAGCAGGGCCCCTCCCCGGGCAGGGGGTTTGCTCTCCAGCCGCACCTGGTAGCCCACGTTCTTCCTCATGTTGGGCCCCAGCTCCTGGGCCACGCGCTGGGCCACCGAGATGGCGCTGATGCGGCGGGGCTGGGTGATGACCACGTTGCAGCGCGCGCCGCGCCCCTCCAGGATGTAGTGTTCCAGCAGCAGCTGCGGGATCCGCGTGGTCTTCCCGCAGCCCGTGTCTCCTGCTATCACCACCACGGGGTTCTGCTCGATGGCTGACAGGATGGTGTCCTTGTGAGGGTCCACTGGCAGCGGGTGGCTCTCCTGCCACGAGGCTCCTCTCCTTTTCCACAGGGCCAGCAGGTTCTGGCTAAGGCGCACTTCCTCTGCTTCCAGCATGGGGATGTAGGTTTTCCCCGTGATGGCATCGCTGATGGCACCGGATTCCTTGGTCAGGTTCATCATGTCATCAGCAATGCGGGGCCTGGACTCCCTGATGTCCACGGGGTACTGGGACAGGGGGAGGAAGTTGGCAAGGACAGCGAGGTTAGTACCGGTGCTGAGAAGGACAGAAAGGAACAAGTGCCTGGAACAGACTCAGCCTGTCTGGCTTGGCCAAGGTCTCCTCAGATCCTAGGTAACTCAGTCATGTTCTGAACTGGGGTTATTTAAAGTGAGAACCCCCACATGTTCCTTGCTGCATTCCCTGTTTTAGGAGGGGTATTAGTGCTGCAGCCTGAACCGACAGGCGCAGACCAGTAACTTCAGCTCTCCAATGCAACAGCCCCTCAAAGACAACTTTTGGAAACTATCAAGTTACACCACCACCCAGACACATAACTTATGCAAAACACAAGCTTTTGGCTAAGCCAGAAATATTCTGTCTTGGCAAAAGAAAAAACAGAAGTCCCGCATCCCACAGGAAGAACTACAAGGAGCAACAGGTCAGGAACTGTCTAGAACACAAATCAAAGCATTGGCCCAGATGTTCACAGGATTAAGAATTGCTGAACTTTTAATCAATCACAACTTTTGGATTCAACCTTAAGAATCCCAGAGTCTTCCAAAAGGAAAGGCCACTGCCCAGAAAGGGTCTCCCTTTCCCCAAGGGCAGCAGAGACCGATCAGGTTTTGTGGCAACAATCAAACCACAAATTCCCTCAACATTTTGACAGGAAGCTTTCAAACACATCCAATTCCTGGAGTGAAATGGGATGAAGCAAAGGGGATGCTCAGGGGGCTGAGCCTTACGTGGTTCAGGTAGTTCTCAATCTTGCGCAGGGTGGCCTCAGGGACTTTGATGTGGCAGGGCTTCCTCTGGTTCTCACCCAGCTCCCGCAGGGAAGTCATGTTGTACATGGCATGGCTCAGGGGGTTGTTGTTCTTGTCCACCAGGCCAAGGCTCTGCAGGGAACAGCAAACACCACCACCAAGTCTGAGGCTGCTCACACCAAGGCCTGGGACACAGAGCATTTGGATCCCATGTTTGGATAGGCCAACTCCTTACCATCCCAAATCCATCAATTCCTGCTTTTCTTGCCACAGCAGTACCAGACATGATCCCACGCCAGCTCTGGAGAACCAGACCCACCAGAACCAACAACCTGCCCTGACACTACACTTGCAAGGTCTCACACAGACCCATCAGAGGAACAGAAGCCATGACTGCAAAACCCTCTTGTTGAGTCCCTTGCTGTGGTTCTGGCATGCTGTGAATCTCAAGGTTTGGAAATTTATGTTTATTAAGCATTAGCTCATTCTGCAAGTCAAAGACGACGAAGTTTCCGGCATCCCCTGTCAGCTCAAACCCAGCGAGGGAGGCACAAGGAGCCCGTGTCCACAGGCACATCCCCAGGGATGCAGGAGCCAGGGCCACTCACCTTCAGCTTCTGACAGGCCAGAGCTGCTGCCTTGTTCTCGGCCTCCACCTTGCGCCGGCCCTTGGCAGCGAAGGTCATGGGGCAGGGCCAGCGCAGCGTGAGCTTGCAGATCTTGGTCTTGGTGCCCACGGTGCGGAACTGCATGTACTCCTGCAGGGAACGACAGCACCGGGCTCCATGGGACAGCCTGCGCCTGGAGGGACCACCCAGCCCCCCCAAGAGCCCCATCCTGTGCCTGACAGCGCTGTCCAAATGCTCCCTGAGCTCTGGCAGCCCTGCACATTCCCTGGGGAAGGGCCTTTCCCTGATTTCCAGCCTGACCCTCCCCTGGGTCCTGTCCCTATCACAGGTAGCGGAGATTGGAGCTGTCCCTCAGGAGGAGCTGCAGCTCCTGCTGAGCTCTGCCCTGCTCCAGCTGAACCAACCCAGTGACCTCAGCCACTCCTCGTGTGGCCCCCCTGGACCTTCCAGCATGGGTTTTTTTGCTGGATTTAGATTTTGTTGGGTATTTTTTAATGGAGCACCAGAAGAAGGTTACCGCACTGAACTCCACCCCCCAGCTCACAAGGTGCTGTCTAAGCCGAAGTGAGGGCAGACAGGCGTGGGGAACATCCCGAGAGCCTCAGGGTGGAGCTCAGCTCCTTTCTGCTGAGCACACGAGCTCTGGGAGGTGGGTGACACATCTCAGGAAGGAGGATCACTGGATACAGGCAAGAATTGAGCTGTGGAAAGATTCTATCAGCACAGAAATTACACACTGCTCCCAGCCACACAAACTTGTGCTTCTTGCAGATATATGGGGGAAGGAAACCTTAGAAAATACCTCCTTCATTCACATAACAGCTCATCCACTGCACTGGCCTCAGGAGCAACATTCCTCATGGTTCTATTAAGACATTCCCTCAGCTCTCACCACAAAGTCTTCTCTTTGCTGTTCACACTGATTTCTCTAGGCCTAGTTTTAGCTTCCCTCCTCTCCCCAGTTCTGCTGCCCAAAGAAAGCATCCAAAGTGATTCCAGTTGGAGCCTCCAAGCTTCCTCCCTGGCAGGGGTCAGACAGCACCTTACCTTGACTGTGGAGGAAGAGGTTGCAATCTGAATCACTTGGGCCAGGAGGTTTTTGGGAAGTGGGAACTGCGTCAGGGCACGGATGGCGGTGTTGTCATCTGTCATTTCAATGGAACTCCCTCCTCGGCTGTAGGAGACATGAGGAGAGCTGGATGTACAAATGTCCACTTGTGCTCACACCTACCTCACTCCAGGAGTGCTACCGAGCTCTCAAACTACTCAGTTGAAGCCCAGGAAATTCTGGGCATGGGGACAGTCCAACTGTCCCTTGCTACTAAAATCTGTCAGACACAACCACCCAGCCCAGCAAAGCTATCTACTACAGAAGGATCAAACCTTTACACCAAGGCTACAAACCAGATGGCATCAACAGATCAAAACAGATTTAATTCATAAATAATTCTGAATTTAAAAACCACATCACAGAAATAACTACCATCACCTACATCTCTTACATATCTTGCTCCTGCTGCCTATTAAAAACCCAGTACTTGTGCTCATGAAGTCAAGCAGGCAGCTATGGGGATGGAAGGGAGCAGATTTAACAGTGCCCTCAAAACCAGGGTGGTCAAAACCTGGTGTGAGTGCACATGCACCACTGCTGGGGATGGAAATGTCTTTAGGCACAGAACAATCAGGCAGGTAACAAGACTGGCAGCAGCCTCTCCAGAGGACAGAACTGCAGGGGAGAAGTCTATGCATTCCCTGGATGGCAGCCAGGCACAAGACCAAGCTGCCCCACTATTCCTTTGGCCCAGCTACAGGAAAACCCTCCCTTCCCTCTGCCCCGGCCCAGCATTCCCAGCCACACCCACCTGGCGTCCCTGCCCGGGGTCCGGGCATCCTGGTGTGCCATGGGCAGGTAATCCGAGACATCGATCGCCTCCTCCTCCAGCTCCCCCTCCTCCAGCTCCCCCTCCTCCAGCTCCCCTTCCTCCAGCTCCTCCCTCCTCATGGCTTTGGGCATCCTGCCCTGCTCCATGGGCTGGATGGCATCGTCGGGCTCCATGCGGCGCCAGCAGGTGGACAAGTCGGCGAGGGAGGGGCCGGACTTGGAGCGCCACTTGCCCTCGGGGCACCAGCGCTCGTCGGGACAGCCCAGCTGATCGGCCAGCAGCCGGTACTTGGCAGCATCGAAGAGCTCGTTCCGCGGGCCCAGCAAGCCCCAGCCCTGTGGGACAGACACGAGGCAGCTCTGGGATCCCTCCTGCACCTCTGGGATCTCACACCTAGCACCTCTGGGATCCCTCAGGCAGCTCTGGGATCCCACACCCTGCACCTCTGGGATCCCACACCCTGCACCTCTGGGATCCGACACCCTGCACCTCTGGGATCTCACACCTAGCACCTCTGGGATCCCTCAGGCAGCTCTGGGATCCCACAGCCTGCACCTCTGGGATCCCACACCCTGCACCTCTGGGATCCGACACCCTGCACCTCTGGGATCTCACACCTAGCACCTCTGGGATCCCTCAGGCAGCTCTGGGATCCCACAGCCTGCACCTCTGGGATCCCTCTACAGCTCTGGGATCCCACACCCTGCACCTCTGGGATCCCACAGCCTGCTGGGGATGGCAGAGCAGGAGCAGCCCCCTCCCTCCCCACACAGAGAAGTGAGGAAAGGCACCTTCAGGAGCTCTGAACTCTCTGTCCCCATGGGAATCTGGTCCCTGCCCTCCCTTCCCAGGATATGGCTCTCAGCCCCACACAGCTCCTTTCAATGGGTGGACCAGGATTTATTTGGGTTGTAGAAACTCTTGGCTATATTTAAAACCCTCTGAGCAGGAAATGCATCTTTTTGGGAAGGCTAGCCTGAACTAGCATAACCTGGGATAATACAGGGTGAGAATTCAGGGAATGGTTTATCTCCTTCCATTTCCCAGGAACAATTATTTGTACGAGCAGCAGGAAAATGTCCCTAACCTGTCAGGTTCTAAAGCAAGCCTGCAGTAAATAAAAACTGTCCTACCATCACCACCGAGGACTGAACCTTGCAGGAAGCTCCAGACATATCCAGAGTGCAGCACACACCATTCTGAAATTACCAGACTGCTGCAACAACTTCTAGCTTTAATTTTAATAAATTAGAAGGCCATTTAATGGCCTTAATGGCCCTGTATTAGAAAAAGCTGTATTATTTTGTGCTGTGGGAGTGCCTAAGACACCCAAGTTCACCTGGCTCGCTGCTCTACTCAAAGCCTCTGTACTCACTCTCTGCACTAATTAGACACTATTAATTTTCTTGATCTGATGACTTTTTAAGGCAGCATTTGTAGCTCTCTCTATAGCTGTAATCACACAAGACCTCCCATCATAGGGGTCTTCTGCCAGGTTCCAGTTTAGCTGCCAAAGAAAGCTTTGCATGTTCAACCTGTGGTTTCAGGGGGTTGGGTTTTGGTTTAAGCTCTAAAGTACACTCCAGCCACTTCCAAAAATTCGGGGAAAATCTATCAGTATGGTATTTTTCTTCCTCTGAAAACTTCCAGGGTCTCAAAGAAAGCAGGGAACTGGACTAGAGAGGATAAAACCAGGATGTATTCCCAGTGAATGCTGACGGAGTGAGGTGGAATGAAGTCAGTGAGTGAAACAAATTCTGCTGATCACAGGATTACAGGATCAGCTTTAGCAGCTGAAGAAGCTGAGTTTTCACCCTGCCCTCCTGAAGTTTTGAAGGCTGGCTATTCCCTCACACAGCATTCTGACCTACAAGCAAATCAAAAGCTGTGTCACTGCCAGAGCATCCACAGCATCTCCTGAGCCCTGTTCTTACTGCACAGATCTACAGGAAACTCCAGAATCAGTCTCACTTGCTCAAGGTAACACAGAACAGCCAGGGGCAGAGCTGGGAATAAAACCGCATCTTTTTCTCAGCTATAAAACACCTTCAGGAGTGACCTTTATAGCTTTATTGTGCCTGTTTGATACTGGCTGTTTCAGTATCAAACAAAGCATAACTGCAGAGTAACAGTAAATTACAACGTGTAATTGCCACGCTGGCTTTGATGAGGAGGAAACAGGAGGCTCTGAAGCTCCTACAAGTGCAAACACAGCCAGCTGTGCTGGCAGAAGTGGCAGTTAGTGACCAGCAAACCTCAGGGAAACTCTACTCACTGTAGATGCTGAGACTAAGGAGCTGATTGAGGTCCAGGACTAAAGGAACAAAGACCAGGACTACCTGAAGCAAGGGGGATTTTAAGCTTAAAACGGATTCAGAGTTTACCCTCTAGCCCTGACTACCAGAGGGGCCCAGTAAGGAAGTGCACAGCAGAGAGGAAGAGCTCCCATGAGCAGCCAGGCTGGCTGCACACTGCAGGGCAGCTTGGCCAGGCTGAGCCTAGCAGAGCTCACCTTGAAGAGCTGGCACGCTGCAGCCGCCGCCTGCCGCTCCGCATCGATCTTCTTGGTCCCATAGCCCTCCACTTCCACATTCTTTGGCCACTTGATATGGAGAGTGACTTTCTGAAAGGCAAGGAGAGCCACAGGCTGAGCCAGGGCAAAAAATTCCACCGAAAAAACCACAACTCCAATAACCCATAACCAAAGTACCAAATATAATAATAATAACATATCCAATCCCCTTAAAAAAACCTCCAAAACATATACATACCCCCCAAAAAAAAACCAAAACCACACAACTTAAAACTTACTACTACTACTAACCTAACCAAATAAACCTACTTCTAACCAAATAAAAACTAAAAAACGCCGTGGTTTTTAAACTGTATGAATTCATTAATCTAACACACCTAAACCACAAAAATATAAAACCTTAATCAACACTAGCTCAGGATACACACTAATCCCATCAAAACATATAGAAACAAAACATATTTTCTAAAAAAACCCAATTCAAAAATTTCCTCCCAAATTTACCGTAAACAAAAATAAATACAGTGTTGGTGCCCAACTAGGCCCTCCACCAGAGCACACCCCCTCCAACCATCTCCGCACTCCAGGCACAGAAGAGAAACACAGAACAGAACTGTGAACAAAGCCCTTGGTGCCTGCATGGGAAGCTCCATTCCAGGAGCACTGAAGAACAGGCTGAGCAGGGCACAGAGGTGCCACAGCTCCACAGGAGCTGCAGGGCTGAGCTCCAGCACGGGCCGTGGTGTCCCAGCGTGTCAGGGATAAATGCCATGAGGTCATCACAGGGACAATTCCATGCCAGGGCTGTCCCTGTGCACACTGCAGCAGCCCTAGAGCAGATCCCCTCTTCAACAGCAAGGAAATCTTCCCAAGTGCTTCCCCAGTGGAATGGGAGCAGCACAGCAGTGCCTCAGCTCCCAGGCACCCCAGCACTCACTGGGCACGGGAGCACCCAGCTCCAGCCCTACACAAGCACTGGCACAACTGCAGCCCCAGCACAGCTCCTGCAAGGGAGCACTAAAAACCTGCACAGGCAAAGAATGCTGCAAGCTGACCTGGGCTCTCTTCAAAGCAGTGCTCCAGACCAAGAGCTTGCTCTGCTCCTGGCCCTGCACGTGCCACAAGAGGGAAATGCCCAGGGAATTCTCTGCTGCTTCTGCAGCACAGATGAAAGGCAGCAGTGGATCTGCTGGGACAGCCCCACCCCCAAGGCTGGAGCACAGGCTCCTGGCTCTCCAGCACCTGCCTGGCTGCTTTCCTGCCCCTGAACCTGGCTCTCAGGAGGGAATTGCTATGGATTCTGCCTCGGGGCTCTGCCTGGGAAGCACAGACCTGCTGGGAGAAAAGGAGTCTCAGGAAGGCCAAGTGCTCACAGACCCCTCACATCCACCAAGAATTCTCCAGGCTCTCACCTGTCCTTCTGTCCAAATTTGCTGCGTTGCTTTTTCTTTGTAAGACAACCCTCATTTTTTTCCCAAGGCTCCTCTATCTCCTTTATTGTTTTTCCTGGTTTAGTTTTTTGCTTTAATCTGAAGTTACTCTCCACATTAATGTATTTAAGTGCTGGCAAGAATGGGAACCAATTATGCAAACTAAAGTGATGAGGCACTGCCTGGGGGATTCCAAATTTTAGGGATGAGGCACTGGCCACGGTATTCCAAAATTTAAGCTGGGAAACTGCACTACTGCTTGAGAAAGAGCAAGAAAAACAGATCGTGAAGAACTCTAAAGTAACATTACTAATGTATCCCCTAAAATCCAGGGATGCTTAAAAAGGATGTGGCAATAAAAACTGTCTGGGAAGTTTTAGACAGAATGTTACTGGAAAATGTTAATCCATCAGAACTGAGTCTTTTCCTGGAATGTAGGTTATAGTTAAACTTCCTCTGGAAAGGGCTGTGTGCTCTGGAATGAGAGCTGGTGTGGCACGAGAAGGCAAAGCCTTGACCATGGAGCACCATTTGTAAGAATTCCTGCTCAGACCCAGATTAGGGCCTGGGGCATCCAAGTGACAGCTCAAACCACCTGGAAAACTGTTTGCTTGGAATTCCTCCGCTCCATTTAACAAACAAAGAGGCTGCATTTCATTCTGCTCTTAAATATTATTAGAAGCCTCCCTCCATTGCAAAGGAACTCCTCTTTTCTGGTTGCAACTGGGACATGTTAGGCTTCAGAATCTGTTCTACCGGAATCTACAATCAAACCCAGGGCTCTTAAAAACAGCTTTTAAATCTTAATTTTCTAAGGTAGTAGGACACCTTTAAGCACATTAAGAACAGAGTCTGTGTCTTTCTGCTGAGAAAGGCCAGATACAGCAAGTCACTTAAAAGAAAAATATCCACACAAAAAGAGGAACAGCATCTGCATTTATACACCTTTAAAGCACGTGAAGATCAGCAAAAATAGAAGTGAGAATTAATTTAATTCTAAGTGGAATTAAAACTCTTCTATGATTTTCTCTAGGAAGTTACTCCCAGGATTAGCAGTTCCATGGCTCCCTTCCCACTCTCTGTGTGCCTCCCTCCCAACAGTACAGGATTACCTTTTTCCTTGGCCCGTTAGTGTGGATGTACACAAGCTTGTCCCTTGCATGGGAAATGCCCAGGGCTCGGCCAATCACGCTGTTGAGCAAGTTTTTAGGCTGTGGAAATTCCTTTAGTAAGTCTCTGGAATCTGGAAAAAAGAAAAGAAGAAGATGAACTAAGTGTGTCCCAATTCCTGTGCAGTGTTCCAGCACCAGAGAGCCAGGGCTCAGAGGGGAGGAGGAGAGGGGAGCACAGGGCTCCAGGGTTCACCTGCAGCATCTCCAGGCATCAGCCACATCCTGGATCACTGAGGTTGGGAAAGACCTCCAGGATCATCAAATCCACCCTGTGCTCAATCCCCACCTTGTCCTCAGCCCAGAGCACTGAGTGTCACATCCAGGTGTTCCTTGGACACCTCCAGGGAGGGGCACTGCAAACCTCCCTGGGCAGTTCCAATGCTTGACCACCCTTTCCATGGAGGAATTCCTGCTGGTGTCCCACCTGGCCCAGCCTGAGGCCGTTCCCTCTCCTCCTGTCCCTGTTCCCTGGGAGCAGATCCTGACCCCCCCCACTGTCCCCTCCTGTCAGGGAATTCCAGAGAGGGAAAAGATGTCTCTGGATCCTCCTTTTCTCCAGGCTGAGCCCTTTCCCAGCTCCCCCAGCCCCTTCCCAGCTCCATTCCCTGGACACCCCCAGCCCCTCCAGGGCTCTCCCGTTGGGAGGGGCCCGGAGCTGCCCCCAGGATTCCAGGGGGTCCCTCAGCAGGGCCAGCACAGGGGGACAATCCCTGCCCTGGCTGTGCCCACTCTGGGGCTGGCACAGCCCAGGGGCCATCGGCCTCCTGCCCCCCTGGGCCCCCCTGGGCTCGTGTCCAGCCATTTTCCCACCAGCATGGAGCCGGTGCCATTTCCCCACCAGCTCTGTTTGTCGCTGCTCAGTATCAAAACCCATCTGAGCAGTAACAACTTTCAACAATTTGGGTGTTTGCAACATTCCCCCCAGCCACGGGTTAAATGCAGGGTCTCACAAGGTACACATTAGATCCAGCCAGCAGTAGAAACATGAAAAAATGCCTGAGGACTTTTTCCTGAAATCACTGAGACAGCTGGATTAGCGCCTGGGAATGTGGTTTAGTACTGAATTGCCCAGAGAACCTCCTGGAAAGAAGTTTGCCAACAGTGTTCAGAGACACAGCAGTCCCAGAGGCAGCAGGACAGAGGGCAGGTGGGACTGACCCCTGTCCCCACAGGGAAATGCTGCTCAGGGTACAGCAGGGAGGGGATGCTCATGGTCAGATCAAATCACTCATTAAAAAAATAATAATAATAATAAAACCCCACTGCGCCAGTCAGAGTCATGTCACCCCAACCTCCCATCCCAGCCTTCTCCCTGACCAACTCCAGCAGTTCCAGCAGTGAGGGAGCTGCTCCAGCTCCTCTCACCGGCTCTGGGAAGGGCCTTTTTTCCCAGTAGCAGGTCCAGTGAGATCAGATCAATGTGGTAACAATTCCAGATGTTCCTACACCTCACAAACGGGGAGGTCTCACAGCTCTGACTGTGCAGAGGGACAGCTGCCCCTTCTCCCAGGCGCCAACATTCCCACTGAGCCAGAAGTGCAGGGAGACAATCTGCACCCTAATCCCACAGAAAGCCAAGGCAGGGAAAGGAAACACACACGTTTTTGCTGGGCTCACAAGGAAATCAGCCAGCACAGTCCTGCAGGTACCAAAAGCAGCACAAGGGAACAGGGAGAGGGATGGGATCTCCTCTCTGCAGCACCAAGCACAGCTCATCCCATATTCTGCCTCATCCCACACACATTCCCGGGGCAGTCGGGACTTGGGGAACTCCCCTGGGGGTGAGCATTCCCTTTGAGAGGGTTTCTAAATCCCCTGCAGGAATTCAGGGCAAGTTTCAGCAATGAACCAGAGGCCAGCACAGAGATCAGTGGTACCACCAGAAACCGGAATTTCCAACTGAGCCACCAAATTCAAGGAGAAACGAGGAGCCAAGAGTCACTCACTTGAGCATCACCAAGATGTGCCACCATGCTCTGCTGGAAATGATTCTGGAGTTACTATCATGAAGAAACACAGCAGCTGCAGATAATCCCAGAATGGTTTGGGTTGGAAAGATCCTTGAAGATCTTCCATTCATATATTTAACAAATGGGCAGGGGCACCTTTCACCATCCCAGGTTGCTCCAAGCCCATCCAGCCCGGCCTTGGACACTTTCCAAGATGTTCAAGGCAAGAAGAATTTAGGAGAGGCTCTGTCCCAAAGGCTCTGACCTCTTCTCTGAGAAGCTGCTCACTCCTGGAAGTGAGGAACTGGGAAACCATGGGAGATGCAGAGAAAGCAGAGTTCTGCTGTGCCACTGCAGGCCTGGCACTGCCAGCCTTGGACATTTGCTAAGGAGAACAAAAAGCCATTGCTGGTCCACAGCTCAGCACAGAAGGTTCAGTGGTGACACTCAAACTGCTTCTTGCAAACCACAGAAGAACCACCGCGATGTTGAGAAATGCTTTCAGTAGCCTTGGGTAACTCCAGGGGAAGTGCAGGAATTACTCTGATTTATGAACATGATTTGTCCATGAATTACCTTCTATATATTGGCCAAGGGAGAAGGAAAATGTTCACAGCCTTACAAAAAACTATGAGCCAATTTTCTGTAATTATACAGCAAATGTGCTATTTCTATCTACTCAAGCAAGTTCCTACATTCAGACTTTGGCCTGCTCAGGAAAACTGGAAAAGTGTCCAATATTTTGGCACTCTGCAGTTCTATTCCATCCCACATTGGTGGGACTAACGGAGGGAAGAGCAGTAACACAACTCCCAAATGCACCATTCAATTCACTTACTTAAAAAGAAAAGCAAAAATCTCCAGCACCAGCCTGGTTATTTGGCTTCTAGTTGTTTCCTCTTTCACAAACAATAACCTGGGAAATTCTGTGATAAGAGGTGCAAGAAGCACGTTTTTTAAATGCCCCCCCACTACAATTACCTATGACACAGGCAGTTTCTCACATTCTGAGGTGACTCCTCGGTGAAGACTAAATATTTAATCTGCTCTAGAGGGGAAAATTGGATCTCTGACTAAGTTCTGCTGAGGCTCAGGCTTGGAATTCCCGACAAGGTGCAGTGTTTTCTCCCCAGCTGACAATGTCACATTCAGCAGAACGTTCTGGCTGCTGGATCACCTTCAGCCCATTCCTGCCCCAATTCCAGAGCTGAAAGGATCTTACCCTGCAGGAAGCCATCCCTCCCTTGGAGCTTGCACAGAAACAACCCTGAACTGCAGAGCTGGATCTGCACACTGTTCCCTTCCCTGCCTAATGGGATTTCTCAGCATCTTGCTCCCAGGAGTGTCTCAGGTGTGCCACAGCTGAGAGGGGATGTTTGGGTGGGAATTGTGTCAGTTTGGGGAACACAAGGGGTACAACCCAAAACTCCCCAAACTGAGCCACACATGACACCCAAACCACAGCTCTGACATCACAAAGGAATATTAAAAGCCTGTCTTGGACAGCAGACAAGTCAGGGTGGGGCTATCAAAGAAGCCAATTAACTAATTAAAGTTCCTCAAAGCCAGTGAGTGCTTTAGCTTAATTTGATTGTGAAAGTGCAGGATAATTCCAAGCTACACTGAAAAACACAAACACCAGACCCCAAAACCAACAAACCACCCAGCTGGAGTGGCCCAGCCTCCTCCAAACCCCAACAAATCTGAGGAGTGAAAACACTCAGGTACCAGAGCACAAACGAAACAGCCCCAAGCCTGGTTCAAGGAGGACAGAGGAAATCCATCAGTTTATCTCCTCTCTCCAATTCTGAGCCCTGGAAAAGCAACAAATGAGCACCAAGGACAAACTATCAAAGACAAAATTCCTCAAAATATGATAAATTCAAGTAATAAATCCAGAAGTGCTTTCAAGACATCAAAAAAATCCCCAAGGAAGAAAAAAAGCCCTGGGGCTCCACAATATCCATCTCACAAGGAATTAGCCCAGACATGCTCCACTGCAGAGATGGAGGGAGACACAGAAGGTTCCACCTGGGAGCTTAGCTTGGAGTTTTGGGGAATTTGGGGGGTTTTCAACCATCCCCAGCAACCCTGACCACAGCCCCTTTCAGCACACAGGGAATAAAACCCACACACAGCTCCTGGCTGAAGCAGAGCTCAAAACCCAGGAACACTGAGCAGCTCCTCCAAAAGCAAGGGGGACCAGCTGAGGAGAAGGAGCAGTGGCCAAGCTCCCCTTGGAGCCACTGGGGCTGGTCAGGAACCTGCCCTGCTCCAGGAAGGATTCCAGAGCTCCAGCCCAGCCCAAATCCTGCTGTGGCTCTACAGGACAAACTGAATCAGTGACAGAGCTCCCCAAACCCCAGTGTCTGAGCCAAAAAACTGAAGCCTCCTGATAACAACATGGATCTAACACAGACTTTTTGAAGCTGGCCTGGGTCTGAGTGGACTTTTCCATATTTGCATCCAAGGCTAATAACAAAGCAGCCAAACGAGGACAAGCAATGAGACATCAGCTCACAAGCTGAGGGCTCAGAACCGACCTCAGGAAGAGGTTTTTCAAATGACATTTATGATCTCCACATGTCCAAGGAGCAGCTGGACAGGTAAGGCAGGTTCAGGAGACCCTGAGGGCTTTTATTTGTTCATCCAAAACAAATCCATTATTAGAAACAATTCCAGTGTCATCACACTCCCATCTCAAGAGCCTTCCATGGTCAATCCACCACTGGGAGGATGAGAGAACTGAAGACCAATAAAAGTACTCAAGGATCGCCTGAAAATACATTAGAAAAAAAGTGATGATGGATGAAGTACAAAAGAGGAAAGAAAAAAAAAAATCCTCGTTCATTCCTTTTCTCAGGCAACACCTAAAGCAGCTCATTAAACAATAATTTGGGGTGGTTCAGGACTTGCTTTAGCAGGGAGTTAATTTGCTCTGTTGAACAGCCTGAATGCAACAATTAAAAGACCATCCCACTCTGAACTCCAAGATAAAACTCAGCAGCTTCTAAAAGGCAAATGGAACCAAGACCCAAAGAATCCAGAAATTACTGAGAAAATAGTAACTTTAATAGTGCTAGAGGGTGTGAAAAAAGCACCGAACACAGAAACATGAGGGCTGAGAAAAAAAGTTCTAATATAATAACACCCCAAATATCCAAAACGCAGCCCACGAAAAAAAACTGAAACCAAAACAGCGATTTTTAAAGGGAAAATGGTTCAAGCCACAACCTCTGGCACAAAACCACTCGCATCTCTCTAAGCTCAAAGTGTTCTCCACGCTCGATAATCCAAGAAAAAGCGATTCGAAACATGGCATCAAAGCCGAGTTTAAACATCCTTTGACAGCAGCGACAATTCCGAGCGCAGGGAAGGCATTCAGCGCTCCCACCGGGGCCCACGCACCGCTGGCATCCACACGGGGAAATGTTCCGAGCTGCGGCCAGGGACAGCAGCCCCGGCCGGCCCGGGGCCGCCGCCGCAGCAGCAGCAGCAGCAGCACAGGCCCGGTGCCGCGGAGCTGTCCGTGTCTCCAGGAGCCTCCCGGGCTCTCCCGGCGGGATCCCGGGCACGGAGAGCGGGGAACGGCCCTAACGGGCTGTCCGAGCGCCGCTCAGCCCAGCCCCTGTCCCTGCCACACATCCACGGGGGATTTTCCTCTCGCGTCACCCACGGCAGGCGGCCGGAGTTTGGCCCAGGCCCGGCTCGGCGACCTTGAGGGGAATCACCGGGGAAACCCAACTCCGGCCAACAAAGGGCGGCCGGGGCGGCCACAGAGCGGCTCCGCGGTCCCCCCGGTGCCCCCCGGTACCTGCGCAGCTCGGCGGCTCCTCTCCCTGGCCGCGCATCCCGGTC
>VWZS01008241.1:76946-87038 GCA_013397075.1 Rhabdornis inornatus | reverse complement strand
GGCAAATCAAAACCATGACACTTGCTCTTCTTCAGAGTGGCTGTTCTTCAGAGAGAACTCTTCACACTCAGTCTACCTCCTGATGTAGAGGGCGACTCTTCTGCCTCTCTCTTTCCTCACCTGTCTCTTCTAGAGAGCCTGTAGCCATCGATAGTCACACTCCAGTCACATCCCTCCAAGTTTCAGTAATGGCAAGAAGATCATAACTTTCTAGCAGCACAGTGGCTTGCAGCTTCTATTTGTTGCCAGTGCTGCATCAATGTGGTTATAGAACACAGAACTGTCATGTGAAGTGTGTTAAATGCTATATATGAACTGTGACTGATAGGAGTAAATTTTAGTCTGGAACAGGGTAGTTGAGATCTTTTGTATGTGTGTGCTGGTAGCTATAGAAGCATGCACCTGGGGTGCAAGATAACTTCCGAAATTACCTGAATTCAGCTCATGTATGTTTTAGGCTGTAACCCTAGTTTATTCAAGAAGGAATGCCCGAGTATTTCCATGACATAACTGTTTGGACATACACATAACATACCAGGGACCAGGTCCATCTGAATAATGATGTTTACAAATCATGGGGAGGAAAGAAAAATGGATGGGGGATTCTAGGTCACTGATTCATTGTGCAGCTGCTAGGCAGTTATGTAGCACCAGTGACAGTGGTGAAGAAAAATGTCATGTAATAGGGAAAAAGCAATTGAACAAAATTTGTTTACAGTGGTGTAAAGATCAATTCCCCCATAAATCTCACTATGGTTGCTCTGTCTATATGGTGTCTCAGCAAGGTACTAGCATCAACTAACTGAATAACAGTGCTTAACTTTTAAGCTATGAAGGACTGGGCAGCCCTTCTTCCTCCAGGTGCCACAGTATGGAATAAGAGTCTGGAGTTTTCGTTCCTTCCTTGTTATTGTCTTTAACTAGTAGCAGCAGACTTTATGATCAAAATCCTTTTCTTTCCCTTCGGAAAGGTCCTCTGGTCTTCTCAAAATTACAACAGAGTACAGTATTGAATTGTATTTGAATAGCAGCAAGGTTTAAAAGGGAAAACTACTTGTGCCCAGTGATTAGAGTTGTTCACTGGCCTCAAAGCAGAAGCTCCTCAAAAGAAAAAAAGAAATTATATCCAGAAACATTAGTACAGTAGTAGTTCCCTGGTGTGCTCCTATCGTTCTTCCACCCCTAGGCTTCAAGCTCAAAATCCTGATGAGAAAGCTGAAGTATTGTCCACACTGTATCTTCATACAGGCTTCAGTGCCTGCTGTCAGTGAGAGTGTCAAAGCTGGGAGTAAACTAGATCTCACTGACCCTTAACCAGCCCTACCTGGCCATCTGTCTGTGCCACCTGTCCATGGGCACAGGATCCCCATTTCAGGTCATTCTGCAGCCTTCAATCTCTGCTGCAGGTGTGCTAGTTCCCAGCTCAACTACAGCAGTTACTGTGCCTGGCCATGGATCCTACTGATCTGGACTGACCCTCAGACTGTCCTTCTACCTGCGTCATCACTGTGGACCTGCCCAGAAAACACTCAACTGGGTCCTGACCCTGGCAGCCATCACTGCACCTGGTCCTGATCTTAAACTTTGAATTGACTTCCTAGTTTCATCTCTGATCTGCCTCAGCACCAGGAACTTGCTTGTTGATCTGGGCTCTTGGTTGAAGCCAGTTACCATCCCTAGACCTGCCCTTCTGCCTCATTCAGCGGGAGTGGAATAGTTGACTGGGGAAGTTCATGCCCTAGCAGCTGTGACATCATTCTTGGCTCCTCCCTCTCTATCTCGTAGAGAGCCGCTGGCCGTTGCTGCATTCAGTGCAAAGAACTGTTATACCAATGCAAAACAATGAATAAATTTAAGATCTTATTGTTACTGTCATAAGAGTTAGGTACTGAATAGTCTAGATTCTATTCCACACAAGATGTTAATTGCTATAATCTATTTATTCATTCTCTAAATAATCCTTCTGGGCATTGTGTTGGTTACCACCACCTGAATCCTGAAGTTCAATGTATTTGTATGATAAAATAGCCACTACATCCCATCTAAACAACAGTTTAGAAGAAGGGACAGTGAAAACATGTATGGGTTAGCAGCATCAAGGTAAGTGGATGTGTTTATGAAGGGTGTTCAAATGAGTGAAGTACCTATGTATTTCTGTCATATGCACATACTTAAGTGGAGTGTGAACCTATGGAAATGATAGCAGCAGGTGTTCTAATGGGCCAGAGATAAGAACGTGTTCCTAAAGAAAATGTTACATTACAGTCTCATAGCTGAGCAAAAGGCATGTGTTTAAGAAAAACAAGATTTACTTAATTCTCTTCTTGGGGTTGCCTTCAAAGTAAGGAGTAGATTTTTTACAGTTTGTACTCAAGTCCATACAGGTATTTGTCACATGAAAGATGAAGGGGGAGAAAGGAATATGGATGCAGTAAAATGGTGATGGTCATTTTGACTCAGTCTTTTTGCTGTTGTTAGAGGACTTAATGAAATAGCATTCAGTTTTGGTTAAGTAGGGGACATTGCTGTTATTTCACATTTTCTGTGTTTTAAGACTTGGAGAGAGGGCTACACTGTAATTATTTGAAGGACACAGGCAATTAAATCTACACCAACTTTTTGTTAGGCAGCACATAAAATTAATGTTTAAAACAGTGTGGTTTTTTAGTAAAATTAGTTTTGTTATTTTTAAGGTCTAGATTGAAGAAGGACTATGATGACTTTAAAAGACATCCAGACCATGATAAATTTACCAGAGAATTGTGGAGTAATGATGAAAGTGAAGTTGATTCTGGCAAAGAATCTTTCGCAGTAGTATGTGGTAAATCATCGGAGTCTGCAGAACATCTAGAAGTTCCTAAAAAAGATCAATCAGACAATGGTAAGCATTTACTGGGATTCAGTAGCTTGAACTTGATTCAGGAGCTGAACTGAGTTGATTTCGGAACCTAATTTTTCCGTGTGAGCTTGTGTCCTACTTTTTACCTTAACTCCACCACTGTGTAATTTGAAAATAGCTTGTGGTGCATATCTGTCAGTGTAGACTTGAAGAGGGCAGATATGACCAAGATGAAAATTCTGCTTTATTGAAGTGTTTGCCTTATTTTGTCCTTAACTATTTCTGTGATAACATAGTAGATCTGTGTGGAATTTACTTTTATGGTGGGTTGACCTTGACTGGCTGCCAGATGCCCACCCAATCACAGTACCCCCCCCCCCCCTTCCTTAAGAGCTAGTGAAAGAAAACAATATGGAAAAGCCTAATGTTCAAGAAACATGCAAGGGAGATCACTCACAAGTTACTGTCACAGTCTAAACAGACTCACTTGAGGAGAACTAATTTTAATTTGTTGTTAATTAAAAATAGAACAGAATGGTGAGAAGCAAACACAAAACCTAAACCCCTTGTTTTACATCTCCACCTTCTTCCAAGGCTCATTCCTGGTTCTATAGGATTGTGTCTCTACGTTTTTTCCTCAGTCCACTCTGTCACACACTTCCACGAAGCATTATCCATGGGACATCACCAGCTTGACAGACAGGCTCAGCCATGTCTTTCAGTGGATTTGTTTTGGAGCCAGCTGAGTCTGGCACAAGGCAGTTCCTTGCTTCTCTCCTCAGAGAGGACTCCCTGCAGCCCCATGCAACCAAAACCTCAATGCATGGCCCTTCTGTCCACCTAGCCCTCCTGCATGTGTCCTCAGCCCTCTTACCACTTCATGCATCCACTGCTCACTGGCTAGTCCAGCTTGATGCTCACTATGAAACATGGCATTCACATCTTCATTGCACAGGCATCCCCTACTCACAAGTCCACCTCTTAGGCCAGCCCAGACTCCCAGGCCCTCCTGCTCGCCAGCTAGTCTAGCTTGAAGTTTATCACTGAATACATACGCACTGGATTTGGGGAAGATACAGACACTCACCCCCCAGCAGCTGGCACCAGGCGCACAGGCTGTAACCTCTTGCAGCTGTCTTTGCAGCTCCCCTTACCTCTAGACATCACTTCATAGGTTTGTAGAGCTGTACCAATTCCCTCACCCCTCCTGGCTCTGTCTCCAGGATCTCCTCTGGTTTATAATCATATTAGGTTCAAAAAGTTATCTTCCTGCAAGAGGCCTCTGCAGTTTCCTGATAGCCCATCAATTGGTGTGATTGGTGAAGTTGTTTCTTGACATTGTCTCCATTTTTGTTTGGTTAGATCAGGGTCTCTGTTTGTTGTTTTCTTGGCTTTTTCCTTTTCCCCCCTCAAGATAACCTTGCTGGAATAGATCTTTTCATGCTTTCACATATTGTTATCAATTAATCTGATTGACCAGGTTTGGTTTTCCTCACTGTCTCCCATTGCTGGTCAGGTTTCAGTCCGTGTATGTTCTTTTTTATTACTTCCTCCTTTCCTTATTATCCCCTTTTTGTATTGCAAAGGTCCCTAGCCAGATGCCCTTAAAAAATTAGACATTTCCTTCCACATACCTTTACTCTTGCAAACTAGTTTATTGCCTTTAGCGAGACACTGTAAAACTGTTTTATAGGGGTATCAGTTGCAAACATGTAAAACACAGTTTCTGTTTTAATATCCTTGCAGATGAAATGAAACTATTAGAGATGAATTCACCTGCAGGAAAAAACAGAATTCTGAAAAAAGAATCAGCTTCTAAAGAGACACAGAAGACACTGCCCAAATGCATTAAGCGACAGTTCAAGCAAAGTAGTTGTCTGGATCAAAGCGCTAATGAGCTTTCACCAAGGAAGAAAACTAAACTGAGCGCTAATGAGGCTGCGGACCAGAGTTCAGAAAGTAGCCTGCAGTTGGATAGTTGCTTGACTGAGCTGAAGCAATTTGAAGGGTCAACTCTAGAGTTGCTTTCCTTGACAGATCCTGCAACATCAGTATCAAACTTTCTGAAAGGGACCAAACCCATCCAGGCCTTGCTTGCCAAGAATACTGGGAACAAAGTGACCTTAACAAATCAACTGTTTCCTCCTGCAGGCATGAACGTATCTACTTCTGAAAAGTCAGTTTTACCAGCTTTGGAATCATCACCGATCAAACCAGCATTGCCCTGCCAGGCCAGTTCAAAGACTCCTTTACAAATGGTATACAAAATGCCAAATGGCCACTGTGTACCAATAGATGTTCCCAACAGTTCAGTGAAAATTCAAATGCAAGCTATGATTGACGCTAAAAATGGAGAAAAAGTCATGCAACAAGTTCTTATTTTACCTAAGAATTTTGTTCTTCAGCAGAAGGAAGAAAAAGTTGTGTCCAAGGATATTCAGTCACTACCACAAAAATCGTTTCAAATGCACTGTACAACTTTACCAAAAATGTCAAACGTCAGTGTTTCTTTAACACCTGTTCTGGTAACAGACCCTGCAAATGCTACTCAGTCACCCACTACAGTTTTTAGCAAGAATACTACCCACTCATTGCAAGTGACTAGTCCCATGAACACTACACAACCATTGCCTAATGTAACTTCAGCAGATAACTTATCATCAATAATTAAGGTAAGCCAAAGTGAAAGTGACAAAATCAAGACTGCAGTTTCGACTGCTACATTGCCTGTGTCTTTGGCTTCACCTACTCTTTCCACAGCTAGCCAACCCTTGATACCAGCAACAGCGTTAAGTGCATCTACAAACACTGATTCTGCCTCTCATAGTCTTGCATCACAGCAGCAAACTGACTCCCTTGAAACTAAGCAAGAGCTAAAGACAGTGTGTGTAAGAGAATCACAGTCTATTCTGGTGACAACACGAGGTGGAAATACTGGAATTGTTAAGGTGCAAACAAACCCAGACCAGATTTCACCTAGCAGTTTATGTCCTAGTTCAGTTTTCACTTATGCATCTCAGCTTCAGGCCTTTCTTGTGCCAAAAACTACAGTGGTATCATCCTCTAGTCTTCCATCTGTAGCAACAGCCACATCTGGTTTCCCACATATCGGACAATTATCTCCTGGATTTGCCCCCTCAACAGCTTCTTCTGTTAACATTTCAGCTTTCCCTGCTGATTTTACCCAGGCAATGGAGAAAAATACAAAATTTACATTACAGCAGCTGGCTGTTCGGGACCCTTCGTGTCAAGTAAGAGAGAACTCCTGCCATGTGTCTTCTTCCTTATCCTCCATTCCATTAGCTAGCAATTTGGTGTCTGCAACTCCAAACAGCCCTGTTAGTGTGACTAGCATTGGACAAAGTAATATTGTCAAAACTCCAAATTCTTCTGTGCAGCATCAAGGGGATACTAAAGTGAAAACGAAATCTGTTACACAATCTGAGTCAAATTCTGCAACAAATGAAGAGTTAATAAGTGGTTCTACAGTCCAAAAATTTGCATTAATCACAAATCCACCAATTTTATCTCCCTCTGGGACATCAGGGGTTAGCATTATACCCTGTCCAGCATCCACTGCTGTTAATGCTCAGAAGCTGGTTTTCATTAACACTCAAATTGCCAATGGCCCATCAACCACCAATCTAGCTGCAGAGTCATTGAAACAGAACCTTCCTTCTTCCTTAACCAAAACCTTTGTTACTGCCACAGAGCAACCACAGTTGGTTTTGATCCCGTCTACGGTAGGAGCACCAATAAGAATAAACCCGTCACCAACTGTTGCTCAAGTAAAAGATGTGAAAATTGGACTAAATATAGGTCAGACAATTGTAAATACTAAAGGCAGTGCACAGGAGGCCCTACCAGTTAATATATTGCACTCTGGCATTTTTAAAGGAGAAGACAAAAAGAGGATGGCCTTGGCCCCATCCTTGACAAGTAGTACTGTGGTTCCTGTTCCAAGTTTTGCTGTGTCAGCTAATGAGTCTGTATGTGTTGCAACAAAATCTGAAAATGCCTTTACAATAACAACAGCAAATGCACGAGTAGAGTCTGTTTCAGTAACATCAAGTGGAACTTCCTCTAGGGCACAGCCTACTGTCTTGATTGGTGCCAATGATCCCTCAAGAATAAGGCCAATTCTGGGTAACCGACTTTGTACATCAAATATTGGAAATACTGTGGGTATATCAACTGTGAAAACAGGACATCTTGCTTCATCTGTGCTGATTTCAACACAGCCAACAGTATCTCCACAAAACTTAGCATCTGCTCTGCAATTTCCAGTCTTTAGCTTGTCTGGACCTGCAGCCACCCCCCACAAGGTGTTGCATACAGTTTCTCAGTTGGCAGCAGTTCCAGCTCCTCTTCCAGTAACAAAAAGACAGTTGCCCACACTGGTTCAGTTTCAGTCAACAGGAGTTTCAGCTGCTGTGTCAAGTCATGCAGGTGTTCACAAACCTAAGAGAGTGTTGCCCCCTGCATCACCAAATACAGGTGAAGTAGTTAGTTTTCCCAATCTTTCTGCCCTACAATGCCAGCAGGTGCCTCCCAGTACAGAGAAACAAAGTCATGATTACGCTTGTGTTTCTAGTGTTCAGATGTCTGAAGCTTCATCCCCTGTAACAAGCAAAACAGGAGGAGTTCTGTTGAATGAACCTTCCACTCAACAGAAAATAGTTATTAGCACTTGTATGCCTTTGGCACCTGGAACTCAGATAATGATTAATGGTACTCGTTTTGTTGTTCCTCTACAAGGCCTTGGAGCTGGCAGCCATGTTCTTCTTCTCTCCTGTAATACAAAACAGACTCCTTTAACAATTAACCATGGTCAAGAGCCTCCAGGTGTACCGACCATTAATCCAATAACCTCAAAAATCATCCTAGCACCAAGTCATTCATTAAGTTGGCAAATACCAAAACATCCTTTGAAAAGCTCTACAAAAATTGTGAACTCTCTTGGAGCTGCCGATGCTTTACCCATTGTACATGCAACACCCCAGATATTTAGTACTCCAGCTAGCTCATGTACTCCACTGTCTGCAGTAACTCTGTCTGTATCTTCAGTGACAAAGTCTCCCATTAATGTAGCTATATCTTCTGTTTCCACTGTTCGTCCTCCAAATTCTCATTTACCAAGCAACACGTCAGTGTTTCAGCTAGACAGTTCTATCAAAAAACTATTGGTTAGTCCAGAGGGAGCCATACTGAATTCTCTAAATACTTCAGCACCAAAAGTTCCTTCCCTGTCTTCATCACTGCTTCCTGTTATTGTTTCTACAAGCAGAAATCCTACCGCAGTCTTCCCTGCATCTCAGTCATCTTGCCTTGATAAACCTGACAAAGCTGCATCCTGAATTTACTGCAAATGAGCCGCTTCAGAATTCTGGGGCATTCTTCAAACTTTGGAAGCTGTAATTATTGAATAATTTCTTAAAATGTTTTAAACAATTGATGTACTCAATATAAACAAGTTACAGTTCTTACCTGTTTACCTGTGGGGATTTGGAGAAAGAAAAATTTTAGTTTGTCAGAAGTTTTCAGAGAG
Source organism: Rhabdornis inornatus (assembly GCA_013397075.1). NCBI lineage: Eukaryota > Metazoa > Chordata > Aves > Passeriformes > Rhabdornithidae > Rhabdornis > Rhabdornis inornatus. Next base: position 78,651 of record VWZS01008241.1, on the reverse strand, counting down.
TTCTCCAGTAAAAGGCTCAGAAATGACCTATTCGTTAAACAGTTTGGAGAAATCTCACCTTTTGCACATGTTCCATCTTACACTATGGACTGTTTGCCAGCGTGTTTATGACAGTGTGTATCTCCTTTTTATTTGTCAAATTAATTTTTGACCTGTTTCTTTAAAGAAAAGTTATGCATTGCAAAAATGCAGTCTACAGTATAGGATTGTACATATTTCTGAACTCCTAAAAACCTGTACTCAATAATATGTACAAAGAACTATGCTGTATTATTTATGTTTTGTTTACATAATGCATAGTTTTTAAAGTATTTTAGTAACTTTGGACCAGTGTACTGTTTGGCAACAATGCAGAAGATTCTGCACGTAATAAATCAAGTTGCTGTACTGCTTTGTGTTGGCAGTAGTTAAAATATGTGTATCTGTTACACCATGGGAAAATACATACATACATGCATACATATATATGTATCTTTCTTTTGGTGGATGGTAGAATGAAATTGTTTAATCTCTTCTGTTCTTCTCTGATTTTACATTTCACGTGATTTGACAGGATTTGGAAAGAAGGCCTCCTTATTGTTCCTCTTTGTATAGGGCAGGATAACCCATGCTTCATCCATTCTTAATGGTTTGGTTATGTTGCCTAAACAACTCCAGTGAAATGGTAAGGCTACAAATGGCTTCCTAGACAACAGTCTAAGTCACATTGATTGCTGTTAAGGATTGCCATGCTTTGTCTTAAAGCTCAAAGATCTGTTGAAAAAGTCATTGTTCTCTATTTTACAGCCTTGTATGTATTTCCACATATCTGGTAATTATAACAAGGTCACTCACTAATCTTCCATCTAGCCATAACAGCTACCCATTTTTTTCACTGGTCATGCTTTCTAGATTTGTATTTTTTCTTTAGCTTATAAGTGGTCTATCTGGAAGGAGAGTGCTAAAGCATCAAACAAGATTAAAATAAGCTTTATTAGTACTTTGAATGGGGATAATTCACATATTGCATAAACCTTCCCTTTTTATACAGTGTATTCAGTATTTATTGGCTTAGTTTCAGCATTTGATCTGATAAAACCTTTGGGTTATTTTCTGCAGATCTGCTGAGGTCACAGCTGCCTGCTGCAGCACTCATGGAGATAAGTTTTTGATATCTTTTGTGATTTTGCATATAGAGAAAGGGTGCCCATTTTATCTTACGGAAGATGATGATTTTAGAATTGTTGTCTTCGTATGTGTTGGATTTTTTGTGGTGTTTGTTGGTTTAGTTTTTTATAGAAACTAGAAGGGAAAATTTCAGAAGAGCTTATAAATGATAGTTGCCTTTTAAATAGTGACTTCAAAGGGGATAAAAACTTACATATCTGTATTTAGCAGTGTTTGTAGATGGAGTTTTATAAAAATGAAGCTTCAACCTTTGTTTCTCATCGTGTTGAATTTTCTACTTCCCTTCCCGTTTTGCTGTACATAGTTTTGCATTTCAGATGTTGAGTTGAAGAACAGGACCACATCTTATTGCCTCTGTCAGCTGCCCTTTAAATTGTTCTGAAAAGTAATCTGATAGCTATTTAGCTGAAGTTATGGGAAAGTGGAGGGAAGAAAGGCTTATGCCTTCCATAGGGACCTTTCCTTTTGCACTAGCTAATGATATTGGAAAATGGCATCTTTCTGGATCAGAAATCTCCATTTTAGTGCTGGGCAAGAT
>VWZS01008241.1:0-76911 GCA_013397075.1 Rhabdornis inornatus | reverse complement strand
ATGAAAGAAGATTTGTTTAAATTTAGAAAAAGCTGCCGGCTGCAATTTTCCTATTTCTCATGAAAGGTCTTTTTTAACTGATTTTGAGGACACCTGGTAGTAAGGGTATCTGCTTGCCCTTGTAGAGTTTACAGTACTAAGGATTTCTAAGTCTGAGTGCTTTTTACAGTTGAATGCTGCAGGTGACTTTTCCAACAGAAGGAGATGGCAGAGAATGGCAGTTTCCTCATGGACATTTTACATATCCAAGAATCTTGAGACTTGTTTTTTTTAGATTTTTCTATTTTCTTGCAATGATTGTTTTTTCCTTTTTTCTAATTTATATTTACTGTAGAGTGAGTTGTCTACATCGCTTAGAAAGCTCAAGACTAGGTTCTAGTATTGAAGCTTTTCTTGATGGAGAAAAAATTCTTGCATGGCATTTTTCTGTGTGCTAATGTAATAGAAAGATTTATGCTATAATTGACTCTGAAAAAGAGAAAAGTTAGAAAAGCTGAACTTAGGAACTCAGGACTCGAGCAACTTGCTTGAATGATTTCCAGGAAATTTTCTGAATTAATATGGCAGTATTTTATGATTTTCGTAAATATTTTATAATTTGGCAGACACAAACTTTACAACATGAAAAGTTTGTTCCTGTTTGATTACAGTTTTCATGGATTTTTATTCTCAGACATATGTTCACATTCCAAATCCTACTGGAAGAAGACTTGAGATTACTATGTAATGGGCTCGCAACATTCATTATGTAAAACCAAATTTTAGTAATTTTTGTTAATAAAATTCCTATTCCCAGTACTCTTCTCTAATAGTATGAATTTCAGTCAGAGATAAGACTTTTCTTCAAATGAATGTAAATACCCATCTGCTATTAGCTATGTACCTTTTGCTCCCCACCAAATGTATAGTGCTACCAGTAGCACAAAAAGAACTACAAAAAAGTAGAATATATTCACAAACACGATGAAAAAGCAGAACTGCCTGCATCCCAAAGTTAAAAAGACATTTAATGAAAAATATAAACATAGATATATATATCAGCCTTTTAAGAAAACATGTGTAGCTTTTCAGAGCTTGTAAAATGTCATGCTTTTGGACACCCTCTGATACTGTATGCGAATATTCATACACTATGTTACATGCAAAATTTTAGGTTTACTATTGACTATGAATATTCTGAATGGCATCCTTTTATTTACCTGAATGGACATGTTTGGCACAATAGTTTTGCTTTTCTAAAAGTAGAAAATGACATTAATATTGCTTCACTGTACAAAGCTCCATGTGTATGCTGCCATTTTCTCATAGGGATTCTGTCACACTAGAAGCAATTAAATTTGACAAGTCTTAGGGGTCATAGAAGTCTCTATTCAAACCAAGTGCTTCTGTCAAGTCATTCAAATCTGTGCTGGTTTCACTGTGTGATATAGCAAAGGGTTTAATGTGAAAAGGGAAGCAAAAATTCTCCTTGGCAGTGAGTGAAGAGAAGCTAATTTGTCTCCTGGGAGTAGGTCAGAAAATTACTAAGAGCTAGCTTTGTAGGACATCCATAGCTACTACAGTGTGTGTGGTTCATAGTTGGTGTTGCTTATACTTTGTCATAGTGCGGAACTTTAGTAGCCCAAATTAATTTCAAAATAAATTAATAATTTTTATTGAAGCATGGATGTTTGTTATATTTAAGGATTGTTTCCTTTAAATAGAATGGCCAGAGGTGCTCACAAACACTTAAACTCATGTAGACTGTTCCCTGCAAGCTGCACCTCAAGTGAGTTTACTGACTCAAAATAATAAGAAAAATAAGGTTAATAATGCTATATCAGACTTAAGGTATATCTATCCTATTACAATGGCCATCGATCCCAGCATCACCTAGTCTCTTGAAGCACTCAACAGTAGCATTCCAAAACAGCACAATAACGGGCCTGGATACTCTTTTAGTATCCACTAATCTGTGAACCAGTCTTCCTTACACAGCTGTGACTTTCTTTCAGTTTAGTAGCTCTCAGTGTACTTCTCTTGATGAAATACACCAATCCTTTCAAGAATTCATGGAAGTATGTAAACAGACTAATACCACTCACAACATCCAGTGCTAAAGAGTTTGTAAATAAATCTCCTTTTTGCTTTCCAAACCTGGCACCTGTTAGTTTCATTTGATGCAAATATTTATATTGTAAGATACAATAAGCCTTTGCTCTTTGCTATTTTTCCATGTGGCCTATGTAGACCTTTGCCATGTTGGTTGTCCCTTTTCTAGAATAAAGAGAAATCATGGATTCAATTATTACTTTCATGGAAGTAATCAGTTGCTGTCATTGCTGTGTATACCTTTTCAATTTTACTATATCCTTGAGATCTGGTATCAGAAGATTGTGTGTTCTAAAGGCCCTATGAGCTATTCAGCAGTGTGCTGATGATTTTTCTTTCATAATAATTATTTTAATGTTTGTGTGTTGGTTTCTAAGTATTACTTAGCCTAATACTAACTTTTTCATAGAAGTATTGATTGTAAGCTAACTTCATATCACTGTCAACTCAATTAATCCAATAAATCTATACCACTTGCAGAATATTGTAGCTGTAAAAACATGATCTTTAAACCAGGTTATTGAAACCACTGTAAGTCTGGCACTCTCTGTTCCTATTTTTGCTTGATTTATGTCTCTTGAAGATATAAAAGGACAAACTGCTGTAATGATTTTCAATGTGATGCTTTTTAAATCTCATTGGTTTTGTGCATAGGATACGAGATAAAGTCTATATATGGTCATTTTATATAGATTGGCATCCAGATAAGGATTTTTTAGTTATTGAAGAGCCACTTTGTAAATGTGACACAGAGCAAGTTATTTTCAAAATTGTTACTTGAAACTATGGTGGCGTAAAAGGAAACTTTAAAATCTTGATAAATCTTGGTGTATTTTCTTATTTTCTCAAAAAGTGGAATTGTCTGGTCATACCTGAATGTCTTGAGTAAACTTTGAAACCAGGGTAGTTCATTGTTTCATATGTGACTGGTCCAGAACTTCTTCAGAAAGTTGGCGTTCTTACAGTATCTTTTATTACAATCTCAGCTGAACTAAACACATTAAATGAAAATGGTATGTAAAAGTAGTGTAAAGAAAATATAATTAATTGCTTATAATATTTCTTGAAATTATGTTTGTTACACAGAAGATCTCTTAAAATATGCATAAATATGATTTCCCACCTTTTGCAGATGAAGCCAATGAAGTTCTGAGTTCTCATAGCAACATGAAGGAACTGGGAATAGAATCCTTGGTCCCCTGACTACTTCCAGCATCCCATCCATAACTAAAGGTTAGACACCTAGATTACTGCTTTATCTTCTCTTGTTCTCACTTTTTACAATGAAGAAAATATTTGGAAAATGCGGTTATTTTCAAGAATGTGAGGAGCATTGACAAATAGCATTTATAAAAATTAAATAGTAAAGGGAAGCAAGATAGTCAAAAAACAACTGTGATTTTTGTGATTGTCTTCAGGCTTTAGAACTTTGCTTGTCAATGCCGATGTCATAAAAGGAAGACAAAATACTTATTTATTTAATTGTTCATACTGATTCCATCTCAAGTATTAGTGCACAAGAATGAATAAACAAGTATAAAATCAGCCTATTTTGGCTGTCAATAGGTTGTTGCCATCTAGTACCAGCATATACATTGAGATCTGTCCTTGCAACATGCTGTTATTTCTAGAATCATTGCTCATACTTTTTTTTTAAATCACATGCAGCAGTGAAATTGAACAACAGAGAGGAAATAGTGACTGGTATTACTGTGTAGCCGTAGGGTGTCTTCCTTATAATAAAGGAAGAGTATTATCATGATGGATTCCATTTACACAATATAAAAAGCAGATAATTTTAGTATTATTATCAATTTTAGCTACTTGGAAGGAGGAATTGCTTGTATCTATTTTTAAAAAAAAGTTGACAATTCGTATTAGCAACACACAAATACTAAAACGATAGCAGTTTGTTTGAGGCTTGTCTGGACAGTATTCTACACATAGTTCAACTACATGTTATGCCTTCAAAATATTGTTCTTGCCAATAGAGTGATTTTTGCAATGTGATCGTAGAAGAACAAAAATTAGAAGAGGCCTGTTTGAAGTAATTGCTTCCTCTATGGTCTAAGAAATTGATGGAAAACCAGTACCTTTTTTTAAAAGAGAGCCCATGTCTGAAATTGAATTTCTTACTTAGGCACATGAAATACAAGTGATGTGGCTGGTGCTGCAGTCCTGTCCTTGTATTAGCTGCACTTAGGACTGGGTGTTTCACTCACTGCAGTGGCCAGTAGAGAATGCTTAGTGGAAAGAATTAAGAAATAGTTCAAGTATGAGTTAATTTTCCCAGTATGTATACATAGCCTCCAAAAGTAATTCCAGGGGAATTCTGTGAACTCAGCCTGAGCTTGTCTGTGACATGGAAAGGGCAAATTTTGCAGCCAAAGAATCAGGTACTGGAAAAACGTGAGCAGTAATTCATAGAAGAAGAGCAGAAAAAACAGTGCTATAAAAGCATAAAACTGCGTCTCAATTATAAGAAGTAGTAGGAGAGGTGCATGAATCCTGTTAAACAGCAGAATGTTTGAATGAGGAATTGACTGAAATTGTTGTTGGGGCCAAAATCCAGGAAGTGAAGATTATGTGGGCTGCATATCCTGGGAATTACAAATGTAAGAAAGACAAACTTCTTAAATCTATGTTTATTCAGGTTAAGTTTCCTGGAGGTAGAGAAACAGGAGTAATTTATAACAAGATAGACGTCTGACACCTGTAAATTCTTGCAAGCATTTCTCTACAGGATATTAATGTCAGGGAATATTCATACTTACCATATGATTTTGTTGTTTTAATGAAAATTCTGAAGCAGTTCTAAAGTTTTTCTTTTTTATGGCTTCCAGATGACAATCCTAAAATTCCTCCTGCAGACAACCGCAGAATCAAATCTAGCACTGCACTATGTCTAAAAAGGGCCACTCTTTTGCTCCAGAGTGTAAGGAGCAGTGAGTTACTTGATGTGTACGTGGTGCTGTGGAGAAATAGAGATCAATTACTTTTGCCAAGGTGAGTGGGAAAGGACAAACTGATAGATCTTGGAAGATGACACCTTTTTTTAAGAAAATTATTTTCAGCAAAAATGACTCAGATCTTTCCTCTTATAGCTACAAGATGATGGTAAGGTAAATTTTAAAAAAAGAACTGTGAAGGAGGAAGGCTGCTTTTCTGTGTATGCAGAGAACATGGCAAATGCGCAGCAGAGAATTCTGTTTCTCCCATCCAGAGGTGGAAGCTAGTGGAGTTGGAAAGACTTTACAAAATTGGTATTGAAAGACTAAGGTATTTATATTAGGCCACCACTCTTTGTTTTGTACTGATTGGAACTTGTGTGATGTATCTCTCAGGAAAGGAATAAATGAAGCATTTGGTCCTTACATCTAATTGAGACTATACTAAAATGGTTTGGAAATGTGAAGGCACGTGTGCTGTTAAGCATTGTTCAGATTTTTACCCATGTGAATCCACAAGACTGGTGTTTGCAGTTATCCCATGCGAAGACCTTTTTGGGGAAACAAGAGGAGGCAATAACTGTGACATTTAATGTCAATAGTATTTGTGACATTTAATGTCAATAGTGTTGCCACAATGCATTATACATTCTACCCGTTTTTCTCTAGTTAAATAGGGCCCACTAGTCTCTGGTTCCTTTCTTAATGAATAAATGTAATAGAATCACAAAAGCAGATAATGGGCAGGTTGGAAGGGACTACAGCAGGTCAGCTGGTCCAATCTCCCTGCTCAAGCAGGAGCATCCCAGAGCACATTGCACAGGATTGCTCCAGATGATTCTTGAATATTTCCAGTGAGGGAGACTCCACAACCTCCCTGGGCAACCTGTTCCAGTGTGAGAGGTGTGATCCAGTGGCATTTGAGAGATGGTTCATGGTGGATGAGGATGAGATAGGTGAGCCTTTCTTCTTCATATTGCTGTGAGCACAAGGCAGTTAGGAACACCACTACTCCCAAAAATGTAGTCTTTTTTTATTGGCACAAGAGTAGAATCTAAGTGGACAAGACGTCTAGAAGAACTAGATTTTGGCAGCAAGGGAAGCAATGGTTCATTCTGTTTATTAGAAATCTAAGGCTGCTGCCTTTAAGCCAAGGACTTTTTGTGTAGAGGAAGTAAAGTAAAAAGTTGAGGTTCTCTAAGGATGCAATATATGTGGAATCAATCACAAAAAGTGCACAACTGCTGGATTTTAGCTGGCAGCATATGTGTAGGTAATACCTGTAGATAGCATTTTAAACTTTATATTGCTGTTAATTTACCCTTTTTACTGCACTGTAAAGTTCAGTGCAGATCTGTGTCCAAAAGACAACACTGGAAATTTTCAAGTAGTTTTCAGCTCTAATGGGCAGTAAAATATGTTTAGTGAAATGCCATGAACATAGAACAATCTTTCAACCTTGTTGTACAGTTTAATACGCAGTTAACAGAGAAGTACAAGTGCATAAATGCTACTTCTCCAAAGACAAAGAAACTCATTAACCTTTTCCTTTACATAAGTGAAGTTTGCTTTTAAAGGCAAAGAATGTACTCTTATGTCATGTGAGTACAGGGACATAACACCAACCAAAGTCATGGATATTCTACCAATATTAGACATAAACATGAATCAAAGTATTTCACTGAAAAATTACAAGCAATATGGCTAATACTAGTACAGTTCTTAGGACCAAGATAATATGCATACATCCCCAGTTGTGGCAGGAGTTAAGCCAAAGGACATTGCTGAGGTGGATGTCACTGGATTCTCCTAGCAACCATCTGCAAATGCCAGTTATTTACACTAGACTAGTGAGACTAAAAAAACAAGTGCTTCCTATGGAAAGTTCATGGTACTTTCTTTTATGATAACTCTTTGTCATGTATAGACTATACCCTTTAGCTCTTGGCTCAAGTGTGTTTCGCTACATGGTACAGTATGCCAGGAAGATTGAACTCATCAGAGCCTGCTGCATTTTAACTTTGTTCAATAGCTTTGAAGGCTATGTTAAGGCTTGTAACTGTATTAGAAAGTAGATGATCCAACAGTATCATACCAGGAGTCCAAACACAGACAGTGTAACTGCTATTGCCATTCTAATTTACCAATCTGACCAAAACACACTATATATTAGCAGGTGGTTTGTTTTTGAAGTATTTGTTGCATTTACGTAAGGGTTCCGTCCATAGCTACGAAAAAGTTCCTAAGATCCTCTTGTACAGATAAGCTTTAGTAACAGTGTGTCTGCTGCTCTTGATAGTGCAGATAAGCAGCAAGTGGAGCCTCATTCTCCAGCTATGATCAGCTACCTCTTCATCACCATCCTGGGGAAAAACTCAAATTGCCCATGAATTTCTTCATTAGCTTTTTTTGATGGAAGAAAATGAAGCACAAATATAATGTTTGTTCAAAATTACAGTTGTAATACAAGGCATCTGATTGCAAAGAGGGTAAAAACCAGAAGAGCAGAAGTTCTTTGACTTTTGCATCCTCTCTATTACATAAATGACCAAACTAAAGAATTTATGAATCTAAATTTTGGTGACCAGTTGCTATTTTGGGGTCATAAAGCTGTCTAATCTGAAAGACGTTCCAGGAAGGTTGAACACTCTATACCATGTTCACCATGTACGGTAATTAAAACATTTCTGTGCATTTCTCTTTAAAGGAACAGATGTTCTGTAATGTTTTAACTAGTCTTTGGTAAAGTGCAGTGTTATTGAGTGTAACACAGGAAGTACCAGTTCTTGTATCATGCAACTTTGGCAATTACAGGTCTCTTGTTTTCAAGGTCTGACCTGTCTTTTATTAGTGGTTTGTTGTTTGTTTTTCTTTTTTAAATTGAGTCAGCAGTCAGACTTTGCCATATAGAGTCTGGGTATAGAGCCAGATTTGAAAAATGGGATTTGGAATGGCATTCAGCATGAGTGATGAAGTTTACAACTATTTGAGTGCTCTGTAAAGCTCTGTTTCATGCTCTTAATTTAATGCACTTAAATCTGAGACCACTGTCTAACTGTGTCTATGAAGTAAAAATACTGCTTTCACCAGGAGAAAAAAGAGAGACTTTCTGAAAAGTAAGGATAGATTTCCCAGAGGGCTTATCTATCCTTTAATTATCTATAAATTCAACTCAAAGTTTAATTGTTCCAGTTCTGGCTGCTGAGGAGTTTTAAAAATTTGGCCTTATATAGTTCCACAAATAAATAAATATTTCTACTTCATCAGTGTTAACTTCCTTATGAGCTTTTGCAACATCTAGTAATATATTTAATTCTGACACTACTTAAAAATGTGTGCCATCAAGTAAAGATTTTTGAACTCTTAAGCACTTCACTTCTTCATAGTAAATCATCTCTATTAATTTTTAATTTATTTTTTTCTCAGACATGAGAAAATGGCTCTGTATGTCAGTTCTATTCCACTTTAGCACTACACAGTCTTTTGAAAGGATGCTGCCCTAGAGTAGACAAATGCAGAGTGCTGAGTTGCCTAAAGATATCCCCAAGCTTTAGCTTGCCAGTCCTGCAAGAAAATTGTGTTCTACATCTCTAGTGTTTACTAGCTGTAAGATGGCATTTTATGTTTTCCTGTGTATTCTTCTTCCTATTGCTAAATAATTCTGCAGGTTTTTTCCTGACAGGCAGGTATTGGAAATGACACGGGTAAGACGGTTTTTTAGGTTAAAATACATCTCTGAGTTTCTAAATAAATATATCAACTAAATTTATAAAAACATGGTGGATTATAATCTTTTACAGCAATTATTGATATTTATTACCTTCCAACAATTTTACAAATCTATATAAAGACTTTTATTACAGAAGAAACGTTTCCAAAAAACTGTCTTAGTACTTATCAACATATATGGAGTTTTTATGCTAGGCAAGTAACTGTGCCTTGTGTTGAAAACATTTTTTGTTTTAAGATGTTTGTATTTGCATATTTGATGACAAAGAACTAGATTCTTTACTAATAACAGTTAATTGCTTTATGAAATCAGTTTTCTTCTGTAACTACTTCTGATTTTAATGAATGTTGAACTGTTTTAGCTGCCTCCTGCTGTGAGATATCAGGCCTTGTGTATAAATTTATTGATCTGCATATAATCTTAAGTAGTAGTCTGGCAGCAAGCAGTAACAAAAAGACAAAGTAAACAATAACTATCAAATGTATGTAGCCATTTTATGCATATCAAAATTCTTCATTTTTTATTACTGCTAGTGTTCTGGCAAGCTGGGAAAATTAACATCTAGGAGTCTGCTGTCTTCTGTATTCTTCAAGAAGCATGGTTTTCATGCATTTTCTTATATAGTTTCATCATATTAGAAAGAAATTACATTTAAATTGTTACATTTACAAAGTTCTTTTGCTCTCTCACGTGACTGACACAAGGAAACGAAAGGTGATGTCATTAAGTCCATTCACAGTATGAAATATGTATGGACTCCAAGCAGAAACTCCTAGATTGCCTAGACTGATCATGTTTTATAAGGAATTAAGTCATTTACAGGTACATAAACAAGTGATGTGAGATAAAAGTGTGTTGTAAAACATAGCCACTTTTTGGAAGTTAATTTTAAAACTGCTGGTGAGGAAAACAGTCTGTAAGAGGACATATAGTCAAATGGTTTCTTTCATTTTTGGCAGATTCTTTTACATCACATTCTAAGGAATAGTTGGGGTTTTTTGTTTGGTTTTGGTTTTTTTGTGGGGGGTTTTTTGGTGTGTGTTTGGGTTTTTTTTGTTGTTGTTGTTTGGTTTTTTGGGGGGTTTTATTCTTTTTTAAAGAAAGAGAAACTAAATGAGAAAGATGAAAACAAAGATTCCATCACATTTTACTCTGATTGATACTGAATAGTGTGTGATTACAGACCTAGGTAGACCTATGAAGGATTCAAGATTACCAGACCATAATGTATTAATCTGACTGCAAGAAGTAAAAAGCTTAAAACAAAAGCATGTTCAGATTTATTAAGGCATTTCAAGGACCAGTTCTGTAAGTTAAGCGGGAATACTTTTCAGCAACTGCTAATGAAAACATCTTGTTTTCTTTTGTATGATTTTAGCTTTAAGAAAGTTAAGCATATACAGGAAATAAAGAGCGAACATGAAGAAATGGGATCATTATGTTTAGGGTTTCAAATTTCATGTTATGGTGAGTAAGGCGGTGGTGACAGATCTGCAGCAATTTTGTCATAAGCTGGTGGAGCATCAGGTACCTATGGTAAGGAAAGTGGGTGTGAAAGATCAAAAAAAAATCCCAATTGAGTTACAAGAAAAATGACAAGAAAATGATGTTAAACACGTAGCAAGCTATTTACCACCATGTTAAATACAATTCTATGACTTAAAGAAGCTGTACTCATTCATTGTGTCTGTTTTGTAAGGTTACTCTTTTGGTAGTATGTTTTCTGGTTTTACATCTGATTCACTTTATTGCTGTTGTTCATGCAAAGAGAGAATTTTTAGTGTTATAAAGGAATATTTTTCTTATATATATGGGGTGTTTTTAGATTGGTAATTCAAATATTGAAGCTTTTCTTTAGGGGTCTTCATGCAGGCACGTTGTCTTATTTCTAGTGGTAAAAATATGAGCAGCTTATTTTAAATTGTTCGAAGTTAGCTTCTTCTCAATTCTAAAGCAATTTAGACACACCCATTTACATATATTTATCACTTAATTTACCTTTTTGAAAATTTCAAGTTTAAATGTTCATCTTTCCATAATGATTAGAAGAGCTAACACATTGAAGTTTTAAAATGCTTGTGAGGGTATAGTATAGCAGATACAATACATTTGTTGTTTGTCAGAATGGCAGGAAATCAACTGGGGAGATGTTTGGTGTTTTTCAGTGTATTTCAGCATTCAGTTGTTGCATCATTCTAACAGATTGCAAAATGATCATATAGTTTTAAGAATAAATGTAAATTGAAGACAATAACTTTTAAAATAAGCATTCTAAATAGTAGATTAATTTTTTTTTATAATTTTTCCCAGTAGAAATTTTTCCAAATACTACTTTCTAAGTTGATATTGAGGCATTGAAGACTCATTGAATGCTCTCCAAGTATGACAGAATACACCAAGGTAGAAATCATCAAATGCCTGTTTAACAATATTATCTCACCATGTCTTACTCAGTTTTAAGTGAGATCTTGAGTTGCAACTTACCACAGAATTAAAGTCTCTGTAGTCCTGCAGAGCCATTTTGCAGTCCAGTATTTCTCCCTCACCTACCATGTTTCGTATTGCGCTCACACTAGAGCTTTTGCTCTGTGACAGATCATAAAGAAATACAGGGAGGGTGAAATGAAGAAGAGACTGTGAAGCTGGAGCATGATTTGACAGCACGTATACAGTATATATTAGAATCTGGGATTAGGCACAATGCAAGTAAGAAAGATACCTTACCTAACACTTTTTGCTGTCTCTGCTGAGACATATGCTCTATCTCCTGTATGATCCAATTACGTTGCCAGAAAAATGAGTATCACATTTTTTAGGTCCCAGACTGATGCAGGAGGTGACATCTCATGTTACCTGTATGGCTCATCTTTTTTTTTGTGCCACCCATTTCTTTCTTTAATCCCCAGCCTTTTTGTTTTCCATTTTTTCAACATTCCTTTTGTACACATTCTGTACCAGTTCTCCCCTAGCCAAAAATGGCCTAAGAAAAATATGATTTTCCAAACCAGAAAGTAGCAATCTGTGATGAGAAGGAATTAAAAAATAGATTATGCTTTTTGCCGGGATATACAAAGCAGGCATTTGGTTTGATTTTTGAAGGGTTTTTTTGAGTGTTACCTATATTTTTGCAACATTTCACTATGAAAGTTCAGTTTTTAGGCATTCTCCCAGTTGATACATGTATTGGATAGATAACTGTATAATTGAATAGAAAGAGAATGGGACAAAGCTACCGGAAACAGCAAGGAAATAGATTTGCTGACTTAGATGAGAGCTTTACTGGGTTTTTTAGTCCCAAATAGTTATATCTTCTTCAAAATATTAGTATAACTAAAAGATTCTGTAGAACATACATTTGGATAAAGCTTTGTCCTGGTTTCAGCTGGAGTAGAGTTCATTTTCTTTTAAACAGCTTGTGGAGTGCTTTGTTTTGGATTCATTATGAGACTAATGCTGATAACACAATGATGATTTGTTTTTTGTTCAGTGGCTCTTGCTCTAGGTAAAGGACTTTTCAGTGGCTCATGCTCTGCCACAGAGTGGGTGCACAAGAAAGTGGGATGGCATATGGCTGGGACACCTGACCTGGACTAGCCAAAGGGGTATTCAACACCAGAGAACATCATGCTCAGTATATAAATAAGGGATTTGGCTGGGAGGGGCTGATTGCTGCTCAGGAATGAGATGGGCATCAGTTGGGGGTGGTGAGAAACTGTATTGGACATCACTTGTTCCTTTGGAGTTTTACTCCTCTCTTTCTCTCCTTTTCATTATTATGATTAGTAGTAGTAGATGGTTCTGTTTTGGTTCAATTATTGAACTGTTCTTAACTCAACCCATGAAGTTCACCTTTTCTTTCCAATTCTCCTCCACCCCAGGGTGGCAGTGGGAAGTAAGTGTCTACATGGTGATTAATTTCTGTCTGGGCTTGAACGTAACAAGCTTCACTTCAAAGCATTTAAAGAGACCTCCCTTTCATAGGAGAGGGAGCAAAACTTCAAAAATAAAGCTTTGAGACTTCTAACAACAGATGTTATGAGGATTGTACCTTTTTTAATATGTTCTGAGAAGACACAAATGAAAATATTTTTAAGATAGTCTTTGGGAAACAAATCTCAAACCTCTCCCAGTTTTTTGTAAATCTTAAAATTGCAAGTCAAATTTTATATGGATGAGTCATGCAGCACCATATATGAGCATGTTTACCTACTTGTAACAATTACTTTTCTTCTCTGTTTCCTAGGTTTACTCTAATTATCTCTGTCCTTATTTAGAGGTAGATCTTACGAACAGTGATGATATTACGTTTTTAAAATGAAAGGACACAGAAAGTCTCTTCATTTTGTGTAAATATAAATAGAATTCTTCCTACAAATAATTTTTTTACTGATGTGTTGTGCAAAGTTGGGCAACTGGTTTCATGCCCCTTTGTTTTGGTTCCTCTTACCCCTTTGTCTGACTTGCAAGTTCTTCAGGCCAGGTTGTGTTTCATAGAGTGTGGTTTTGTCTGTGACATATATCAGTGTAAATGCTGCCTGAGATAATGATGTCCTGTTACAGATTTGATGTTCTCTACATTAATGTCATGCAAATCAAGGTAATGTGTTGTCAAAATAATAGCATGAGAGAAAATGAGCTGCCACACTTACCCGCAGACTTTTGTAGCCACTACGTCTTTTGTAATACCAGCAGCCAAAGGCAAGTAAAATTGCCAGCACCAAAATGAAAAGTCCGATGCCCAGAGCTCTGTTGGGAAAGCAAAACAAAATAATTTGCACCACAAGAAGATGCAGGAGCAAGAATGGTTAGACCAAAAGTTTGTGTCAGCATCCTTTTATCAGAGGAAGGCATGGAGCAGAATTTACCTCAGAAAATAGACAATGTATCAATAACTTCCGCCCATTTCTGTAGATTTAGATTTTAGCTAATTTCTCTCCCGAGTTCTTAAGCATTTAAGAAATATATTGCTTTGAAAATAATTATCTTCCAGTGACTAATGATTTCAAAAACATACCTGTCTGTAAAACTAGCAAATCACAGCATTATGATATTGCAAGGAATGCGAAATGCCGCATCTGCAATTATGCAGCTCATGTTTATTTGCTGAATTTCTCTATGCAGCAAGTATTTTAAATGTATCCTAATTGCATCATGGTGCAACAGCTTCTAATGATGGAAGGATTTTTGATGCATAAAACACATTGCAACCTTAAAACATGACTAAGAAACTTTGAATTATTCATAAAGAGCTCTATAAGGATTTAGGTCTTGCATGACATACTAGGCACAGTTTTGGTGTCACTGGGTCATTTTAGGGAAAATATGGTTTGCAAACTGTGCTGTAAAACGTCCTTTCCACTGCTTACTGGGGACTTGGCAGAAGCAGCACAGTTTCACTGTGTCAAAAAGCAAGCTGAGAAAGTAATTTCAAATTTCTTAGTCACAAAACCCTTCTTTTAGTGTTAGTATCCTCCCTGTTGAGACATACTGAATTCATAACCCATTTTTTTTGTTCTTTGCCTGTTCAGGAGCAGAAGAGGGAAAAAGAATATGGGGGAAAAATTACTATGTGAATCAGGATAAAACCATTCTGAAATACTTCTGTATATCTTATGCCTAGTTGCTTGTAGTAATTACCCCAGGCTTTTCCATTGGGACTGAGTAGTGGCATATGTGACTTACCAGAGAGTTTTTATATCCATTTGCTCTAATTTTCACTGACCACAAGTCTCATGAAGGAGTATTTCCTTGTGAACTAAAAAGCATGAAAGGAGATGCAAGCAGATTTGTGTGGCAGAACAATCTGCCTTTTTGTCTGAACTTTCTGTGTGCTATTTGAAACATGAAACCACTTGACAACAAAGGGATTTTATTTTTTCCAAGTATGAGGATCTTGTAAGTTGCTCCTGCCCCTTGAAGACTTTGTGTGGCCTGCAGGCCTGTTTAACCCAAGAACAGAGCTCACAGCAGTCCCTTTCTGATGCAGCCAAAGTTGTGAGATGGCTCCACTGGTTTTGCTACTCTTGCCAGCACAGTTGAAACTTGGAGGGACTTCTTCTCCAGGCAGCTGGTGCCCTCTCAACAAATTTAGACTTTCTGCTTCTCATGTTTTATGTTGTTTTAGGTGTCCATTAGCCTATATGCCCCCAGGATGTATGTAATTTCTGGAGCTGGTACTTCTGACTGCACATTTGCCATCTAACTCCTCCCCTAACTACTCAGAGACTAGTATGGAAAGTGTATATGCAATTTCTTGCAATTCCAATTAAAGCTGAAGTTGTGCTGCTAGGAATCTAGGCTCATATCTAGAATACTCCTGGTGCTGGAAGGAGGGTATCACTTTTGCATATCTAGAAAAACACAGTTGCAGCCACTAGAATTCACAGCAGTTACAGGTGAGTTACTAGTCAGTTTTTTTGGTTTTGTTTTTTTGGGTTTTTTTTCCTTAAAAGAACTGAGCTCCTTTGGATGGACTATTAGAGAGCTTTTCCGTTTGTTTATTCTTTTTGCCAGGACTGATGGAAGAGCAACTACCTTGCAGTATGAGTGTTTGGAACAAGTCATTATATTTGGGGTCCAGTAAGCCGGTACCCAGCAGCACAATTCACTTACAGATATCCCAAGCACACTGGAATTACTTATGTAATTATGTAATAAGGCATCACCAGCTGAGTGGTGTCTCTAATAATCTCAGACCAAACATATTTTATTGTAATTCAAAGATAAAAAAATATTTGCCAGAAACGATGTGGGAGTCACAATTGTATGGCATCTTACAACTTTTTTAGAACCATTTCTCTGGGTGCTTTTGCCCCATTCTTTAGGGTGAGACAATATCTCTTTGAGGTTCCAAAGAGAGGTCTGTGAATCTAGAGATTTAGTATACAAATCATCTTGCAACAGCTTCAAAAGTAAATTCTAAATAAGCCTCAATAAACCTGGTAAAGGCTAATGACTTGTGATAATATGATTTAACTCTAGATTCTTGGATTCTGCAATTCTGATTTTTCTTAACCTTGAGGGCTGATATTGCACTGTGTCAAACATTAGAGAGAACTATAAGATCGTTAAAAGGCACTCCATCTATATACAATTGACTTTTTTTGATACAATTTTCTGGTTTTCTTTCAAAGCAAATTCTTTCACCAGCTTACATGCTAACATAGGTTTTGATTTATGCTTACTCTTCTTCTGCAAAATAGATGTGTCCTTTCCCTCTGAAATAGTTGCCATCCAGGTGGTTATTTCTTCTGGGCATTTTGTGAGGTTGGTCGTATTCAAACCTACAGGGTAGAAACACAGTGTGTCAGTGTGATAAATAATTTATTATCTTTAAAGCATAATATTTTCAGCCCCTTTGTTTTAACGGGAACATTTTGGAGAGGCAGGATAATCTGATATCTTCAGAATCAGGAAGATCCATATATACATGCAACTGTCCCAATTTAAGATAAAGCTCATAACCATAACTATAGTCTACTTATTAGTATCACCACTGACATCAAGGTGTTTGCAACTGAGTGTAACAGAGATTGCAGAATTTGATGTGATCTGTTTAGGCACCAAGTGATGGCAGACTTCTGAAGCAAAATCTAGTATACAGAAAAAAAGGCAATTTACATGGACAAGGAAAAACTATTGAGAAGAACAACTAATATTGTTCTTACAGATAGGTTTTTTTTCTATTTTGTTATGCGCTGTAAACACTCAGGGGACAGATTTTCAGTCACTGGAGATTCTCAGAGATCTGTTGAATTTCAGATGGGAGTACTGATTTATATCTGCTGACAATCTAAACTCAGATGTGTGGGGAATTTTTATTACAATCTTTATTCCCAGTCTTAAGGTGATCATAGCTGTCTGAACAGTTAAAAATCTATTCAATCAAATAGAGTGATGAAGAAATCCACTTGCAGTCATGTTCCTGTAATGTGAAGAGCACAACAACACATCCTACTTGGTAGTATCCCACTAATCTACCTATCCTATACAGGTAAATTATAAAACACAATTACTTTACTGAAGAGAATTCTGGCCAAGGAAAGAAAATGTTTTGAGTTCACTTAGAGACAGTCAAGCCTCTTCTAAAGCACAATTTTTAAGCAAAGTTGAAAATTTTTGTAAAAAAAAAAAAATAAATCTTACCTCCTTCAGAGCTGTATTCTGTCTGTTAACTGTCTGTTAACTAAAGGCATATGCAGCTTTCTTTGACTTGGTCTGTTTTTTTCTCCTCTGATCTGTCCTCTTATGACTATCACGAGTTTAAATTCCTTTCAGTACAGCTTCTGAATGCATTAATTAGCATGAAAGGGGCAAGGAGACAACTTCTCATTTTCTTCTGGATCCTTTCCTCCTAAAAAGCAGCAGAAAAATCTGTTATTTCTTGATTAAATACATGTGCTGTAAGAGACAGCCCTGACCAATAAATACGAGCTCCCAGAGTGGACAGACTGCTTCTAGATTCAAACATGTTTTAATCCAAGGCTGCTTATTTTGTTACAGAGGACTGATATTTTTGCATATATTTACAGTAGCTTTGTTTATAGACACTTTTTGTACCATTTTAACAGTGTGCAAACTGGTATATGTGGATCAAAACTCATTACCCTGTGACAGAAATGTCTTAGATTAAGGTAAATGCAGTTTAATTCTACACTGAGAAGTAAATACTGCAACAAAACGAGCGTCTGTCCCATGGGCGGCAGAACTAATAAAGGCTGGCCTTTGCCTGTGCAAACACTGTAGTAATCCCATTTACAAGGTCAGGCAAGAAATGTCAGTCATTGATTGATTCAGAGGTCTGGGTACTGTGATGTACCAGCAGTTAGCTACTGCCAAAAGAGCAAGGAGATAAAAGAACCATGTTCTGCTTGTCATTTGTCCTAATGAATTATTAATCTGGGCCTTTGTGTCCCTCTCCAGATTTTTTTTAAGTTTGAAGGATTAAACACTTTTAAGTTTTCACTTTGAAGCTGTGCACTGGGCTCTAAATATGGTGAAAATGGCTGACAGATTCAAAAGAAAACAAGAAACAACAGATAATGTGAGTGACCAACATCTATTTCATTAGGACATCAGATTAAAAGTATTAACATTAATATTTTTTAACTAGTGTGGGGCTGCTTCTGTATTTTTACTAATTATGATAAAAATCTGACCTGTCTATATGTAGTGCCTGGTGATCACACCAGAGGCAGTGAGCACAGACTGAAACACAGGCTGTGTTCTCTGAATATCAGGAAACCCTTTTTTCTGTGAGGGTGACTGGGCCCTGGCACAAGTTGCCCAGAGAGTTTGTTGAGTCTCCCCCATTGGAGATCTGCAAAAGCCATCTGGACACAGTAATGGGCAACCAGCTCCAAGTGGCTCAGCTGCAGCGGAGTGTTAGACAGCAGGACCCCCAGAGGTGCCTTCCAAACTCAGTCATTCTGTGATTAGTGCCAGAAGGACCTAGTTGGTTTTGCTAGACCCATTAAAGTTTGAAGCAACACAGTTTTTGCAGAGGGGAAAATAAAGAGTACAGGAAGAATGAACAGTGAGGAGTATGAATTTGCTAATTCGGGCAAGTTAACCCAGATGAATAGATGAATATTCTCAATAGGAATTTCAAAGGTGAGAGAGGTGCAGGGAAGTTTCTGTAAATACCCATGTGTGTAAAACTGTAAGTGGACACTATCACAGTCTGTCAAGTTCCCAAGAAACATTGTGCACTCTGAAAGTATTGTAAAGTTCCTTAGCAAATCATGTGTTTTCCTGAAGAAAAGATTCCCTTCTGGAAGAGGATGATAACTGAACAGTGCTGATTGATCTTGTGAGAATCAAAACACTAATTTAAAAAAATTCATGTGATTTCTTCGTGTAGCAAAACCAGTCTCTGACCCTTATTTGCCTCAAGTGATTTGTGGTGTAAAATGTCAACTGCTCGAATATTATGTGTTCTGAATTAATCTCTTGTTAATAGTATAACAAGAAAGGGGGAAAATAACAACTTTGTCATGGATCTGTGGTGCCATCTGGAATGTAAATGCAGAATGCTGCTATTGAGGAATTGGATGAATGAGGAAGTGAAACACCATATCCTGCTTCTAATCCCAAACTTTTTACAAAATCTTGTTTCTCCGATATAGTGCTGCTAACTCCATCAGTGTAAAGTCAATGGCATTGACATGGATTCCAAAGGTGTTACCTTTTCAAAAACTACTTTTCAGAAGAGGATGGAAGAGGAGTACTTTGGAGAAACCCCACAGTAACCCAGTTTTTTTCTGATAGCCAAACCTGTGGCAAATCCAGGACACTCTGATGAATCTTGGTGAAAGGTAGGAAATGAATGCTTCTGGTGCAACTGAAAATAACAGGTCCGACCTTTGAAAAAGAATAGCTGTCGGTTGGTTTTGTGCTGTTGACATTATGATTCCATCTTTCTAGGACAAGATCCTGGGATTTTTATTTATTTACTTCAATTGATAGTTCTTTGACATTTGAGGCTTCCTACAGCACACAGAGCAAAGAAACACAAGCACCTTGGCACCTGATTTAGTAAAGACTTTGGTTTTGAGTTTTATTCAGTGGAAACTCACAGGTATTTCACTGCTAAATCTATACTACCAGTAACACAGTACAGTAAGAGAAAATAAGGAATTACATCCCTTTCAGTTTGTCTTGAGGATCTTTGTCTTTCCGTGGTTTGGGGACTCACTTTGAAGAAGGTATTGTCGGCTAAAGAGTTCCACTATAGGCCAGGTTTGAAGCTTTTTGAAAAGAAGCTATTCCTCAACTTGCTCCTACTTGACTGCAGGCCCCTCCAGGGAGCAACATGTCCTGTAGACTGCCTTGCACAAGCAGGAAGAAAACTGAGCAGCCAAAGCTCAACTGGAGTTGAAGCTGGCCACAACTGAAGGGGACAATAAAAGGAGCTTTTTCAAATATATTAATGGCAAAAGGCAGTGTAGAAATAGCATCAGCCTGTTACAGGATAAGGATGGTCACCTCACAAACAGGGACATGGACAAGAAAGAGTTGCTAAACGCTTTCTTTGCCTCTACTTTCAACACCGGTAAGGGGTTAAGGGGAGTCCACTGCCTGGAGCTGGAGGAACATGGCTATGAGAATGATCAGCTCCCAGATGACCATGAACTTATACAAAATGTCCAGCATACAGCTGAATAAACACATCATGCAATGGGTGATCAGCTGGGTGATGGTTAGGCCCAAAGGGTTACAGTGAATTGGGGTGACATCAGGCTGGTGACCTGTCACTAGTGGGGCTGCACAGGGCTCCACCTTAGGGCAGTGCTCTTCAACATCTTCATAAATTACTTGGATGCAGGACTCAAACACTAAGTAAGTTTGCTGAAGACATTAAATTGCAAGGAGCTGTTGACTTCTTTAAAGGCAGAGAGGCCCTGCAGGACAACCTCGAGAAACTGCAGGTCACCAAACAAATGAAGTTTAACAAGCGAAGGTGTCAGATTCTGTACCTGACATAAGACAATTCTGGATGTGTGTATAGATTGGGGAATGAAGCCGAAGAGCAGCACTGCAGAAAGGGAACTCAGGGTCCTGGTCTGTGGAAAGTTGAACATGAGTCAGCAGTGCCCTGGCAGCCAGGAGGACCAGCCATGCCCAGGGGGGTTCATCAAGGATAGCATCACCAGCTGGGCAAGGGAGGGGATTGTCCTGCTCTGCTCTGCAGTGGGGCAGCCTCACCTCCAGTGCTGGGGGCAGTTCTGGGTGCCACAGTGTAAGAGAGATAAAAAACTATTGCTCAAAGGAGGGCAATGAGGATGATGAGGGGTCTGAAGGAGAAGCCATGTGACCAGTGGCTGAGGTAACTTGGTCTGTTCAGCCTGATGATGAGACTGAGGGAAGATCTCAGTCTCCTGAGTGTGGTCTTCAGCATCCTCATGAGGGGAAAATCAGAGGCAGGCACTGATCTCTTCTCTATGGTGACCAGTAACAGGACTTGAGGAAATGGTCTGAAGTTGTGTCAGGGAAGGTTCAGGGTGGATATCAAGAAAATGTTCTTCACCCGGAGGATAGCTGGGCACTGGAACGGGATCCCTAGGGAAGTGGTCAGAGCACCAAGCCTGTGGTGTGGAGTTCAAGAAACATTCAGACACCACTCAGGCACATGATGTGACTCCTGGGATGGTCAGGAGTTGAACTTTAATGATCCTGACTGAGCCTTTCCAATTCAGTATATCCCATGATTCTATGACTTCACTTCTTTTGTGCCATTAAACAGATACATAGCAACAAGATGACAGAGTGTCCAAGTGACTAATACTATTTAGTGCATTTAGCAAAGAAAATAAATGTATGACTTTTCATTTCTTGCAAGATCCTGTTCAGGTTGGTGGGAACCAGGGGAAATCTCCAGCTTGAGCCCTGACAGAGCCGGCAGTTCTGAGCTTGGACTGGGCTGCTCAGGACTTCAGCCAGTCAGGCCGTGAAAGCTCCAAGGATGTAATCAGCCCAACCACTCTGGACCATGCCCACACTGCCGGGCTGTCCTCACAGCTTCAGCCTGAGCTCCTTGTGTTTCAGCTTTGCTGCTGCCTCACCCTCATACCATGCAGTGCTGTGAACAGCCCAGCCGCATCTCCTCTATTCCTCCCATTGGTGCCAGGGATGCTGTTTGGTACCCCAAAAGCTGCAGCTCCTCCTAGCTGAACCAGCCCTGGTGCCGCAGCCTCTCAGTGATCCTCTGCTGAACTCAGTCATCTTTGTCAACTTCTTTCGTGTGTTACTGCTCCAAAATGTATGCACAACTGTGGAACGGAGGGGAACAATCACCCAATCACCTCCCTTGGCCTCCTCCTTGTGCCCCTGTTCTTCCAGCATAGTGTGCCACTAAGTGCCTTCTTTACTTCCCATGTCAAACATCAGGACATGTCAAAATAATTTAGTGATAGGGCTTGTAAATAAAATGTAGAACTTTAACAGAATGCCAGAGGTGGAAACTGCATCTATTAAACATTTCCCCATTCTTCCCACATCCGGTAATACCACTTAGAAAACAAAGAGTTATTTTAAGTAGTGGAACACTGCAGAAGACTGAAGAATGATGCTCCTAGAAAAATCCAAATTTTTCAATTTGTAAGTTTGATCTCGTCAGGTATTTCAGAGCCTTACTACAAGACTTTGCATACCCACGTGTGTTCCTTCCAATACATGTTCTTCAATCAAGCCCTCACAGGTAGTTGATTTATGAATGGTTCAGCTGATTCCCTCTAAGTTAAATTAAATTTTTTAAATACCTGTTCTTATGAGACAAGAAGTAATTATTTCAGATGAGAGATTTATGTAAACTCAGCTTCACAGAGGAAGTGTTTCAATGGTGAAAATTTCTGAAGTTTATAGGTAGGGCAGATACGATATTCATAATAGTTCGAAGGCTTTAAAGTGCTACATTTTTTTCTTTTCTATTTTTCCTTCTAAATGTCATTCAGCCTTTTCTCCCTTAAATTCTGTCTTCCACCTGATAGAGTAAAATTACAAAAAACCCAGTTGTTTGGATACAGACTCTTTTTTATTCTTATAAATAGAGTATTTGCTCTAAGTATTTGCCTTAGGATAATTGGAATGTGGGACTGAAGGGGACCTCAGGAAGTCATCTAGCCCATCCTACTACTCTGAAGCACATATATTTAGATCCTTGATTGTGTGTTACCTATTGTCTGATATTTCTGTGTTTTCATATTCTGCATTCATAGTCTGCATTGTATCTTTAACAGGCTACAATGGAGCTTTTTCACTGTTATGTAACTGCCTTTCTGTGAATTATATCAATTACCAGTTGTCTTAACAAGGAAAGGAATTAATAATGTTTTCTTTATCTCAGCCTATTATGGATTTGAAGGCTGTTCTCATGCTCTGCAAAAATTTTTATGTTCTAAACAAGGCAAACTTTATTTCTTATAATTTTTCCTTAGACTGTTTTCTTGATTGTATCATTTATGTTCCACTTAATTATTTGCAACTCATGTACTTCTTCCAGTTAAAGCCTTGCAAGCATCACTATCTCCTCTATATTACCATAACACAGAAAGACATTCACTATTTTTAACACAGGGTTGCTTTTGGGATTCTCTACTCAGTTTGAAGTCCACGGTAGCCTTAGGTCTTCCTCTACTATTCATCAATCCTTCCCCAATTTTGTGTGGGTGTATTTCGCTTTTTACTTCTGATATTTAGAAATGCATTTCTCTCTACTGTATTCTATTACTCATATAACTTTTACATTTTATCAGGTTGGTTTATTTATCTTATTCCAGCACTGCTCTGTAGAGCACCTGCAAACCCTTTAGCTCAAAACTGTGTTCCTTTACTTGTGCTTTCAGATACAGCTTGTTTACTGAAAATACTGGGCACTACTTCCCCACGTAAGCATTTGTGAGCTGATGCCTTTTCTTCTTTTTTAGTGATAGCTGCAGTCTGCATTTGGGGGTAGAGTTTCTATCTGCTGCACACGTGCTTCATGGCAATTTAATTGAGACCATAGTTTCCCCAGTTCATTTAGCACCGCCTTGTGGGACTCTACTGAAGACTTGCATAGTCAAAATGCAATTTCAATATCAAAATAATATGGTAATGGTTACTGCTCTAGTTTACATGTAAATTAAATACTTTCTTCCTTTGTTTCAAACATTCCTACCCGGAACTTCCATTCTTTTGTAAATCCTAATAATAGTGAATTTGGCAAAAAAGAAAACACTTCCGTATTTCCTGAAGTGCTGTCAGAGGTCTCATGTAGTCACACCACTACATTGTGCTCTCAATACCTTCTGGTTTGATGTTTCAGGATATGGAGGGAAGGGTAGGGTAATGTTGACTTTTCTGGTTTGGTTCTAATCTTGCTTCCTCTTTTTTTTCTCTGTTGGAGTCGATCTAAAATAATTAAAAATCCAGTTGATAGGGCAAGAGTGGCTCCTGCCATGTAGAAGCCTGCTCTGTAATCTCCAGCGATGTCCACAATCAGACCTGGAGAGAAATATATGACAGGAATGTGAATGATGGAAAACAGGCTAATGTGAATTAGCTCAGCAGTGTGAATATATTCTCTTATAAAGGCAGTGTGCTGGCTACATACTTGTCTTGCAGATTTCTACATCATGAGCGCTTGGAACATCACTCCACTATAGCTTTTTTTCAGTTTGAAACACAATTCACATCTCATTTTTTTTTTATATGTGAATTGCTAGTGAAACAATATACTGCACAGTTTGAAGCACTTTCCAACCTAAAGTGTGGCAGACAGGGCAGGTACTGGCAGAATAAAAAGACTGTGCAGCTGTGTATGAGAGTAGCTCCATATTCTGTGGTGTAGCTGTCACCAGTTGCTGTAATTTGGACCATAACTACAGCATGAGTGAGTTTAAAGAAAGAAAGGAGATCCAACTGCTGGAGACAAAGTTGGAGAATTTGTCCAACATATTATGGGTTTCTGGTTCATCATTTTACAAAGAGTCACAGATATTAACAAAAAAACCCTGGTTTTCAGAGAGCTTTAAGCCAACCAAAATACGTAATGCCATTGTGTATTATACTGAAAAATCTCTAGTACAGTAGTAGCACTGCAGCAGTGTGTCAGCTGCCCTGTGGGTATGGTGGCACATTCCTTTGTGGGCTGATGAAGGTTGCTTGCTTGTGGGAAATTTGTCCATGTTTAGGGTACTCACTAGCCCACATTCTAAACTAAGCTCAGCTCTATATAGGCACAAGAACCATGAGCTCAAATCTTTTAGATTTTACACTCAAAGGAGAGGAGGAGAGCTTGAGAGGAACTTAGGGTTCCCTGGTCTTCCATACCTTCTTTGTAGTTTACTAAATATACAAAAAGGGGCTGCATTGGTTCCCAGATAATCAGTACTAGTGACCAGCCACCATAAATTGTATTTTATTCAAATCTTTCCAACACATTTTTTATACTCTTCTGTCTCAAACCCTCTACGAATCTTCCTGGTTCCTGTGTTTTCAAAAGTGAATTAAAATTTTCCAGTGTTCAGTCTGACTCATTTGCAACCTGTTAGCGATGTCATTTCCACAAAAGTCACTTGTAGTACGTGAACAATAGTCTTTGGACGAGGACTCAGATCTGCATTGTTCAAGTCACACTGGTCAATTTTTTTTGCTGTATCACTTTTAAAAGTCTCTACAGCTTGCAGTTCATTTGTCTTGCATTTTTCCAAGAGGACTATATCTTGTTGCCAGCCCATAAATCCATGTGCTGTCTCACTGTCTGTTCTCTCTTCCCACTGTTCTTATGTGCTGTCTTCCCTATTTATTATATTAATTGGCTCAAATGCTGTCTAAAACCAGCAGGCATTTATCTGAATATTTCCTTGAGGTTTGCATAGCCTAATGTTTTATGCTGTTCAATTTGAACTTCTGTAGAAACCCTCCCAACATCACCAGCATTTGTGCAACATCACTAGTCTCAAATTTCAGTTTCTTCTCTGAAATTGTGTGTCTGCTACTTGTCCCAAGGGCACACTTTCTTAGCAAGATAGTTGGAGGCCATCAAGTGGCACTATATGGGATTCAAGAAGCAGGACCACCATGTGAACCCTGCCTTTCATCTCTCCTTTCTTGTTGAAATGGTATCTCTAAAATCACACGGAAGAGATGGAGCAAGGTATTTTGGAGAGGATTTAAACTGACTATTTGTTTTTATGTACTTCTTGGCTCAGATACCCCTGAGCTAGAAAAGGGGGAAATTTGAGTGCAGATCCAGATCTTTTTAGTTTGGATTACCATTCCCCTTTCTTCTTGTAAGCTGTATTTAGCAGTGAGTTGTTTTAACTTACCTGCAAGAGGAGGCCCCACAAAACCTCCAGTGCTTCGAATGAGCATGAAAAGCCCTAGAGCACTGTCAAATTCTGGCATACCTACAACATCTGCCAGCACTGTAATGTGAATGGCAACTGTTGTACCAAAGAAGAATCCGTAGAAGCCAGTGAATATTGCCAAGGAAAGGTAATTGTTAGCCAGTGGCAACAGCATCAGGGATGTACTCATCAATGTAATCGTCATTGCCAGCAAATGAATGGTTTTGGTAACATGGAAGTTGGCATACCAGCCACACAGCAGTCTGCCTCCAAAGTCCACCATAGCCAAAATGGATAGGAGGGATGAAGTCCATGATTCATCTATTCCCAGGCTGTAGCTAAGTGGAACTAAAAATAATGGAGGAACAAAAAAACTCATAGCAGCTAATATACCAAAAATGGCATAAAGTACAAATTCTGGTCGCCTCACAAGCATCCAGTTGAAGGTTTTGTGCATGATGGGAGACTTATCTTCTTTGTCTCTCCTGGATGCACCGTTGCCAGGTGCTGTTTCAGTTTCACAATGCCTGGCCTTAAGGAGGCAGCTGCTTGCCAGAGGTCGCATCAGTACTCCACAGACACAAATATTGAGTTGGATGCCACCTATGATCAAGAGGGCACCTTTCCATCCATACTGACTAATCAGCCACTGGAAAAATGGTCCAAACATGAATGCAAAGGCACATTCTCCAGCACTGGCAACAGCATTGGCCAAAGCCCTTTTCTTGGAGAAATAGTGGCTAACAATGCTAATGGCTGGTGTCCATGAAAAAGAAATGCCAAGACCTGAAAAACACCGAAAGAAATAGCACTTGTTAAACACTATTGAGGTATTTTGCAAAAGTGGAAATTAAAGCAGTCAGTGCCTCTACATTTGCAAAGTTAAAAAGTTTTAGAAGGAAAACATTTTTGCCTAGGAGAAGCATGAGCTTAGCTGGAGTAGATGTAAGATTATATTTATGACATTATATTCTGTAAGTTGTATATATTCAAATGAAAAAGCATAACTTGAAGTATATACATTATTACATTGTCACTTAAAAAAAAAAGAAAGAAAAACAAAAAGTGGATTTCACAACTTAGTGTATGAGAAATCACATGGTCATGGGGTTGAAGCTAGACATATCTCAGATCCCATGCTGTCTGCATTAAGGTTGGTACTAGGTCAGACCAGCAGGTTAAGCTGAGCTGTGTTCAGGGTAGACAGTGAGGTGGGGCATGAAGGAAACTGGTGTATTGCCTCTGTTTGCTCTTCATTTTCTGTTTTAACTGCTTTGAGCAAACTTAAAACCTGCTCTAACTTAGAGTTATTTTGATGGCTTCCTAGACTCTTTGGCAGCCCAGGACTGCCAAAGGGCTCAAATTCCAGACATTTTCTCGAGCATCCAGAGTGGAATTCGGAATGGTTTATTTTATTCCCTGCTAGCTTTGCTTCCTGTTCCAGGAAAATCTGCTAGCTGTTGGAGAAAATTTTCTGGCCTGGTTTTGCCTGGAGTAAAGGAAAGGTTTGGAATCAAATGGAAGGCTGGGACTCTATTCAAAACATAAGTTGAGAGAAAGTATAGAATTTGGGATCTCTGTGTCTTTTTACTTCAGCACCCTTTATGAAGGTTTTTTAAAACTTCACAAAGCTCTTACATCTGAATGAAAAATAAAACACTTCATTTTCTGCTTGCATATAATTTTCAGGCGTAAATTACTGACATCTAAATATTTGTCTTCTTTGTTGTTGCAGGTTTCCTGTACAAATTCTTATTTCCAAAGTGGGACGGGAGGGAAATCACTTTTAAAGAGCATTGCTTGTTCTGGCTGCTCATAAAGTCAGAATAGATACAAGATTTTAAAACTCCTACCACTAGCATTCTCAAATAATTTGCTGGTGGAAGAAAGCCATAAAGCCATAGATTCATACCCTGTAGGAAGCCAGTTGTTGCATACATCCACACCATGTTAAGTCCAAAAAATCCCAGTGCCATTCCTGAAAAAGCCAGAAGTCCTCCAGTGATCACAACTGTCCGATGGGTATATTGTACACACAGTGAACTGGCAACAGGGGCTGGATCAGCAGAAAAATTGGAGAAAGAGAAACACATTAGGAACATTAATCTGATCAACATGGCCAAATAAATAAAACGTTTTGAGGAAGACTACCCTTATAATGCTTGACACAAAGAGCCTTAATTCTGCTGGATGGGGTAGGAGGTCAACCAAAATTTCAAAATTGTAACCCTGCTGATAGAGAAATGACTGTTCCTGAGGCACAGATTTGAAAATATATTCACTATATGTGGACTCTTTTAAAGGGAAAGAGCATTTTAGTGCTTTTCTTGTAGTAGGACAGTTCTACTGATTTTCATGTAAGGATACAACTACCAACAAGACAGAATCATGGACTCTTTTAGCAGAAAGTGAAACTTCAGCCACAGAACCTATAGGTTCATCTATAAAAATTGTACTATTGAGAATGTGTTATTGATATGGCGGGCATGAAAACTTTCTGGAGAAAATGAACTTTTGTTTTCTAGAATTTTGCAAAAATCAACCCTTAGTGGAATTTTAAAAGTTTATAAAGGACCAACAATTAGGGTTTATTTTGTGGTAATGCTTTTTACAGAAAATTGGCAGTTAATTTCTTAAATCTTTAATTAGTGGTACAGTTTCTCTGAAGAGAGTTGGGGGATCTTCAACACAAGGCCAAAGGTGCAGGTGGTACAGATTTGATGGTGCAGCAGCTGCTTTGGTCTCTAGCCACTGTCTGGAAACAGCTGAAATGTCAGGGATATTTTTGCTTAATTAAGGGTAATTTTTACTGCCCGGCTGTTTTTTCTATCAGCATCAGAGAGAGTCGAGGTCAAGGCCGTAGGATTTCTCTAAATAGCCACGGCCACTAGGGGGTTCCCAAGTACCACCTGGCATGAACCAGCTCCCTACAACCTGTTAAACATCCTGGGAACTAGAGCTCGTGCATAAAACGGAATTCGGTTAACAAGGACCATGGTTCTAAGTAGAAATAAGTAGGAAGACAATGATTAAGAGAGAGCAGCCAGCAAGGAAGGTTTTGTAGTAGTTTGTAGGACAGATTGTTGTACATTGACCTGTGTTAAGATCAGAATTAAGAGAATTTGGTAGCTAGGATGAGTGAAATAAACCTGACAGAGTACTGTTTGTTGCAAAAGCTGCAGAATGTACATTGTCATTGTCAGCAGAAAGTTGACCTGGCAGGAGTTATACAAACCTCAGATGTCTCATCAGCTTTTACAGCAAAAATTTGATAATTTTATAAGCATGTAAAAATACTGAAATTCAGTCATTATCATAAGATGTAGTTGATGAGACATGATAAAGTACATACAGTTGGTGAATCATTCAATATGATGAAAAAAAGAAGGAAAGTAGGCACAGGATAATGTCCCTAAAAGTTCTTGAAGACAAACAAAAGATCTGCAGCTGGAGCAGAAATATTACCAAATCTCAATCTTTAAATAGCAAATAAGGAGAATAAGCAGGAAGAAATTAAACATGGGATAGTAAGAAAGAAGCTAGCCACAGAACTGGAAATGGGTAAAATATCTTGACTCCAGAGTCTGAGAGGATAAGGGCAACACACAGAAAATGCACAAGCAATGGCAAGGCATGACAGCCAGAGTGCAAAGAGAAGGGTGTTGGGAGGTGTACATCAGTACCAAGAGAAGGCTGGTGAAGGTGATGGGGAGAATCCTTGATGTGGTAAACTGCACAGCCTGTTGCAAGTGCAGACCTTGGGAGTGGAAGCACACGCTCTCCTTTGACATAAGAAACAGACCTGCTGATGAAAGGATCCAAATAGGAAAAAATAATAATTCAGTGATCATCCTTCATACTGAGCCAAGTGACACTTAAGGTTTCCCAGAGATACACATTTAGAAATACTAAGCCAGGCCAGGAAACATGCTCAAAGAACTGGAGGCTCAGGTGATCTTCATCAGGAAGTCTTGTGGTCCCTATAAATGAAGCAAAGGCAGAAGAAGATGAGGACAACTATGTATTGACCTGAGACATTTATAAACTACTATACAGAGGGGGGTTTGGAATGTTTGACCACCAAGCTTTATTCACTGAAAGAGGATGATTTTCAAAGGATTTCAAAGGATGAAAAATAATTTCTGTTGAAAATTGTAACTGCCTTCCTTGACATAAACTGGCCTCACACCTGGCTAGGCAAATATATTTTTTCTGGTTTATACTTGATATTATTGTGTCATATGCTCTATTCCTTGATACATTCCTATACAATGTAAATATATGCTATAATAAAACAAAACCTAACTAAACAGGACTGTTAAATTTTTCCCTCCTATGCCTCTTCTTCTCATGAAGTTCAAATGCCTGAATGACAAAATAGTATCATAATAAGTCAGTTTAATTTGTAAACCAAATTGATAGATTACCATTTAATTTCTGTGGTCTGTGAAGCAGGTTTTTCAATTATTTTTTTCAGTTAATTATATCTGTCACTGCAAAGCAGGCATCAAGGATAGCAGTTTAAGGAACTCATAAAATCTTTTCAACTCATGACTTATTTTATCTTTTTGCTTTGACTTTGGGTTACTCTTTTTTCCTTCTGAATACATTTTTCAAAGAAAGACCAGTTGCTCTTGATGTTTGGAAGTACTGAAGTTCCAAGCAATAATACTGATAGGTGTGGACTGAGTAGGATGCATGTAATTATACAGTGTCTATGCAAATAAGTGTGTTCAGAAACAATATTATGATAGCATTTATTATGTAAGAATATTTACCTATTGCAACCATATATCTCTCTGAGAATATGCAGAGCAGACTTCACAAATTCTGTACAGTTCAAGCCTGCACATGCTTGGAATCCTCACATCATGTGAAGGATCGTGCAGTTTACAAGGGCACCAAGGACTTTCTGAACAACCAAGTTGAGTCAAACACAGTATGCTTCCTATTTTTACCTCTTTCATTTGGTGTGATGTGGTATTTGACCTGTTCCCATAGCTCACTGCCTTTGACTGGGAACATCAAAGCATCCCCTACTCTCTGCTTGCGTGGTCATGTCTTTATTGAGCTCTCTCACTGAGTGAATTGATTTTTTTTTTTCCTTTTTTTTCTTTTTCACTCTGAGTCTTCTGGTAACTTGAAATCATACTAAGAGGGGTAAAGAAGACACAGAACTGGTAATACATGCAAAGAAAAGGGATCTTGATGAAGATAGAAGTGGGAAAAAGCAGGACTGAGAATCATTTTGGTAGCAGATGGCTTACCTGATAGATGGGGTCAAAATCCTTGCATTTTGAAGTAGTTTGAAAAAGTGACAGTCACTCTGAGATCAGTGAACTTGCACAAACTGTTTTAAGAGCTTAATTCAACAAGCTCTGCAGCTATCAGAATTATCTCTAATGAGTTTAACTCAAAGCCTGTAGCAAAACTTAATCATGAATTTAGGTACATTATGTTTTTTCAGGCAATCAGATTCCTGTGTCTATAGAGTTCTGCTATTAACCCATTCCATATTTGAGGCAGCAAATGCCAAATTTATGAAAAATTTCTGTATTTTCTTTAGAGACAGAAAAAGGAAGTCTAGACCTTACAAGTTTCGGGGTTTGGGTTTTTTTAAGGAAGATTTCCAAACTTGCTTGCGTAGTTACTATTAAAATAAAATGCTAGAGGAGTACTACTACCTACCTCCTAAATGAAAGACGACAATAGTTACTGATGTGATCCAGGAAGTAGAGCTTGCAAGTTCACCAAAGTACTGCTGGATTTCAACAAAGAACAGACCAAAAGTCTTGAGGACAGCAACAGTGAAGCCCATCACCATGAAGGCTGACACTACCACAACCCATCCATAGCCACCGTCTGGTGGATTGCTGTCTTTAGCCTGCATCTTTTCTAATTCTTAGATCTTCTCTGCGTTTTAGGTTGGTTTTTTCTTTATTTTTTTCTGGAGTGGTAGTGATGGTGGTGACGTATTTTAACAGATCTGAAAATTTGTAGAAGGCCCATTGTTAGAGAAATGAATTAAAATATTTTAGGAATGGCTTACACAAGTAATTACCAAGTTACAATACAACATTCATTGCAGTGGTTTGACTGAAAATATTACCTGGGGAAGAGATGCCCCGAGAGAGAAGAATGAATAAAGAAATTTAAAAAAACCAAAAAACCAAAAAAAAATCAAGTACAGAGTTAAGAAAACAAAAGAAGCATGCAGATGTGAACAAAGGACAAAGGAGAGAAGACAGTGTGAAATATTCAGACATGAAGATTTTCAAAGATAGAAGAATTTTAGGGTCTGCAACATTTTACCATTTATAAATATTAATCATTCCTGCAACGCCAAGCATTTTTGCCAAAACCGTGCACATGCAATCCGTCCTTGTGAAGACATATTTGTAGGCAAGAACATCTTATTAAACATATTAAAAAGCATATTTCCCCTTAAAAGTTTTATGATAAACATGCAGTAATCATCCAGTGCATGGAGGACACAGGATCTGGCTGGAGGGAGAGAAACATTCATACATTTTTCTGGTTTCTTCACGGGCACTTAATTCTGAGCAGGGATATTGTACAAGATGCAGAATACCTAAAAAGACCTGTCTCATGAGGAGTATGGGAACTTGAGATAGCTGAACGTGTACTAAACTTAAAATTATCTACAGCAGGGAAAAATGAGTTGCATGAGGGGATCCATACCACTTGAAATTACCCAGTATAAAGAAACAGTTGCTAGTTCTGTGATTTGCTCCATTGATGTACATGATCTCCATCTGAGGATCTGAATCACTGCAGCAGGGTGGAGAAAAGAAGCCATCAGAGCCTTGTAGGGATCAGAAGCAAAATCATTTCTACTGCCATGTGTCTGGACTGAAATGGCACTGGACATATTTGCATGTCTTAAAAAATCTTAGAACAGCCACAAGAGAGGGAGAGACTACCTTGTGTTGAGGTCTGTATGAAAGAATCCGGTTTTCATTCCCACAGTTGCTGGGTGACCTTAAGCAAGTTGTTAGATCTTGCTGTGCCTGTTTTCTCAGTTGTCAAATGCAGCTAATACTTTCAAAGGTCATAAATTTTGTAAAGTTGGAAGCTTTAGTATCAGTGCTCAGTTTACTATAAGAAATTACAGAAATTATATCAAGCTGTAGCCATGTCTTTTGACAATGCTGAGTTCAAGTAGCATGGTCATAATTTTGTTTGAGGCCTGGAAGAACATAAAAAGGATGCACCACTCAAGCTAAATAAGCCTGCCTAGGCAGAGTGATACTGATATTTCTGCATTCTGCATGGACATGCCTGGGCAAGGGATTATGATTTGTGCCACAAGACAGATAGAAGAAATCCTGCTACTTACCAGGCAACACCCAGACTAAAACAGGCATGATAAAATCTGCATGACACCACCCAGCACCCTTCACTTTCATTCAGCAAACTCTGTCCCAAGAGGAGTATAAATTGGGCCTTACTGCTCACAAAACTTAAATGAACAGCATGTTTCCTTACAACAAATACATCTTTTATGTCACAGCTCAGAACTCAGCCTTCAGTTCCTTTTAGTGATCACAGTGTTCCATGTAACTCCAAAATGAAATTACTATTTTAGTTGCATTATTAATGAACGAGGTAGTTCAGCAGCCGTATGGATTTGAAAGCTGTGCAGCTACGTACTATAGGGAAATGTTGGAATGCCTGAACAGGGTAGAAGAAAGCATATATATTACAACAAAGGAACATATTTCTGACACCATGCTTTGCTTTCTTCCTTCTTCACTTGCAAAAGAAAGTTTACTATAAGATGATCTAATTGCAAACACCCTAAGCTGAAGAAACCTACAGGATCTCCTTTTGCTCTTAGCTATTGAGTAATGGTAAACAGTAAGGTATTAATATCTCCACTTACTCATTTTGTCCCTGGAGCTAACCTTGTAAATAAAAATAAAAGACCTGTAGGGAAAGTACTCCTTCTGTTGTGCCTGGCCATACACAAGATCCCTCAAAAATGTAAAGGTGTGCCTGGAAGCATAAGCATTCTGTCTAGCATCCCACTGACTCTTACCTCCAAGATTTCTCATGGCAGCTGGAACAGATGTCCTGTGAGACAGGGACTTACACTGGGAAAGCCTGTGCTTGGTGTGTGCATCAGCAAGAGCAGACAGCTCTGTTAGTAGTGTTGTTATGCTCATGGCGAATTTTGCCAGCAAGAACACAAGGCAAGGGTGCAGCCTTTATCTTTGCACCTGGATAGCTACAAAGGCACTTTCTGAGGCACCAGGGTTGTTCCTCTATTCATGCTCTACAAGTTCTCCCAGATATTTCTGCTTTGATTCATGTGAATGATTAAAAAAGCTTATCAGACAATCATAAAACTAATTTATAAAATGCTTATCTCATTGCTTGCATTTTAGGGTGCCATATAAACTTGTGAAGGCGGATACTTCTTGCTCTACTTGGTTATCTTGTGCTCCATTAATTTACTTTTTACAAAAGAGCAAATGAGTAGAATACTCATTTTTGCTGCACATTGCAAAACAGCTTGGTGGTGGAATCAAGAAAAAACTGTTGAATCGTAAACTTCTTGTTTCCATGCAACTCACATTTAACACTCCCCAAATAAGTGTATTCACTCTCTCTGAATGGAGGCTGAGTGGGCTCCTTGTGACCTGGTGATACTTTACAGATATAGGTTCCCCAAGAAGACAAAGTAGGGCAAGTATTAAGTTTTTCCACACTTAAATAAAGAAATGTGACTTGTTAATGTGTGTTTGGTTTGAGTTTGCAGTACAAACATTGTATTATTTCCTTGGATTTGGACATACCAAAACAAAAAAAGAGAAAAGGAAGAAAAACATACTTAATATACATAGATACAAAACTACTTTTACCAAAGGCTGACACCTTAAAACAGGAACTATGTAAAACTAAATACAAAATAGATCTTTAATAAATTAGCAACAGATTAAATAATACAGTCTTGTTTTATTGGTTGTATTAGAAGAAATATGGAAAGAAACAAGGAAATAAATTGAAACATGCATGTGCCTTGGTACACAGGCAAGGAATAGGCACTATGTTTGTCACATTCAGATACCTTATGATTTTCATCTATCACTCAGGCTGGCTCTGCTGATGCTCACCTGTCACTAGAGCTTCAACTGCAATAGAGTCGTACTAGTTACTGCTCCTCTGACAAAAATTCAGGAGGGACTCTATTAAATTTTCCTTTCTAACCTCATAACATCATTATAGAAGGGGTCAATCTAATGACTATGATCAATAACAGTTTATTGACAAAGCATATTAGGATGGAAAAGAGAGGCTGAATGCTATGAGGAACCAGTTAGAAGTACCAAAAATCAAGTATAGCAGCAAGAAATTACCTTATTCAGGTAGCCAAGGCTTGTATGGGATATGAAGCTCTTCCTTCACCTTCCACTTGTATGTAAGTTCTTGAGTTGTGCTGCAAACCACCAGCTCATGTTTCTCATCTGAGCTACCATCTGGCTAGCTGAACAAACCGATTTGTCTCCTTCAGAATGTGTAAGCGTCGGATTTTATAATAATCCCCTCCTCCCCTCCTCAAAAGTCATTTGACTCCACCTATACTCCAAAAAACAAAGTTCTGTCCTGACTAGTGATCAGAGAAACAAAATCAGGAATGGGTGGAGGAAACTGAAGAGGAGGAATGCAGATTTTGTTATTTATCTGCACTATACTTATACTAGCCTTGGACTGCTGTCCATGTTTTCTATGGAACTCAACTATTGTACCAACCAGAAAGTTCAGATGTATCAGCTGACTTCAAACTCCCCTGTGTTCTGGGGCATTTACTGCAAATGTTTATTCAAATTTGAAATTAATTTGTGACTTCCCTATGGTTGTGCTGTTGGGCACATGTTGGCTACAATAAGCATCACATAGCCTGCAGCAATTACAGAAGTTAGAGGAAGCTTGAATGTGCTCTCCTGAGCATGATATGTGCATTTTTGAACCTTTCACCACACCAGAGCAGTCTGTTACTTGTGTGATTTAAGAGCCCACAGTTAAATACTGCTGGTCCTCATAAAACTTTTCTCTCCCAGCTTCCACTGCTAGTTTATTGTATCTTATTCCCTTTCCTACCAATTTGCCTTGCACTAAGGTTGTGGTGGCTATACTGCTGTTGTAATTGTTTAGGGGGCAGGGTGGGTTGTTGCAGTAGCTCGTTGCTTTTTGTAATATTTTAAATTTTCATATTTGTATACTTCATTATTTGATCAGCAATCTGTGTAGTTTGTGTGTGCTAAGGGGAAGTATAAATATGCAGTTGACCTGCATAACTAAAAAACAGATATTTTTCTTACTTTTTGGCATATTTGAATGGGAAGCCAGCACGTTTTTGGGGTCACATTCTAATTTTCTTTTGCTGGGAAAATTCTCTAGAGCTATGTTTTAGGGTTGGAGAAGACAAAATCATGGCAAAGGAAAATTATGGGGTAGTTTTTCAAGTGGAATTAGTGTGCAGTCTTCATAGAAAAGCTGCTGTCACTCTTACTTCACCTTCCTGCTACTACGTGAGTTTTCATGCAGTGAGCCAGAATGGTGAACTGACCCTGCCAGTCAGTACACTGGGGCAGTTTCCGCAAATTTTGTGCTTTTACAATGCAGAAGGCAGAAAAAAAGTAGCCAGGAATGAAACTTGGCAGATGAGACTGCTTAATCCAGAGAAATTCACATGGCGGTTGTACACAATTAATGCATTCACATGTGCTGTGAGCCTACCAAATTCTGACCCATGATGTTGCTGGGCATAGGGGTGTGACTGATCAGCCTATAGTTCCCCTGGTGTTCCTTCTTGCTTCTCTAAAAACAGTAGTTATGCTTCCCCTTTGCCAGTCATTGACAGCTTCACCAGACTGCCACAACTTACTTCTCAAATGTGACATTGTGGCTCAGCCACTTCCTCTCCCCATTCCCTCAGAACCCACGGCTCATGCAGGTGAGCTTCCTGGTGTTTCTGCCTGACTTCCTCATTGTTGGGATGCTTGGAATAGGTGGCCCTTGAATACTATATTATAGTCATGGGAATTGTAGTTTACAGACAAAATAATGAAGTCTGGAATATTTCACTGGTCAGTCCATCAGATTATTTTTAACATTATATTCACTGAAATAGCTGAGGATTATGTGCAAAGGAATATTGTCATGGCCTGTCATGGCTCTATCTTAAAACCAGAATGGTTTTAGCAGGACTAACTGAATGTTCATTTTCTAGAGTCATTCCTACTAAATACATTTAGTCTTTACTCATACCATTTAGTTTGGGTTATCCAGAACTACTATTATGCATTAATACCATAGTAGATTTTGCTCATCTGATCAGGCCAAAACATTTTCAAAATTTTCTGTCAACATACAGAAACTTTATGCTATACCTGTGTACAGTACTTCTCCTTAATCATCTATTTGTTTTCTCCACATGTTAAATTTACAAATAAAATTTAAGCATCTCTTATTTCTACTTAAGAAATAAAAAAATTGTAGACTGCACTTCTATTAAACTGCTTACATTATTTCTTGTTCAACATTTAAGCATCATCTTAGAAAACTCTTGGAGAACTTTCAGGTTTTCATTCATAAACTGGAGTAAAAAAATTTGATTCTAGGTGGCAAGAAGAGTCACTTCTGCTTAGATGTAGTTTGTCAGCTTTCACTAATTCCAAAGGTTAGTTTCCACTTTAAGTGCTTGAGTAAGCACAAAATACATTCACAGGTAGACTGCTCCATGAAATATTTGGTGTAGAATGAAATGAGAATCTCCCTGGAACATCTGTATTTCAGATAATATCAGTGATTCATGATTATGAAGAGATTATGCTTAAATTCTGTCCAGTCAAGTCATAAAAAAATATCTAACCATTCAGGAGTTAGTGTCTTGGCTTTTATTACTAGGCTCATAGAATGAAATCAGCAATGGTTTAAACAGAGGCTGGATATACATTCATTTCTAAAATGCCTTTTTCTCAGTATTCTCAAAACTGAAAGTAGTGATTGTGTTCTCTGCTGCTGTAAATCATTGCAGCTCCACTGACTTCAAAATTACTTCAAGCCTTTCACCACCAGAGAATTTCTTCACCAATTGCTCAATGGGAACAGGGCTATCTTTGAAGAAGATACAACATATCTATCTATTGCCTCTTTATTGTTATTATTGTAGTATACCTAAAATCTGGGAAACAAGTCTCTGCAATTTAGTTCTTATTTAAATAAATTGCACAAATATAGAAAGCCAGCCTGGCATAAATACACATAGATGCTGGCAAAGTCTCCTTGTAGTCAGCTGTGCTCAGATAGAAAGGCAGAGAGCTTATGAAACCATGCCTCCTGCATCCGTCAGTCCTTGGTGGTGATCATGCCTGTCGCTCTACTTGGAACTACCTACTCTTATCACATACATCCTCTTTTTTTTTTTTCCCTGACCACTTCTGATAGCAGTGATAAACTAGGCCAAGATAAATATTGATTGAAATGACTGAATCAAAATTACTGTGTTTGACTTGTGGTGTTAAGTGATTACTAATGTAATAGGGGCAGCCTGAACATAAACATTCTCAGGACTGTGTGCAGGAGAGATAGCATATGAAAGGACTAGAAAACTATTATGTAAGAAAAAAACAGGCTGACATCACTGCCAAAATAGCTGACATGGGATGCTAAATAAACCTGGGTAAGAAATGTGGATGAGTACTTAAGGTCCTGAAGGAAAAAAATAATTTAATCTTGATGTGATTAGAGAAGAAGAACCAGGATGGTGATTCAGTTGCACAAAGTTAGGATGACAAAGGAGGTGTGCTTTGTGGAGATAGGATAGCTGGCATTGATAGCTGGCAGATATCAGAGGGGCTAAAGAGCAGAAAGAGGTAGCAAATAAGCAAGTGAGTGATTAGGGTTTGTCAGAAGCTGTCAGACTGTAAAAAATGAGCTATTTAACAGATAAAGGAAGAATAAGTGGCTTGGTTTTGGACTGGTTTCTGGTTATCCTATTACCAGTTTAACAAATGGTTATTAGTTTAAGATTGACTGAAGCTTTATAGGCTGGGAGCAAAGGAAGAAAAGCCTTCTGTCCTGAAATTACAGTCAGGTGTGCTGATTCCTCCCCTTCCCAGGGCAACATCAATCCCTGCCCTCCCTTTATAATAAAGGGAATGCTCAGGCTGCATGGAAAGCGGGGCAGAGAATCTACAGGGAGGAGGGTGACACAGAGCCTGAATTGGCTGTAAGTGGAGGGTATATTTTTCTGAACAAAGGTTGTTTGTTTTGTTTTTCAACAAGCAATAATCAGTTTGTTTTCTCTGTGTAATTCTTGGTTGTGATTATAGCTTCCATTACAGAATTACAGGGTAAGAAGGAGAGGGGGCACAGGAAATGAGTACTGCTGAACAGAGAAGAAGGAAGTGCACTGCTTAAGCTTATCGAAACAAAATGCATAAGTACAATGCTGATGCTAACAAGAGTCTCTCTGTGCCCTATCAGTCTAGCATCTGTGGGTGGCTTCTTCCACTTCCTGTTCTGAAAAGAGTGACCAGTGTTTAATCATTCTTCTTTAATTATAGCATGAAGGTGAAAATGTCTGAGTGTCAGAGAGACATTTTCTGTCCTCGTACCTTAGGAGAAAGATGGATGTGTTTGGCTAAATTAGCCCTAAATGTCCTCTGGTTGATGTCTGGGAAGGATTTTTACAAGGATTCAGCTGAGAGCACAGACATTAAGGGATATAAGCTCATTAGACTTTCTGTGTTATTTTTGTAAACTAGCCTGTGACACACTATCCATGGCTAGGTGCTGTATTGTGGAGTAATGATAAAGTGAGGAAATAAAGTCCAAGAAGAAGTGCCAGTTTCCTTGACAGCATGAAGTGTGCCTGTATAGGAGAATTTTCAGAATGAACAACCGCTTGTATTGAGCAGAATACAAGGCTGCCCTGTATTTCTATAAGGACGGATTCTTGCACTGAGGTCTTAAAATATTCTTCTTAGTTTCATTTTTAAGACTAGGATGGCAACAGATAATGAAGAAGAATGCATGTTGACTCTGAGCAATACTGAATGCTTACAAAGTTTGCAAGGCAAACATTTGCAGTACACAGAATGAGAATCAGACCGCAATTAAGGGATGGGAACTGGATTGTTGGCACTACTGCCCAAAACACCCACCTTGAAGACAGGGCAGAA
This sequence comes from Rhabdornis inornatus, assembly GCA_013397075.1. NCBI lineage: Eukaryota > Metazoa > Chordata > Aves > Passeriformes > Rhabdornithidae > Rhabdornis > Rhabdornis inornatus. The sequence goes on along the minus strand of VWZS01008241.1, from coordinate 37,100 downwards.
AATTGATTTAATATAAGCTTCTAGTTACAACACTGTGGTTACAGGAGTGAGGTAACTGCTGGATATATGGCTGAAGAGATGAAAGATCTGTGCCTGAGGGAGGAGTAAAGGTCTAGCTCCATTGCGGCAGGAAGGCTCAGTGATCCAACACCAGCTTCTGGGCAGGGAAGCAAGATTTTACCAAGCCCACAAGTGTCACTAAGGGAAGGCTGATATAAGGCTGACAAAATCCCCTGGAAACTCACAATGTAAAATCTGATTCTTCTTCCTTACAGGGTTTCCTGCTGAGTCCAAATTTGAAAGCTGGTCTGTCAGAGAAGCTGTGGGACATTGAGTGGATGGCTGGAACATGCTGCAGTGACAAAACCAGATTCCCAAGACAGCTGACAGAACTGTCACTTCAAAGCTGTAGCAACATGCTTATGTTAAAGCAAATAAACATCTCTGTCTCCCTGCAGAGTAGCAATGATTTTACCTTTGTACATGTCATTGGTGTAGGTGCTGCAATACTACTTCTTTTGCTTTAGCAATGGAGGAAAGTTACTAGAAAACTTGAAATCATCAGAATGATTAGCAGGAGGATGAAAGGGCTGGAAAAATCAACAGTTTATAAAACTTAAGCTTGAAGATTAATATAAGAGGGGCCTTGATCATGATGTACTAATACCTGCACTAGACTAGAAATCTTAAAACAAAGGGATTTTCAATTTATTGGTCAGTGATGTAAGAAAATTCGATGGTTAGAAAATGGAAGCTAAGAAATTAATACCAAAAGCAAGCCACATTTGAATAAGAAAGGTGACAATGGGAACAACTTACCTATTTCATTACTGTTTATTTTTGATCAAAACTGAATGCTCTTCTGAAGCCAGCATTCTAGTTCTCTCTCCCTAAATAGCTGATGGTGGCCTTAGTGTATAAAACATTCATATCTGTACTTTCCTGTTAAGCAAGATGATAACCTGTTATGACTTAACTTGCTTTTGCTACTAAACTATATAACAAATGCAACCCATAGTCCTTATCAATAAGGAATTGTCTTTTTACTTTTTGTGCTTAAAACAAGGTTTACAAGTATAATTAATGGTCAGTGAACATAAGATTTTTCTCTTTTGTGTACTGACAAAATGAAGCAGCTTGGATTGCAAGATACTAGGTTAAACACCAGCCTTCTTGACATAAAGTCAAACTGAATTTATGCTGAATAATTTGATTGGAAATTAGATCCAATTATCTTAAACTGGTCATCCCAGACTAACAGAGCAATAAAGGGCAGTGTGTTTGTTGATGTATTTGACCCTGATATTACAGTCATGTCAAAACATGTAAGCACTATAATTCCAGCCTAATTCATACCGCACAGTGCCCTCCCAAATGCTGTGCTTAGGACAGATGATAAAACGGGTGTTGATCTTTCACACTGTCCTAGGGTGACGTTATGGTGTATCCCCAGTCGTGTGTTCTGTTTGTGCTTGGTATTATGTTCTGTGCTTTCAGGACTGACTCTGAAAGTGAAGGTTTGTTTTGTTATCAGCCAGCTCACCTCCTCCATGGTCTGTGCTTAGGAAAGGCTGGGCTTTGCTTGCTTGCTTGCGGGCTTGCTTGCTTTCGCTTTCCTNCAGATTTGCCCTAAACCAGGACACGTACATACCATGTCTTTCTGATCTAAAGCAGAAAATTACTTATGGGTTTTGAATTGACATAATTTTTTAAATTGTTTTGATCGACAAGAGTATGACTATCACCAAAATGAGAATAGTCAAGACTTTTTCTTAACGGGGGGGTGGGGTGGGGTGGTTTAATGTTCAAATATTGCCCAAAGAATAAAAAGCATGAGACCATTAAGAAAATAATGACATTCTTCTACAGCTCCAATCCTCATGTATGCCTAGAGCCAAAAGAAATAAATGATGTACAGCTCCTATTTCTCAAACCGTGCATAATGCTTCAGACCAATAATGTAGGCACAGTAAAATTGATATGAAGCAAAATATGTTTCTGGAGAGCAACTGGCCCTGCATAAAACTGCTTAGGTGAGTCTTTCAGGAATGGTGGCCCCCAGTACTGTAACACTGATGATTGTCCATGACTATCCGTGAAATCCACCGATTATCCATGAAATTAGAATAAGAGATGAAAGTCCATATTTCAGTCCTTGATTGCCTTCTCCATATAACTTCAAGACCTACACAAGAATTTCAAAGGAGAAATAGAGACCTACACTCAATAGCAGGCCTGTCTTTCTTTTAAACCATATCTTCTCATGTATATTAATAATGCTACCTTATCATATAAGTTATTAATATGGCATTGTCAAAGGGCAGTTTCCATTCCATGACATATTGGGGGATCACATTTGATTTTTTTGTTTTGTTATTTGTGTTGCAAGCCTTTCACTGGACTAATAGTGTGCTGGTATTTTAAAGAAAAAAATTATATTGGAATTTTTCATAGTAGCTTCTAATGTAAAATCTACTTTTGAGAATCTAATCTGTAGATATGCTTGACTGCTTGTGAAAAGAGAGGTAACATAGGAAAGTGAGACAAAAGCAGAAAGGAAGAAAAACTGAACAAAATAGAATAAACCAAGCCTCTCACCCTAGAACTATGTTACTAGGTTGTAGCATAATCTGGAGTTGTAAATCATAAACTGTCATCAATAATCTTGTTTGTACTGAGGAGGTAGTGAAGCAAATGAGAAAACTCACTAAGCCTGAGTGTGGAAATTTCCTAAAAAACCTGGTGTGTGCAGAGAGCACAGTCATCACCTTTCAGTCCATCACTTTTTTCAGACTTTTTTATTTCAAAGAGTATTGCAAATCCTATTAGTTTGCATTTGGCAACAAGGGCAGGGCAGAAACCAGCAGTGTTCAGTGGATTTATTGAATCCAGCAGTGCACCGCTGGATTTAGTGAAACTTTCTCCATTTCTCTAGATCGTTACATATTTTGTTTCCAGACTACATCACAAAGCAGCAAAAAATAAGTATCTTTTAGAATATCTTAAAAAATGGTGAAGAACACTGGAAAGCAGTATGATAAACATAGAAAATGACCACAAACAGGACTGTTCCATCATTCAAAGACAGCATGAGAGCAGTCAGAAGTGTTCTCTCCCCAGGAGAACTGTGTGGACTGCTGCATGAGTGATGGTCCTCGTCACTGCTCGGGCCCCATCCTCATGGGGGCTCTCCTTGGCATGAGTTCACTGGTGCTATTGCTCTGCACCCCAGCATACCTGAGCTCCAGTCTGTGCACTGAAATGCCGAAGAAACCCTTCAAGAACCACCACTGCTGTAATCTCATGTTTTTTAGGGTTAGAGTTAGGGTTGTGGCACTTTGCTGCTCCCCTACGTGACACAAATGTTACTTCTGTCAACTTTCCTTTCAGTTTTAAAGAAAACAAAACCAACCAACCAAAACAGTTAAATAAAGCCAGAAACCAGGGAAAGCCTTGCAAACCTTTGTAAATGAGGTGATGCAGCACATAATGCAAGGGGCAGGTGCACGGTCAGGTGGATGCTCACCCTGGAGCTGTGGCTGGACAAAGGACCAGTTTCCATAGGCAACCGCTGCTGGGGGCTTCCCAGGCTCAGAATGCAGCCAAACAGGCCCAGCTGCACTGGCTGTGCCCAGTTCTGGGCTCCTGAGGACAAGAGAGACACGGAGCTCCTGGAGCAGGTCCAGAGAGAGCAACAAAGGTAACTAAAGAGTCGGAGCATCTCTTTTATGAGAAAAGGCTGCCAGAGCTGGGCTTGTTCAGCCTCAAGAAAACACGACTGCAAGGCGACCTTATCGGTGTCTGTAAGTCTCTGAACAGAGGGTGCTAAGAGGACGGACCAGGCTTTTCTCAGTGAATCTGAGCAACAAGACAAGAAGACAGAAGACAAGAAGAAAGAGGACAACGGGCAGAAAATCATGCCCAGGAAGTTCCACCTAACCATGAAGAACTTTACTGCACAAGTGACCGANCGGGAGAGGACAGCGACTGCAGCACGGGCGGGAAGAAGCGGGGCGGGCGGCGGCCGCTGCTGCCGCTGCCTGAGGCGCGGGGGGCGCCGCTGGTGCTGCTGTACCTGCTGGGGCTGCGGGCGCTGGCGCAGGTGTCGCACAGGCAGCTGCTGAGCAGCCCGCCCGCCGGCGAGGGGCCCCGCGACTTCAGCGCCTCCCGCGCCAGGTAGGGCGGGGCCGCCGGGCGGGGGGCGGCCGGGCTGGGTGGCGGTCCCTGGCAGAGGGGTCGTGTCGTGCTCTGCCCTGGTGAGACCTCGGAGCCGGTGGAGCAGCGCGTCCCCCATAGTTTAGCTCTAGTAGTCTCGTGTAGTGCTCCGTGTCTCGAAATCTGCTTTGTAAATTTTTAGTTGTTGCGTCACCGAGATGTCAGGAAGACTGAAACTATAATTGTAATTTCAGTTTTAGAGTGTTAACCTCAGGTGTATGTCTTGATAAAAGTGTGCTTTTTCAGACATTCAGAAAAGGGCATGTATGCATATACAGAACCTCACTGAAGGTAAAATCTTTAGCTTCTCCATGCTTTTGTTTCTTTTTGAGTGATATGTTCAGATTAGAAAACCAGTACAAAGGCTTAATATCATAGTAGTTAAGATAAGGAGTCCTGAGTAAAAGATCAGGCCTGTATGCCCATTACAAGTTACCATCTAACTGGCTTTAGCGTCTTTTTCTTACCTTGAGTTTTGAAATAGAACCATGTACAAAAATGTTACAGTTGTAGATAAGTTGCATGCTAAATGTTGAATGTATTGATGCTAAAGTTTTAATTTATGTCTTACAGGGGGTATCTTGACAACATTACAGCAATTGGGCCCAGAACAGTTGGAAGTCCAGAAAATGAAGTTCTTACAGTTAACTACCTCTTAGAACAAATTAGGGGAATAGAAAGAGAAAGCACGGATGCTCACAAGATATCTGTAGACATACAGAGACCCACGGGCTCCTTCAGCATTGACTTTTTAGGAGGCTTTACTAGTTACTATGCAAACATAACCAATGTGGTAGTGAAGCTGGAACCTCGCAGTGGAGCTGAGCATGCAGTGTTATCCAATTGTCACTTTGATTCCGTACCAAATACCCCGGGTAGGTCCCTGTGTGTGTTCCATGTTTCTGTGTGTTACGTGAGCCACAGAGCTTGACTTATGGATTTCTCCTACCAAGTAGCCACATTAGAATAATGCACGTGTCAACTAGTCAACTTGGTCTCAGTGAAATTCATTGTTTAGAGTGACAGGTTGATCCTGTTAAACTCAGGATTTCACACTGACTTTCTGGTAGGCAGCAATTTAGAGATGGCTATTTAGATTTCTAGGAAGTCTGGTTATATCTACCGTTCTTATAATTCAGTGCTTATGCATATAGTGCATGTGCTGTTTTCACCCATCGTCCAAGTCTTTTCATACTTCTGTACTGATTTAATCCTGCTTTTCCTTTCACAGGATGCTTTGTGCCAGAGACTATGCCCACCCCCACTAACAAGTCTGGTTTCCCCTCCTTTTACTGGTACCTCAGATTTTCAATCTGATATGCTTAAGATATGCCAGGTTTTTTTCTTCACACATTCAAAGCTTCTGTCTCAAAAGACTAGTGATGAAAAGCTGGGATGCCGTTGCCTTGGTAGTGTGTATATCTTTTACTGCTAGTTTGACTGTCACTGTTGTGTATTCTCTTGTTTTTGTTCCTCTATATTTTTAAAATCTAATGCTGTTAAATTGTTACTGCAGCATAAGGGTGTAGGCTGCTTTGTAAATTTGTGGTTTTAAAGGAAGGCATGGATAGAACACAAAATTTGTTGTAACACTCAGCCACAGGTGTGTGCCTTTTATTACAGTTGAAAAACGCCCGCAGATGGCACTCACCAATGATGCTGGAGTTTCTGGAGTTTCTTCATTTATATCCCACTCACTGTTTTACTTTTTTTGTAGTGAACCTTTTGTTCTTTAGCACATGTGACTAGTCTTCATTATTAAGGGAATGGTTGAGTATTAGCTAGAGAAACAGAGCTTTTGCTGGACTCCTGCCTTTTTTCTGTCCATAAATAGTATGCAGAACTTCTCTTTCTCCTCAATCATGTTTATACAACATGAGTTTCTAAATTAAGCTTAATAAATGCATGATTATTATATAGGCCCTGTGACTGAGAAACTGCAGAGGTGCTAATGTGTATGTATATATATGTATAGTCTGTGTATGTCTACCTGGACTTAGAATATTTCACAAGCATAGTACTATGATAATTCAAGATTATTTTCAAATTAGTGTCCTTTGTAAATTGTGTGTCAGTTTCTGTGGATTATGAATCAGGATTATGTTTGCATCAATTACTTTCTTTACAGTTACTCAGCCACTAAAATATTTCACCAACCTTGCACTGAAGTGCCAAAAAAAAAGAATGGTTTGTATAGGATTTTACAGAAATCTGCAGAGGAGCTAGAAATCAGCCTGTGTGCTTCTTCTTAATCACAAAGCAGCCTAGCACTTCATAGCATCAAGGAGCTGCCCTGCCTTTTGTTTTCTTAGTATGCCACTTGCACATTACCTGAGCAAGAACCTCTCTTTTTCTCTCCTTCTGTATTTCTTTTAGCTATTTACTTGCAGCCCGTTTTTGCATTACAAAAAAGATGGGCTTTGTAGACATAATGTGGTTTTCTTAGGTTAGTGATAGCTGTTCTAAAATCTCTTACAACCTCCTGTCAGTTTTGTTGTGTGTGAGGTATTGGGGTATATTTTTTCTGCAGGTTTCTGTAATAGTCTGTGACAGCATGGCTGCTTTTATTAGATGTAAATCTATATGGCTCTTGAAGCCAATTAACTTCTATTTTTCTTCGCCTCGCAGCAAGGCAGGTAAATGACTAATCTGACTGTAAACTGTATGCATCTGCTGAGTTTTCAGTACAGCATTCTCAATAAAAGAACTCAGTGTGGCTAAGAGCAGACTCCTGATAAATTTGAGTAGCAATTAAGGTCCCTGCCGACTCAGAATGTTCTCTGATACTCTGTGAAATTAGTGAAAACCTGTGAAAATCAGGGCTTTAGATCAGGTAGCTGGCAATCTGTAGAAAGCTTTTGTCAGAACAAGGCCGTAATTTCTGAGACATAGGATAGAGAATGGTGTATTGGAAAGATTTAAAATTTATTTATTTATCCTGTGCAGTAAATGAAAGCTAAAATCTAGACTAAGATTTATATTAGGAATATGCCCATTTCATAGCAGATACTTCTTAAGTTTTGCCTGGTGACCAGCTTTGGAAAAGTTGCTCTTTTTTTCAATGTGTAAATTGAGTATTTTGAGCAGCTAACAAGTGTACCTAAATAGTATGCCAAGGCCTGACCACACCATTGTCAGCATCTTAGTGCATGTCAGCAATATATGTGCAACCCAGGCCCAAAGGAATGAGGTTTAAATTTCTGATTTCTCCCAGATATCATTTATTGGAATGGGATAAGGAGGTGCTACAGCTTGTACCAAAGTGAGGGAAATGGGAAGATGGGAGACCTTGACTAAAAGATAGATGCTTAGTCAAGATAAAAAACAGTGAGGCGTGGGAGGTGTGAGGTTGTAGTGTTGGATGAGAAACTCAAAGAGAACAGAGATTAAAGTGAACGGGGTTTCTGCAGAGAAAGAAGGGTTGCGAAAAGCATCTGATTATGAAAATCTTTTATTATAATGTATACCTTATGGAGGCTTTTAAAGATGTTCTGATACTTCCTTAGCTTTATTTTGTGGTCTTAGCTTTATGTTACTTTGAGGTTTTGTCCTCCTAGTTGAATGCATTGTAACAATGTAGAATGCTCTAGGGTGACTTGTGTGGTAATGTTTATTTTTTTTAAATTTGAGAGTGCTGTGAAATGAAGATGAAAGAAAATTACATCCTTATTTATTCATGTGCTGTTTAGGAAAGTAGATAATGATCACATTGCTTTACTAGTAACCTGGTTAGTCTGCTTTTCTTGAACAGTAGTGTTTGATCTGTTATCTTGTAATTCACTTGCTCAACTTCTGAACATAATTTTTCTTTCAGCTGTTGCTTTCATCTAATATAGACATAGGGTACAAGCAGTACCAGAAAATATACTGAAGCTTAATAAATTGTACTGCACTAATATTTAGTGACTGAAATAGCATAAACCATTTTTTCTCTTTTGTCTTTGTTGCAAATCTGTGCATTTGTTGTAAACGTTATTATTTTGCTGGTTATTTTAAGGTGCCAGTGATGATGCTGTTAGCTGTGCAGTGATGCTTGAAATACTTAACACACTTTCAAAATCATCAGAATCCCTGCAGCATGCTGTCATATTCTTATTTAATGGTGCAGAAGAAAATATTTTGCAGGTGAGAATGTGCCAGAATTAAGAAGTATACATCAAAGCATTATATTAAAATTTAACAAATGAAAGATATGGTTTGTGTTAAATCTCTTGAAATATTCATTAATTACCTGTCTTTTCTGAGGAAGATATGTATGATTTCGAAGGGAGAAATACAGTTGGATTAAGAATATTGTCTATATTAGTTTAAGTAGAGGACTTGCATTTTCTGCATCTTTTTGTGTTATCTGCCTTGTGCAGTCTTCAGTTATGTGCAGTCTTGAGTTATACGCAGTCTTGAATGATGGAAAATAACATTTAGGCTTGTCTGGTAGATATTTGACCTATATTTTTTTTTGTTTTCCTGTCCAGGCTAGTCATGGCTTCATTACACAGCATGAGTGGGCTAAGTCAATCAGAGCTTTTATTAACCTGGAGGCAGCAGGTGTAGGAGGGAAAGAACTTGTTTTTCAAACAGGTATGAGCTTGCATTGTGTCCAATTTCTACACTAGGATATTTGATAATAAATGATGCAGAAAGGGGTATTGAAAATTACTCGTAAGAAAAGGACAAGAGAGCCTCTGTGCCTTTTTCCCAGTCATGTGTAGCAGTTAAGTTGTTCTCAGTCTTTGAATAGTTATGGGTGGGGAGCTTGTGGAGGGTGGAATAATAGAAGTTGTGTTTCCCTTTTACTTCAAGATAAAAAGGAGAAAAACGTTTGGATAGTACATATATCTTAATACTCATACTTCCATATGTTCTATTTATTTTTCACAGCAGTTCTTTTAAAATCTTTGCAGGAAGATGTTGGCATTAGAACTCCATCTCATGCTCAGGAAGCAGAAAAACTTTTTTGTTTTGTAGGCTATGGTTAGACCTGTGCCCCATCCTAGCTGGACTGTGGGCATGTACTGCTGAAGCTTGTGTTTACTTGCACTGAATGCTTTAGCAGGAGAGGCTTTTTCTAAACAACAGTATTGATGTACGGTACGTGATGGATTGGAAGCTTGGCTAAAGGTTGTGACTTCTTCGTTAATGCTGGGTCTTTTTGGGACATGGTTTATTTGCTCTGTCACTGAACACAGGAGGCAACAGTGGCTTGGATTTTTTTTCCTCCCAGGTGTAGCTAATTCTTTCTCTCAAGTGTGAGTCATTCATCCAGCGTAATTGTACTTACTATATGCTGTGTGGGGCAACATTGTTAAATCTCCAGTGAGTTACTTTGCATTGTTACCATGAGGATGCATATCCTAACTGAAGTTAAGAAAACATTTGCTGTGAATTTTCTGTTCCTCTTTTGTTAGGACCTGAGAACCCTTGGTTGGTACAAGCATATGTAGTTGCGGCCAAACATCCCTTTGCCTCTGTTGTGGCACAGGAAATATTTCAGAGTGGCATTATCCCAGCAGATACTGACTTCCGTATCTACAGGGATTTTGGCAATGTTCCAGGTATGTTATCAAAAAGCAGGTCTGCACATTACATTTATAACAGGGACACTGTTCTGTGGTTGACTATGTGAACATTCTCAAATTTGGTCTGTCTCTCACACTGGGAGGGAATTTCCCTGTTCCTTTCCTGAGGAAAGAGTCTTTAGATTGAGTTTGTCATATAGTTTGCTAAGAATGTTTTTATACAACTGGTACTTTCCAGAAAGAAAACTGCGTGGTAGGAAAGTTTCCTGAAAGTCAGGAAAATACTCCAGGAAGCAACAGTACTCTATTAAATACTGTTTTGAAACAGAATATTGGTACATTTCGGTACATGATGTTAATAACCTGCTTGCAGGAATGAAATGTCTGTATCTAATGGATAAACCAAAATCATCTTCTTTAGAGATAGTGACATAGTCATTAATGCATTTTCATTACCCTTAGGTTTTGTGTCGTTGGGGATTTTTTGGTTGTTGGTTTTTTTGTTATTTTTGTTTAGTTCTTGTGGATTATTTTTTTCCCTTACTGGTGGCATTGTTTTGTTTTGGGGGATTTGGTTGTTGGTTTGGGGGGGTTTTGGTGGGTATTCATTGTGTTTTTCCGTAGTCAAGGGCAGGACAGAAGCTATTTAGTTTTGCTAATCTGTTTACAGGTTGCTATCCTTTCTGTGGAGAATGAACAGTGGGAAAGAAATGTGAAATGTTCACTCAATGTGAACACAGTTCAAAAGAGTGTATGTAAACTTCTGTAAAGTCCTTGTTGTCCAGGACAGGTTGTTACTGGAGTCACTTTCAAGAAAAGTGATATTTTTTAATTGGTTTTTAGTACAAAGCAGTTGTTCTGGCATATTCTGTACTGTTCTGAAGTACATTTCTAGTCTGAAAATAAAGTAGCTGATTTTGTACAATGTCTTCTTTGTTCAGAATCATACCTGGATGGTAAATGATTTCTCACTGACCTCTGAGGTTTTTTTTATAAACCAATTTAAAAGATAATTAAGTTAAAAAACTGGTTTGTTCCTCAGAACTGAGACCTAATTTGCCAGAAATTGTGAGAACTCAGATTGCAGGTAGCAGCTTTTTGCATGTGCAGCTGGACAGATGAATTGGATACACTGAATGTATAACTAATGAAGCAGAATAACCTTTGGGTTTTGGTAAATGCTTTTGTTTGTTTGAACAAATTATTTGGACTTTGAAATGAAGTATTTTCAGACTAACTCTCTGAAAAATAGTTTACATGTTAGAAGTACAAAGAGCACACCTGGTATTTTGAGAAGGTGCTCTGTAGTTTCACAGCTGCTTTTCATTACTTTTCACCATGAACATTTACTGAAGTGTTGCAAGTAAACATTTGGCAAGCACCTTGTACATCTTTTCTGAAGCTGAGATGATCTGGTCTTTTCATGTGTTTCTCCAGTTGCGTACAGATGTCATGGGAATCAGTACTTGCAGAAGGACAGATACTTTAAAATGTTTTAAAGCTATTCTCTCTTAAAGATGCTGGAAGCCAGTTAGTTTTCCTTCTGCAGAGATTATTTTGTTCATCTCTGAGGATAGTGACTGGGTTACAAAGTAGAGCAATGTTTTCTGTGAAGTATATTTGTTTTGGGGTTTTAGGATTGCATAGATTTAAAAAATGCTGCTTCTCTTTCTATAGGAATAGATTTGGCTTTTATTGAAAATGGCTACATTTACCATACAGAGTATGACACATCAGACAGAATTTTGACAGATTCCATTCAGAGAGCAGGTTGGTATTCTAAGAATTCAGTAATTTACCAAAAAGTAGTATTGTAGCTGCTTTTTCATTTTGCTGTAAGACTGCTGTAGTGATAAATTAATAATTTTAATTACACTTTCAGTGCATGTTGGTTGTGTTCTCAAGAGCAAAGAATTAACTGAATACAAACCTTTTAAATAAAAGAGGAAATCTATTTGGTCAACTTGGGAAGATAAACTTTATCAGCATCCAGTGATATTAATTGGATTCCACAGTTGCTTTCAAATCAAAGTTATTGTCTATCCATTGGTACCTGATTGTTCAGCATTCTGTGTTCCTTTTATCCCACTAGGTCCCATTATTGGTTAATGTTTCTCATTTGGAGCTTTTGAGTAGGTGGCATAGACTGATCTGCCAACAGAGGTTATTGTATTAGAATGGACCTCAGTCAAACTTAATGTGGTAGCACACAGACTGGGTAAGCAGGATTTATTTTCTAGAACAGGTTGTGCTCAGGCTATTTGACAGACTGCAGTAAAGAAAATTATGAAGACTTTAATTTCTCAGAAAAAGCTAACATAATCCTAAATGCTTCCAGAATTTTGATTATTCACTCTTCAAGTTTATATAGAAGCCAGCTTAGATGACCAGCCTGAATAAGAATTTTAAACACTTCCCTGCACCAATTTAGCTGCAGGACAGAAAGTAACACTTAAATTACTGTTGGAAAGATGATTTTAGTAGTCATGATGGTTTTATTTAGAACTTGTCCCACTAAATATATCACAGATTTAAAAAAAACAAACCAAAATTGAAACAGCCTTTACAGCCAGTAAGCACTTCTGGTGGTCTAGTAAAAACAAAATGAAAGTTGAGAATGATTGTTCTCATTTGGTTACCTGTGTTTTGGCTGCACTGTATGAAAGGAAAAGATTATTGGTGCCTGGAGGCTACAAAGGGAAATAGTGACCTTGTCTTTACTGTCCTGTAGGGAAAGAAAGGCATGTAATTCATAGTCATGGAAACATGGAGGGATCACTTAGTGATGAGAAGGAAGATGAGGAAATTATAAACTCTTTTATGGGTTAGCCTTCAAGTCCAGTGCTAAATATCAGAAGTGAAGAGGAGTTTGTGGGCTGAAAGCCTGACTGTTGCCTTCACTGGTGTGGTGGCTAAGTGCCAGAGACTTCCCAAGTATTCTTATTTTAGAATAACTCATGAAAATCCTATTCTGTGTATACTGTCAAATACCAGTTTGAGAACAATCATGTGTACTCATGTCTTTGTTGAGGATATTTCCATAGAGTTTTTCAGAATGGTTATATTGAAAATGCTGTGTGGTAATTTATCAACCTTGATATATTTATACTGTATAACTGCTCTTTTAATAGGTGATAATATTCTGGCTGTCCTAAAATACCTGGCTACATCAGAAAAGTTGGCAAAGTCTTTTGAGTATCAACATGGAAGTGTTGTGTTCTTCGATATACTTGGTTTGTTTGTCCTGGCTTATCCTGCTCGTGTTGGCACAATTATGAACTACATTACAGCAGCAGTTGCTTTATTTTATTTAAGCAAAAAAGTATTACAGCCAAAACCCAGAGGTAAGTCTATGTGATTTTTAGTTGATTTTTTTGTTGTTGTTGTTGTTTTTTAATTTTTTTTTTTTTTAATTGCATGACTCTTTAACAAATAGCAATTACTAGATGCAAAAGTGAAGTGAAAAAGTGTTCAGGCTGTTACAGCATCTGGTTAGTTGAACTTTAGAAATAAATTTTAGATGTGCAGCATGCCATAGGAGTTACTTTGTGTTTAAATCTTGTATCTAAGTATTTATAATGGTGAAAGAATTTGATGGACTAGATGTTTTTGAATCATGAATTTGTCTCTTATCATTTCATGAAGATTGAAATTAAATATTTTAAAGATCTGGAAATTGGAAAAAAATAGCCTAGTGCCCATATAATTTTTTTATTTTGTTAATTCAGATACGGTGTCAGAACCATGTTTCTTCGACACCTGTCTGTAGACGGAACGTAGACGAAACCAAGTAAGGAAAAAAATGGGAAAAAATGACAGCAAAGCTTAATAGAGAGTGTAAACCAACTTAAATCATTAGACCTTTCTAGTATGTGTAGGAACATGCCTGTTAAAAGAAAAAAGGCTTAAGAAAACACACTCATCTCCTCCTCAAAAATCCAGAAAACAGTTTTGGAGTAAGAAAATGTTACAAGAAAAACAACTCAAATTTTTTGTTGTCGTTGAGGTTTTTTGGTGGGATGAGAAGGGGGACTTGGGATTTTTTTGGTGGTTTGGTTTAGTATTTTGTTGAGGGGAATTTTATTTTTGTTTGGAGGTTTTGTTGCTGTTGTTATTTTGTTATTTGTTGGGTTTCTTGTTGGTTTTTTTTGTATACTTAAACGTGGAACCATGGCTCCACTCCGTAGTAAAATTTTTGCTGTCAAGAAAGCTTTAATCTGCAAAATACATCAGTATTCTGGGAATAAACCTTGCAGCAGTGTATGCATGCAAATAGACATGCAAAAAAGTAGGCTAGGTGATGCAAACTATGCTGTTAAGGTATCTTCACTGGGGATTCCTTTATTTTGGTCATTAAAGTAGTTACACTATGGGGTGATTAAAATTTTGATGATAGTCTGCAGTGGAATAAACAAGTGTTGAATGAAACTTTTTTTTCCTTCTTCATAGCTGTTCATAACCTGAAGAAGTTACTGACTGCATTCGGCTTAACCCTGGCGAGCTGGGTGTGCACACTGGTGGCAGTCCTCATGGTGGCAGTGTTTGTCTCCGTCATTGGACGGGCTCTTTCTTGGTACACCCATTTCTATGTTTCTGTGTCTCTTTATGGCACTGCAGCTGCAGCTAAGCTCATTCTTGTGCACATGCTAGCCAAAAAGTTCTTCTACAAGGTAGGCAAGACTTTGTTGTTATTGTTGAAGGGCAATGAGGTGTTTAATCTGTGGAAGACCTACCTTTTGAACTATGTGAAAAAAAAAAGCAAGAAGTGTCCAGTATTTAAAATGTTGCTGTAAAAAATTGCTTCGTATAAACATAGGGATTGTTCTGCTAAATCAGAGAGGTAAGAGCTATGTAATTTAAGGCAGCTTTGATCTTTAGGAGATGTTTCAGGCAAAAGGCAGGAGCCTTTGTGACTTAGGTCACAGCAACCCCAGGCAGTGCCACAGGCTGGGGCAGAGTGGCTGCAAAGCTGCCCACAGGAAAAGGACCTGGGGGTGCTGGTGACAGCAGCTGAACATGAGCCAGCAGTGCCCAGGTGGCCAAACAGGCCAATGGCATCCTGGCCTGTTCCAGCAATAGTGTGGCCAGCAGGAGCAGGGCAGGGATTGTCCCCCTGTACTTGGCACTGGGGAGGCCACACCTCAAATCCTGTGTTCAGTTCTGAATCCCTCAGTCCAAGAAGGACATTAAGGTGCTGGAGCGAGTCCAGAGAAGGGCAGTGGAGCTTGTGAAGGGTGTGGAGCACAAGTCCTGTGAGGAGCAGCTGAGGGAGCTGCGGGTGTTTACCCTAGAGAAAAGGAGACTCAGGGGGCACTTGATTGCTCCCTACAACTGCCTGAAAGCAGGTTGTACCCAGGTGGGAGTTGGTCTCTTCTTCCAGGCAACCAGCAACAGGACAAGAGGAAATGGCCTCAAGTTATGCCAGGGAAGGTTCAAATTAAGAGACATTTCTTTATGGAAAGGATTATCAAGTTCTGAAACAGACTGCCCAGGGAGAGGGTTGGGTGACCATCCTTGGAGATATTTAAAAGATACCTAGATGTGGCGCTTAGGGACATGATTTACCAGTGGCCTTGGCAGTGCAAGGCTTAGATCAAATAATCTCGAAGGTATTTTCCAACCTAAACAATTCTGTGATTATTCTGATTTATAGTTGTCTTGACCACAGCTGGAGATGGAACAGAGCTCTTGGTTGTCTGTGTTCTTCTCTGCCATAGGTAAAAGTCATTTAGGCCCCTGAAAGGCTCAGTGAGGTTTTGGTGTTTGTTAGTTTTCCATTGCTGTCATTTGTCGTGATTACTGTCTGTCTACCTGTTTCGCTTAGGATTCTTTTTTATGGACTAACCAGTGTGATTTAACTTGTGTAATAATTTCATAATTACAGATCGTAACAATCCCAAATACAAAGTCTTGAGGTATCTGGTAGATAACACTCTTCCAGGGCAGAAATTTACTACTCAGGCCTGCTAGGTTGAGGTTTTAGGTGCAGTAATGTTTAGTAATTCAGCTTGCTGTTACTTACTGTCCCAGCCTTTTGGGTGGGTTTTGGGCAAGTGAATTTAGGAAGCCTTAGTTGTCAGTCAAATACAAATGTTGGAAAAAATTTTAAGAAATTTGTGCCATTTGATTGTATGAAAAGTTCTAACTGGATCCATCATGTCTTTCTCTGGAAGTGGGGTTTTAAAAATCTTTTTGGGGAAGGGGAGTGTTAACTGGTACATGCATGTTACCAAATGCATGTATTTGGTGTTTCCCTTTGTGGTAAAGATGAAATAGATGCAATGTTACCATTTTTCATGGTACTTTCATTAGCTGTTAAGAAATTTCAGGCTTTGGATCTGCTTCATGCCTGCTGATTGCCTAATCATCAGATCAGCCATCTGAAAACTGAAAGTGTTGCATGCTGTAGTTTGCACCACGATGTACAGTTAATGTTAATTTTGCTGCAGTAACTTGCCTCTGACTTAAAAGTTGCATCAAAGTTTTGGAAGCCAATTTCTTCCTTGGCTATCAAAGGCAGTGCCTATTCATGGATCAACACCTTGTGAGTTGATAAGCTTTATGTTTTGAAATTATGTTTGGCAACGTGTATGTTTCTTCACTCTCCTCCTTTTCTTTCTTGTCACCCCGAAACTGAAATAGGTGCATTCTGATAATCATTGTTCATGCAAGTAGTCCCTCTTGCTACTTGCAGGATTTGCAGTTAAGAATCGTGCACTGCAAACATTGCAGCATTGCCCATATGACTTAAAAAAAACCCCAAAACCAAAGCAAATCACAATTTTGATGGTTAAATTTATTCTTTTTTTTTTCCACCTGAAACATGGTGTTGTCTCACCTATGATGTCTTTTATTCAAAACAAATAACATATTTTAATAAGCAGACTTCTGAAGTGACAGCTTGTGGCATGACCTAAAAAGGTACCAGTATAATATTTGTGCAAGCACTAGTAACAGTGCTTGCATAAGAAGTCTGTTAACAGCTGTTCAAAAACAAGTTTACACTCTAAGGAGGTTCAGATAATTTTTTCACCCGTAAGTATTGCATAATTTTTTAATGTACTGTGTTACATTTTTTTTAAAAAGTCCCTCTTTGCCTAAAACATTAGACTTGTGTATTCTTTTGTAGTGTCATTTGTACATTCTTCTTCCCCAGTCTATGTAATCTCATTTTCAAGTTATGTCAGCAGATTTAGAAAACTAACTAAAAATGTATGCTGTCATGGATAATTCTGTATGGTAAGAGAATGGTGAGATGAGGCTTGTCAAAATTGTTTTACCCAAGGAAAACAATTGTATACCAGGAATATGGATTTTTCTGTGTTCTCATGAGATGGGATCTATGGAATGTGCACAGTAATGAAATGTATTTCCTTCTTTTTGTTACAGAATGTGAATGAGCAGTACCTGGGAGATGTTTTTTTTGATGCCTCATTGATGATTTGGTCAATAGCATTGGCTGTGATGACTCAGATGGGCCTTTGTTCAGCATTCATTTGTACCTTATGGGTAGCATTTCCTTTACTCACTAAGCTGATGATCCACAAGGAATTCCGCCAAAAAGGTAAGGGTTTTCAGGGGCAGAAATTGTGTTTCAAAACTTGTACCCCTATTCTTATTTAAGCAAAAGAAACTGCAAATTGACTTTGAGTAGTCAAATTAACTAAGTCACATTTTTTAATGAGAAAAGTGTTCTTGAACTTAAGATAGTTTAAAAGTATGAGAAGCTTTTAAAAATATACTGAAAAACATCCCATGTCTCAGGCTAAAAGAACAGTATGTGGGTATATTAATAAGTGATCAGAATTTTGATGAACAGCAAAGGTTCATAAAAATATTGTAATATTTGAAGAATGCTTGGGGCAGAAAACCTGTTTAAACTTTTTTTGTAATACAAGATTAATTTTGTGGTGGTTTTGAAAATTATACTGGTGTTGGCTGTGCACAATGAGATCTCCTTTCCATATCTATTTCAGGGATGAGGACCAGTACTGTGTATTGGGCCTTGCAGCAGTGTATCTTTGTGGATATATCAGTAAAGCTGTGTGTTTATGTCCTCTAAAGCTTTTGCTTTTTTGTCTTTTGTTTTCTCCTGTTTTGTATAGGTGCCACAATAAAGTTTATTGTTATATACATGCTGGGGATGTTTGTTCCCTATCTGTATATGCTGTATCTTAGTTGGACTGTGTTTGAAATGTTTACACCTGTCATGGGACGAAGTGGTTCAGAAATTCCACCAGATATGGTGTTAGCAGGATTTATTGTGATCTTCACTATGATCCTGTCTTCCTATTTTGTAAGTAGAATTTGTGAATGTTGTTTTAAACCCTTAAACTTTCTTTGGAATACGATGGGTTTTTAAATTAATACTAGAAGATAGTGGTAATTTGACAATATCTTAAATGTTACAGGAAAGTTCTAGAACATATGTAAAAGATTTTACAGTTTGTGTTAGTCAAGGAAAGGTCATTGAAGCAGAGCTTATATTGCTCTATGATGGTTTAGTAAAGACTGTCATAAAATACAAAATGTAATGCTGAATTTTGAGCAGAGATTGATTTTTAGATGTAATGTATGATTGAACAATACATGTACAAACTTCAGAAAGAATACTGAGATTTGTGGGCTTTTTCTGCTGCCATTGAACCTGGAAAGATTCTGATGGGGTTTTTTTTGTGGGTAGATATTTTAAAAACAGGAAAGTTTGAAAAGCTCCAGGAAGTACTTGCTTTATTCCTTTTTTATAAAATAAATAATCCTAAAATCCTAGTTTTAAATACTGAGATTAAAAAGAAGTATCTTGTATGAGGTGGTACTTGCAATTATGTGTTTTTAGTGTATCCTCAGTTCCATAATTGAATTTTGGAGTTACACAAGTAGTGTCTTATGTCTGAGTGTTGCAGTTTTATAACTGGACTGTTTTTTTCATTCCCTAGATTAACTTCATTTACCTTGTCAAAAGTACAAAAACGACACTAGTAACTTTAACTACTGTGTTTGTAGTCACTCTGATTCTCGTTTGTAGTGGAATCTTCTTTCCTTACAGTTCTGATGCAGCTAATCCAAAGCCTAAGCGAGTCTTTCTCCAGGTAAGAAAAGCTTTGCCTCTTTTGGTTGCAAGAGTGTTTGGTTTTTTCAAGGCTTAGTATTCCCTTTCTTTTTTAGTTTAAAAGCTGTAATGATTATTCCTGGATTTGAAACAATTGGTAATTTTTCCCTAATTCACTCTCAGTGTTCAGCTCATCTGCGTCAGAAGAGTAGTATGTCTTAGGGAGTTTTAAGTGGGTGAATTGTGTAAGCAATGGAAATTTAAAGTGACTGTGGTTTGAGGTGGGCTAAAGCAGTCATCTTCTGATTGTGTTTTTATGGTATGTTTCTTATCTGAGTATTTCTTGCATTTATATTCATAAATACTCAGATATGTGTTCAGTGCTGAAAGGTCTACTGAAAATGCAGTAGACGTTAAGGATTCACACGGAGGATATTTCAGAATCACCTCTGACTGTTGCAAACTCCAGAGGCTCCAATTTCTTTCTGTGTTGTTTTTTTTCTTCTAGCACACGAGCAGAAGATTTCATGATCTAGATGGAAATGTGGTTAAAAGTGACTCTGGTATATGGATTAATGGGTTTGATTATAATGGAATATCTCACATAACTCCCCATATACCTGAAATCAATGACACCATTAGAACTCCATGCGAGGAGCAGGCTCCCTTCTGTGGCCTTCCTTGGATTCTGCCAGTGCATTTCATGTTCCGGTTTGTATGAACTCTGCTTCACTAGAGCACTTCACTGCAAACTCAGGGGTTGTTTATGCAATTTCATTTATATAAGGGAAGAAAAACTAATTATCATCTTGGTCCGAAAGTGAATAATCCTCCCTCTTCAGAAGACAAATTTGTGCCTAGTTACTGCGTCTTCTGCCACAGTCTCTGCAAGAGATTTATGGGTGTGCTGCAGGATCTTAGAAGTTGATGTGGTGAAAATAGATGTAAGCACCTGTGGAGAAGAAGGTGAAGGGTCTCCTGAAGGGCAGTTCAGAGTAAGGGGATATATGTCTCCTCCCTTTTTCCCTTCCTTCACCGCAGCTGACAGCAGAGGATGTTTAGAGTAGCAGGTCTCCACAGAAGGAAACCAGCTGCTGTGGATATTTCTCACACCTCAAGAATCTTGAGAGCAGAAGTTTAGGCATTTAAAGGTGAAAATATTCTCCTTCATTTGTTATATAATTTAAGACAGGTGAAGGTAATGAATTAATACACAGGTGATTATTTTTCTATTAATATGCCCTTTGTCTGGCCACAAGCTGATTTTACCTATCTTCTGCTAGAATCAACACCTTTTGAATATTTCATGTAGTAGCAGCACAGTCAGCTGTACTGTAGGGAAACTTCTTAACTTCTGATGCTTAGTACCTCAGGGTGTTGCATTGAGAATAACTTGAAACGCTTTTTTTTTCTCCACAGGAAAAATTGGTATCTTCCTGCTCCAGAAATTTTGCCAAGAAGCCCCATTCAGTTTAAACTTCTGTCCAAGCAGCTGATGCCCTGGAACTCTGTGAGGTTAAGCTTTGAAGTATCTGGTGAGCGACTGAAGATTCTGGTTTATGATTTGTGTTTATTTTTATGCCCATCATAAATCAGGCTTTGACTCCAGTACTGCGGGTTCTAGTATCATTCCCAAGATGGTGAGCTTTCTGAGATTAGCATGAATTAGTTCAGTTTCATAGCACACTAGAAGCTGTTAGTGGTGTCTTACAGTTCTTGTTTCTGGGACTTACAACCTCATCTGTCTTGAGTAAGTCTTGATTGTTTTACAGCAGGTCCTTTCTAAACTGAATCTTGTAGCATTTTATATGTTACTATGTGTAAGACTATAGTATATTTATTATTATAAAATGTTCTGTATACCTCTGTTACCTCATCATCTCACTTATCCCGATGCTTAGAAAAAATTGAAGCATCTTCTGTAGAGAAGACATTTCTATCATGCTTTGGAAGACATGAATGAGGTGCTGTTCCATGGGAAAGCAGGTGGTTATTGCTACATGTGGACACACATCTCTGTCCCTGCAGGCCCGAGCCACATGTCCCTGTACGTGCGGCCGCACGCGGGGTCGGTGCTGTCCCGCTGGTCCCTCGGGGATGGAATCCCAGTTGCCAGCCTGGGGGGAGACTACTTTGTGTTCTACTCCCACGGGCTGCATGCAGCTCCCTGGCACTTCTGGGTGGAACTGACGGTGAGTGCAGCACCGCTGGAAACTTGGTGATGCCTTGGAACACTCTCTTCCCACCACAGCTGTGTTCCCATCTGAAAAATGTCACAGGAACTTCCTAAAGCTTTGCTTTATTTGGCAGATCTTAATTCTAGTGTCCCTCTTTTAATACATCAGCTTTATAGACCAGCTCCCATGTATTTTCCATGGGTAATCTGCCAACTTGACAAGCAGCCAAGGGAAAAATACTTTTCTTTTCTGCATGGTCTTTTGATCAAAAGTTTGGATTTCTCCAATCTTAACTTCAGAGTTCTTGAATTTTTATCTTTACTACTGTTATTCAGAGCTGATTTTTATTATGAGTAGTTTTCTTTCTCTTCTCTTGTTTGCATAGTTTTGGGAAATTGGTGGAAAATTTACCTGTCTTGAAGCTGAAGAGAGTAAAAGCTTTGTTTTCTAAATTTTCTTTTACATTCTTTTCAGCTGGCAACCTTGCTTTCAGCCTTGCTGTTTGGGTGGGGTTTATGATCTGCCTCCCCACCCTTCTTATGCAAAGAAATAATTTTTTGCAGACCTGTATGTTCTTACTATAGGTTTAACAGTGTCTTGTCCTTTGAGTGAATATTACAAGTATCCTTGAAAGTTCAGAAAGTCCCTTTTTACTTCCTGCACCAGGCAGTCTAAACACAGATAATCCTCAAAGGATTGTTAAGGCAGATAAGGCAGACTGGCATCTCAGGTGTGACAAGCCTTACAAGAATGATAGAGGCAAAACTAGGCAAAAGGGGCTGTGTATCCTCAGGATTTGCTGTAGAAGGATCTGTGTAAATACTGTGTTGTAGTCCATATCTTGATTTGTCAGCAAAACAGACAGATACAGACGCTGAAGTTGGAGCTTGTGGAAGCTGTGTAACACATTAGAGGCAGTGTGATCTAAACATTGTTGCCAGTTCATTTCAAATTGAACTCATCATTTAATCAGACTGATATATTGAAGATAGAAAGTGTTTTAACATAGAGGACCAAGAACTGCAGGGTGGGTTTTGCTGCATAGGTACTGTCTGTGGAAAAGTGCGTCTGAATTGATCTCGTGTGAAAAGTCATGAATAATCACAAAGACTGTGTTGTCATTTTCTCACTTTCAGGCCCCAGAAAAGCATTCTGATGGAATAGTCTCCCTTGCCATAGCAGCGCATTACTTTTTTGGGGAAGATCAAAAGTCACCTCAACTCTATGCCTTACTGGAGAGGTTTCCAAACTGGACATTTTCTTCTGGCTGGTCCTGTACTTACGACCTTTTTGTCTTTTGACAGCAGTGCTGCAGGGCTGATAGGGTTATCTCTGAAGCAGAATGCTCTTGCGGCAAGCACTTTCTAACAAGATGCCAGAAACTTCAGCAAGAATTTAGAATACTTCCGCAAATGGTGTTTCTTTGGCAGTTTGACTGTTTAAAGACTACTGCTGTCTTGGGGATATAATGATACGTTTCTGAATGCAATTCACCTTGGCTCTTCCACTCAAGTGGCAGTTTGGCTAGGGGGTTTCTTAAAATGAAAACTGCACTTGACGAAGTAATATTAGCATAATAAATGGTGGCAATCACTATGGAAAGTGTTCATGGAATTATTTTAATGCTGTGTAAAGTGAAACCATACTTCACCGATACATGGGAGTATCACCTACCAAGCCTATCCATCCTATTCAAGTCCGGTCTCCAGCTAGAAGGTGTTTGTTCCTGTGGGAGCAGGGCAGAGGTGGCAAAGTCCTGAGCATTACTTTTGTCACTGGATGAAGTCACTGAAAGCTATGGTACTCATGTAGGTTGCATTGAGTCCTTGGCAAATGCACAATGCAGAGAAATCAATATTATGATAGAATGTGGTAATTGTTTATCCAAATTATATGTTTCTCTTAACAAACTTAGCCACTCATGCTGTAACACCAAAGAGGCAGGAAAAGGGGTAGAACTGAGTTCAACCTAACTACCATCTTGTGGTTTTGTTCCTATTGGATCTTTCACTATCAGCACATGAACACTTGACTTGCTCACTTTTATGTAAGAGTCCTAAGTCCATACTCCTTTAAGTGGATATCTTATCATTAATCTACTCTAAATTTAAAGTTAGCTTCCAATTTATTAGAATTGGCCAATTTTGGTATCTCCTCTGGAGAAATTTTTGGTAGTTTGTCAGTATTGCACTTGCTAATACATTTTACTGTTTTTAAAAATAAGGTTTCCTTTCCATAAGGAAAAATACCTAAAAGTGTAATCTTGAAAATTTGTCTAATATTCTGGATTGCTCTTATTTTATTTTCATAGGATGGATTTTATAAATGACTGTAACTGTTTTAGAGTATCTTCCAATTTTAATTGACAAGCTTTGAAATCAGAAGCTACTGACCTCTTTTTTTGTACTTACCAGGTTTTTGGGGTTTTTTTGTGCAGTGGTTAATAGTTAAAGGTAATTTCTGAAATTCAAAGAACTTGGCGTATCTGAAGGAACTTCATGTTTTTTTTCCAAATTATATATAAAACATTTGGCTGTATCAATACCACACTAAAAATTTAAGTGGTTTTTTAATCTCATGAATATTGCCTAATATCCATGCAGAGCAGATTTTGTGCAAGCATCATCATTTTGAGTAGAAACATGCTAATACTGGGAAGTTTGCAGAGCACATGAAAGAAAATTGTGTGACAGTTAATTTGTGTGAGCTATGATGGATAGCAACTCTCCAGTGAGGTATTTTTCCTTTCAGCTGTTCTGTAGTTGTGTGTAATAGTGGAAAGAACCAGTGTCATTTGGTTGCAAGGGACGTTAACAAAGATTGTCAACTCACTCATGGACTAGGGTAAGAGGTTTAATTACTGTAATCATAATGAACTGGCCATCAGTATCTTAAAACCTCTGGGTTTATACATTAATGTGCATTAATTATCACTCACTTGATTGTATCTGATTTAAAAGTACAATCTCTGTATTATTTAAAAGTGCTACTAGTGATTGGAAGATCAGAGTTATGAACTAGAACTCCTGTGTCTTGAATCTCAATGAATGTATTGTACTGTACTCTAGCTGATGCACAGCTAGTTAACTAAAGCTGCACTGATATTTACCATCTTCCTCAGTTTTGATTTTTGTGTTTTGCCTATGATTTAAAGCTTTGAAAGTGCTGTGTGAAGAATTCATACTGGGAGCCAAAAATATAAAAATGCCTGTTGTTGGCAATTTCTGAAACTTTAAGTGAAGCAATAATTTCTGCTATCTCAGGATTTAATCCTTGTTAGATAATTTAATTATGAGGTGTGTCTGGTTTGTTGCAAATTTCTGTCTTTGTAAATAAAAGTAAAATTTGATTGGTGGCACTTGATTTTTAGCATGATTAAAGGCTATATATTTAGGTTGTTTTCATTCATTGCACTAATGTTTTACTTGAGCTTGGGGTAGAAATACTGCTAAGAGGTGCTGGGTTAGACACCTGGTGTTACAGCTGTGTGGAAGGTAAGCTTGGCCAAAGAATGCAAAAATCATCTGAGTTGAGAAAAGTTAAAATGGGAGTTCTGGCTGGTTTCCTGGAGAGGAAGGTGGTTTTTGAAATAAGATGTGATGCAGAGGAGTCACTGGTAGCCAAGCTAAGTATTCTTGGCAAAATTGATGGTTGAGACCAGATTTATGGTTGTTCTAAGAAAAAAAATACAGGATGGAAAAATTTGTTGTGTCCATCTGCTTCCCTATTCAAGTATAAGCAGATGAGTCTTCTGCTACTGTGGGTTACTATTTCTCCTAAAAAAGCATTGTGTGACTTACTCTTTGAAGTGTATGAAATAAATGCAAGCAGCTGGTAACTTCAAGGATACAAGGGCATAGAATAGAAGCATTATTTATTCTTAGTGGAGGCAGTAAACAGTTGATTAGAATTACCTTATGCTCATCTGCAACAATTTATATCCACAGCATTTTCTAAATTGCTTTCTTCTGTTTTTCCCTAATTTTGATAATCTACTATGTTCTCTGTTAAAATACGTATTTCTGAAGCTGAGTACTAAGCACTTCATCAGTTTAAGGCAAAGGAGGCCTCTACATGTTGTTGTTATACAATGTAGTGCATCATTAGAGTGTGTCACCATACCTTCAGGATTGTCTGTCAAGTAGAAGTTTGCATTTGAAGAAAGAAAGTGTTGGCATAGGTGCAATGAACAGGAAAATTTCAGCTGTCATACACAGACTGACAGATTGTTGAGCTGAGTGTTCTGTGCTAGTAAGACCTGTCTTTAACATCTGTCAGTCTGGGTTAGATTGCAGTCCTCCTGGAAAAACACTAACCAAATAGACAAGATCTAACAAGTCTATACAGAGCTAGTTGTAGCAAGTGGGACATAGCTGGAGAACAGTTTGTCTGCACAGCAGAGCTGTTCCGTACTTTTGTCCCTTTGAGGGCTAAATGTAATCTGACTTTTGATAATTACCTGCAAAGGGCCTGCAGGATGACCCATTTTAGAACTTGGTATGTGGTCTTGGTGGAGAATGATAGGAAGACATGGAAGATCAGTAAACCTACATTCTGTGGTTAGTGTCAATTTATGTAACTGTGGCTTCCATTTTGAAGACAGAACATTCATTCTCAACCTCCATGAAAATTCCTGTCAGTCTTGGGGGATAAATTGATCCTAGAAATTAGCCAGGCTCCCCTATTCACCTTGGAAGTTCTGTTGGGCTGCAACTCTTCATGGTTCTGTCAAAGCTGTGGGTGCAGCTTGAGAATATGGTAAGCATTAAAGCAGAGTTGAGCAGGAAGTACAAGCCAGTTTAGAGAGATCTAGACACTGCTCTGTTTGTATTTCAAGCAGGATGTCAAGCATCAATGGTCCTTAGCAAACATTTAAAAAAAAAATTTAGTTTCAGAAAGCTGAAAGAATCAGTCTTAAAAACTAGCAGTAATTCATCTAAAAAGGAACAGTTCTTTGAAGCTGTTCTGAGAATGGAACAAATAGAAGCTTCAAAGCCCGTAAGTGTAGAGGTGAATTTAAGTCACCATCTTGGAAAGCTGCCCATGCAGAGTTTATTTGGAGATGGTTTCTTCAGGGGAGGGGGCAGTGGTTTGTTCTGTTTAGATGGTTTGGGTTTTGTTTCAAGGTTTTTGTTTTGTATTGTTTGGGGTTTTTTTTATTCTGTTGTTTGGGGGTTTTTGGGGAGTTTGGAGTTTTTTGATAGGAAACAACTTGAAAAAATAAGGAAAGAGTAGTTAGGTACCTTGTGTCTGCTGTGTAGTAGCTCCAGGCTTCAGCTGTGGACTCTTAAAGTCTTCTCTCAGTGCTCTCTGAAAAAGTAAGGCCAAGGAGTTTCCTTTTCAGAGGCCAGTGATAAATAGAACACTCAAGTTTGTATCTCTCTTTTCTCTGCTTAAACACTGGGATAACTTACACCTCTCACCCTACGTTGCCATAGAGTACTGCAGCACTGTTCAGCTCTAGGATAGGAAACTAAGCTGAGACAGTAAGTTGTGTCTGTAGCCTTATATTCCCCCTTAGTTGTGGAAAATATATCCTTCAGTTGAAGCTTCAGACTCACCAAGTTACCCATCATCTTTTATGATAAAATTATAGCCATAGACAACTTCTTCCCTCAGTTTATTATGAAAAGGACCTCCTTTGTACAGGTTCTGGCTAGACTGTGAATTCAGGTATTTCTGCTTACTTAACAGTGGGTCTCAGACCTGCAGCTTAGAGACACTTTGGCTCTAAAACCATTTGAACTGGTTTCTTTGACCTAAAACATGCTGAGGAAAAATCAGCTTATTTGAGTTGACAGAAGTGATTGTGAGAAATTACCTTCAAAAATGTGACTTGATTTAAGCAGTTTTGCAAGTATACTCAGTGCGAAAGGATCTGTTAAATTGGCAGCAAGGAATATAGTGTGTTCCTGTTTTTCTGAGGCAGTTTTGCACAGGATGAGAAATAGATCAAGAAAACTTGATGATATGCAAATTGTTGTGAAGGAGGAAATCTGACATCAGCCAGTTTTATGCGAGCTGGATGCACAAAGTGAAAGGAGTGTTGACATGCTGGAATTCCAGGAAGATGGAAGATGTTGATCCTCAGTTGGTTAAGTGGCCAATTTTTCCTATCTTTAGTTAAATAGTGCAGATTTATAGATGAATAAACCTTTTGTGGTGGGTGAACCCTGGCTAGCTGGTGCGTGACACCCTACCCTCAGCAGACCAGGAGGAGAAAATAGGATGAGAAAATTCATGGGTTGAGACAAGGACATTATTCACTGGTACCCACAATAGGTGAAAAAAACTGGCTTTGGGAAAATTAATTTATTACTAATTAAAATAATGGAACACTTTTCCCCACCCTCTCCTTTCTTCCCGGATGCACTGTTCTACCTTCTCTCTCACAGTGGTGTAGAATTGGGGATGGTCAGTTAAGGGTCAGGTCATGGTCAGTCTCTCTGCTTCCTCTCCTCACTATTGCCCTGCTCCAGCATGGGGTCTGCTCCATGGGGTACAGTCTCTCATAAACTGCTGCAAAGTGGCTCCTCAGTCCTTCAGGAAGAGACTGTTCCAGCATGGATCCACTGTGGGCCACAGTTCTTGCCAGAAACCTGCTCTTTGTGGGCTTCCTTCAGCGCTCGTCCATGCACCTGCTTAGTGTGGGTGCTCCAAGACTGCCACTGTGGGAATCTGCTCCACTGTGTTCCACAGGGGGTTCCAGGTGGAGAGGCTGCTCCCCTCCTTGTCTCAAAGGATTTAGCTGCTGAGCAGTACCACAGCAGTAAGAGGCTAACAGCAAGACTTAGTATATAATTTAATGTGTGTGTTTGCTTGCACAGAGCCACTGACTGCAGGGAATCTCTGTCCCAGTGCCTGGAATACCTCCTCCTGCTCCTCCTTTATGGGCTTGGCTGCCTGCAGGACTCTTCCTCACTCATCTCCTGCAGCTTTTTTTACCTCTTGTTAAATATATTACAGAGAGGAGGCACCAGCTTGGCTGACAGGCTTCCCTGTGTCTGCTGGAACTGGCTCTAACACGGCCGCCCTTGCTACAACACCCTTGCCACCTAAACCCACTACATCTCTTTTCACAGATAACACAGCAGCAGGTGGATGTAACTTCAAAGATGCACTACAATAAGGTAAAAGTTTGGTTCCTTCATCCTGTAAAAAACAAGCTGCAGGAGTCTAAATCTTCATCAGGCGGTTTCTCTGAGAGCTTTGTCCCTCTAAGATGGCCTACCTGAATGGCTTGAAGTCAGAAATAGTTATTTTTCACAGGAGTAACTTCAAGTAAAATTGAATACATTTGTCTTTTAATTACAAGTATAACAGCAGTGAAATCAAAATACAAAATTAGCACATAAGATTTGCATAGAGATAATTACTACTAAAGAAGTACAAACTTCTAGAATTTAACAACTAAAAAGATTTACCTGCTAAACAACAGTAGCACAGTAGTAAGATAGGACTATTAAGAATGTTAATATATCAGTTAATGTATGTTTTACTTGCACAGATCCAAAACCTGAACAGCAGAATGCTGGCCAGGATGGGCTTGGTTTACATCATTACCACAGAACCACAGAAAAATATTAACTTGAAGCACAGTTTTTATTTAACATNAAAAGCTTTAAGTATTATCCCCTTAAAACAATAATGAATTTTGACGTCAGGTCACAACAGGCTTGTAGGTATAATAGACATTATCTGTAACCAGTAGCTACAATGCAGAATAAGCTTAATGCTGGGACTCAGACTGAGCTTCGTTCCTCTAACTTCAGTCTCAGTTTCAACTCTTAAAATGAAGTTCACGTTGCATTCATTCATAGCTCCAGCTTTTCACGTAATACTCACAATTATTGCACTTGTACTGGTTGTATTGGCTTAGTAAAGCCATTCTAAAGCAACAGTTTAATATCTGTACATTTTAAAGCACCTGATCTTATCTACAAAGGAAATAAAGATGATGAAACCACAATTCATTTAAAACTTAATTGTGAATACTCTTATTTTCAGAGTTTAAATGGATGTGCATTTAGTAACTACACTAGAAAAGCAACAGATGCTGTAACTACCCTACAATGACTAGTTTGGTCCATGTCAGTAATCAAGTGATGTTATAAAAAATAAACTAGTTTATCGTGTATAAAATGAATAATGTTGCATTTTTGTTCAGATTGCACAGTACAAACAAGCTAATATCTAAATTAATACTGTTACAGGTAGTTATTACATAGGGACAGCAGCTAGAAAAAATAAGTACCTCAAAGCAACAGACTTCTGCAGCCAGGTTTTCATAACATTGTATGAAAGTTAAATATGTCTTAGAAGTATGCATATTATAAAATGTTTGAAAAATGTTTAAGTATGAGCTGTTAAACTAGTTTTCCATAGCAAGAGTATATGATGATTATTTACATTTTAAAAATCCATTTATCAGAAAAGAATTTACAATGAAATAAATAACCTTCAGCAGTCCCTTAACCCAACTACAAGATCTGTTAAGTGGCAGTAAAAAACAGGTAAGCCACCTTGTGTCAGTGTTAGGTCAGTAAAGTATGCCTCATCCAGAAAGAAGTGCAACTCTGCTTTAACTTTACTAGTCATCTAGAAACATGCAAATACATATAGGTACCTCCAAATATGGTACAGTCTTGAGTATTTACACAAGATTATTCACAAAAAAACATACAGTATATTTTACAGTCCTTTAATACAAAATATCGGTATCAAACCAATCCAAACTGCATTGATCAGACATTTATTAGGCAGGCAAGCTGCAAAGAAAACAGTTTTTATATTTAATCCCCTCTTCGTCTTTTAAACTCAAGCAAGATGTAAGTAGTTTCTTCGGAACGTGTTGGTGATATAAAGGTACTGATGAACATTGACTGAATCTGCCTCCATGTATGTTCACTGTCTCTCCAACACTATTTAAAGTATCAAAATGTAAAGCTGCAGTCTGGCAATTGCATCAAAAAAGAGTCATGCCTCCTTTTGAAACTATTAGATTAAACTGGTGTTTAGTTATCCCCACTAAAAATTTCAAAGATTGAAATACTAAAAAAACCAAAACAAAATTAAAAAAGGAGTTCAAATCCAAAACACAGAAGTAGATCTAAGAGCTGGTTTGCTTCCTTTCACACCTGATGCTTGGGAAGTTGTTCACCTTCCATTTAAGACACAACACAGTCATAACTGCCTTCTTGGAATGAATCCTCATCCTCAGTCTTAGCCTTGTCCTCTTCATGTCTGCTTGCATTGCTGCTGCCACCATCACTCTGAGGATTAGTGCCATGGCAAGATGAAGTCCTGCTTTCCTCAGCTCTTGGGTTCACTTGTTCAGGAACCTTAGAAGGATTCACTGGCTGAAACGCTTCAGGTTGTACTTGCTCTTCCACTATTTCATTTAGTTTCTGGATCTGTGGTTTGATGATACTTAGAAATGGCTTGTACCCAGGGCTAAGAACAGAATGGAACAGACCACCATGAATGAATTAAAATCAGTATTTCTATCATGTGCCTGAAAAGCAGAAATGTTTGTAAATAAAAAGGCAACCATAAGAAAAAAAATAAGTTAGAAAGCTGGTTGCTTTGGGTTTGTCTTGGTTTGGTTTGTGTTTCGTTTTTTTTTTCCCTAGTTTCATTACAGCTCTCTGAAGTGAGGTTTCAGCTAACGCAGACATAATAAAGCAAAGTTACTTTTTAGGTAACAAACTATCTATAGTTTAAATAAATATCAAAGTGGAAAGTAACACTTACCAATCGGTAGAAGCCCACTTGTCAACAGCATCTAGGCCAGTCTTGATATTCTGACAGATTTCTCCATCAATATCAGAGGACTGCATGATACTGAAAACCTGGTTGATAACTGAAGATTCTCTGAGAATAAGGCCTATGACAACACACCAATCCAGACATCCTGCTTCCATGAAGATATGTAGCAAATACCTATATGGAAAAAAAGGCTGTTTATTTTTCTACTCCCAAGACAAAAACTGCAGTGTGATTGTGTAGATTGTTTCTTTCTCTGAATGCTGCGTGCTAGCAATTCTCAGTCTCTAAGGCACACGTGTCATTACTTACCGCAGCTGCACCTGTGACTTGTGCGGCCCTTTACTGGCCAGCTCTAGAGAGAGCTGCTCAAGCTCTGACTGAGTTAAACTTAGACTGGAGAAGTTTTCATCCACCATGGTCCAGTCTCCATCCACCATAGAACTTGTTTCAGTCAGGTCTGTTGCTGAACCAATGCTGCATTCATCACCTATCAAAAACACTCAGAAACATAAGGGAAAAAAGAAACTACTTACTTTAGTAAGACTCAGAATTTCTAAACTACTTCCCTTAAAAACTGACAAACAATAATGCTTTATGGAGTATCACAGTTACTTCAGGCATATTGTCCATCCCGCTTCAGCATTCTTCTTGTCACACTGGATGGTAGAACTACTGCTGCAGGAATGCAATAGTTTTTCTATCCAGTAAAAATACGTCAGTAAGGATAATTATTATCAGTAAGGGATCCTAGGTATGTGATAGCAATC
Organism: Rhabdornis inornatus; assembly: GCA_013397075.1. Lineage (NCBI taxonomy): Eukaryota > Metazoa > Chordata > Aves > Passeriformes > Rhabdornithidae > Rhabdornis > Rhabdornis inornatus. Next base: position 5,608 of record VWZS01008241.1, on the reverse strand, counting down.
ATCATAAAAGCACCAATACAGCATCTTGAATACTACAGTCCTAGAATTAAGTCTAGGAAGGGTTACAGTCTGTCTAAAATTCTGCTTGCTAAATTTTGTTAAAATGAAGTTTTAATACAAAATTATTTTCTTCACACAAAACCATGAAGATTTTGAATGCTTTGTAATGTAAATATTTACCTGGATGAATTACAAAAAGAAGTATTTCCAGTAAAAACATGAAAAACACATGCAATAACAGAATTTTCAAAGGAACAGTACATCAAAGCTAAAACCATTACAGTGGTGAGTCACAAAGGCACCTACTCTTAAGAATGATTTCCATGTTAATGTAGATGTATCTTTTCTTGGGAAATGTTTAGGAAGTCAAAAAGTTATTTGATTATCTTCTTGCCCCTGAATACCAGTGCTGCATTAGTAATTTGTGAAATTGTTATTAGAATTCAGCTGGCAATGTTTTAAAGGCTATTCATTTATTTTCTTCAGAAATAAACTACTTCAAAATGTGTACCAAAGTCCACTGAAATCAAAGGTTTTCATCCAGCTCAGAAAAAAACCCTGATATACTTGTTTATAGAAAGAGCAGAAGTGGCAGACAGCAGTAAAATCAGTGCAATGAAAAGAGATACTAATTTTCTTGCAGTCTCCAGATTTATAAAACAAGAGAAACAGGAGTGAAAATAAAATGAGACCATGCTCAAGCAGACAGAGGGGATCTCCAAATGCTCTGATTCTCACAGAAGGCTCTACAATTTTAAATTAAGAGATTGTAGTTCACACTATGTACTTAGATCTTTGCCCTAATAGAGTGGAAATCACATGATTAAGATACTGTTCAAAATGTTGCTCTATGCTCAAGGACAAGAGGAAGTATAAAAAAAAATTAAAATAAAATTAGATTTTAAAAATACTATAATGGTCTGAAAAACTTTTTCCATCTCTTTCTGTATTCAGAAAAAGTACAAAGGACACTTTCTCTTTTTTAGTAAGCTGATCATTCACTGAAGCTTTTAAAAAACAATTTAGATAAAGCCATAGGAAAAAACACAACTATACAGGTCTCTAATTTCCTGAACTTCCTCAATAGGTAATGTATTTAATGTCATTCTTAAGAAACCCAAAAGCACAAAGTTCATGCAATTAGAGTTGTTCCAACCCCTGCAAGAGGCTGATTCATGCAAGAGACAAAAATCCACAATGTAGGGCACTCTTCCTAGCCAGATGGAAAAAATACTGAGCTTCAAGCTGTCACCACAGACAGAAACTTCAGCAAGTATTTATTTCATATTCAACTTCATGTACTTAGAGATATGCAACATGGACATTATCCTTCTGTTGTAAAAAATTCAGTTCACTTTTCAGTAAGTCCTTTTTTTTTCCTGAATTTTTCTTATCAGCAGTTGAGAAGCGACAATACAGCAGTGACACACAAATATCAAAATATAAGCATACGCTTCACGTTTTTCCAATGAGCAGATAGAAGGGTGACTAACCTTTACTTAGCAAAGGAGAAAGGAATGCATCTTGCATGTGTGGTCCATGGGATGAAACAGTGTCAATCTCTCGCTGAGAAGAGCTGATAGTACCAAGCCAGCTGCGACTGCGAGGTGTGTTTGAAACCCCTGGGTCCATTTCCATGTTTACAAAGGTATCTGCAGACTGAGATTTTAGTAGTTGCTCCCCCACACCTAAAAAAATCAAAACACACCATAGAAAAATCATGTAAGTATCCAAAAGGAAATTTAGAGAGCTCTCTCCAGGCATTTCAGGGAGCTAAAACTTGCATCTACGTCAATATTCAGGGGACCAGTGAAATACAAGGGAATGCAGCAAGTTTAGGCATTTCAGGAATTTCTGATCAGCTTTATATGTGAGCACTGGCATAAAAGAAGTATGATGTAATAAAGTATTAGCAACAGCAGAAGTAAATAATGATGCTGCTACTAAGAGGAAGACTTGACAGCTAATGTCAACCTTGCCATATGGAGATAAAGTAGCAAGTGTCAACTTTGCTCTAAGGAGATAAAAGTAGTGAACTGAGAGATCAGTAACATAAAGGAGGTTTACAGCAGTCTTCAAAGTTCCTACCATCTAACAAAGTAATTTCAAACATTAGGAACATTACTATTTAATTTTTAAAAAGTTAGTCAAAAGCTCATCTAGAGACTACAAAAGAATATTGATTTTAGTAATTTTCTGCAGCAGAATTTACACCGGAGCAATTTCCATTGCTCAGTTCACCATCTGCACTGATGTCTGATTCAGTACACCTGAGAAAGCAGGTTTCAATAAAAATGGTAATAACATGAGAGATACTGTCTATGCTAAAGAGAATCTATTAAAAAAAAAAAAAATACTCCGTGTGAGAACGCTGTGCAGGTGGCAAGCTTCAGCCTGTTCTTATCTTGACTGAACAGAGACAGAACAGAGTGAGATTCACAGATGTAGCATTGCAGGAGGGAAATCTAGTTAATATCAAACTCAGATGTTACTGTACCTGTCTTGTACTTTCCATTCTTGAAAGGTGAATTAATGGACGATGCTGGTATAACTGGAAATGGCCAGAGGAAATCCTTGTGTAGCTTTTTCAAAGCACACACAAAATCCTCCACACGGGCAGCTCTGGCTCGCTCCTTGCACAACCAGCCAATCAGCTCAAAGCCCAACTGTGCAGCAAAGCAGCCAAGGTCTTTCAGCTTAATTTCCTCCAGCAGACGCCGAGCATGCCGCCAGAGCATCATGTCAATGTACATGTTCTCAGCACAGTCACTGTCTTTACTCCACCTGCACACACAGCACAGAACAGCCGAGGGAACACTGATAAAGCTGAGTTGCAAAGGCTGTTGGACATAACTGCAGAACATCAAGTGACCAGAGTAGTAGAAGGGAAGCTTTCTATATAACAGCAGAAGCAGTTTCCATCATTCCTTGCTGTTTATATTCTCTAAAAGATCCCATTGCTTCAACAGGTAGAGGTGAAATAAAGGATTTAAGTTACAACACTGCGGGTCGAATAGAGACTCTCCCCTAGCCCCCGACTACCTCAGATACTAAGAGAAAGCCTGTATCCCCCGCATGGACAGAATAAAAGATATCCAAAAGAGGCTCTTCCCCCCCCGAGGAGAATCCGAGGTTTATTCCTTGTGAGGTCCCAGGAGCGGAAAGAGAGCAAGGTCAGGGCACAGAGGTCTTTTCTAGGGTCTGGGAAGGGGGCGGGGAGAAATTGGATCTCTGCCAGATAAGCAGACCAGGGGGGAGAAGGGTCAAACTACATGACATTCCAGGGGTGAGGGATTTACCATTTCCAATACATTCAGGGTACCGAGTTGCAACACAACACCAGCAGTATTTACAGAGCATTAAACTATTAGCAATGCAGAAAAAAGTAAGAGATCAAAGACAGATGATAATGCAAAGTTCAGACAAATAGTCAACTATTGGCTTAGAACTCTTCCTATCAAAACCTTTAAGATCGTACTCTCTATTAAAAATTACTAATTCAGAATTTATACTAGGATTGTTTTAAAAATCAGGATGGGGAAAAACGCCAAAGCAAAGATGATAATGAATTTCTGTTCAGTACTACTTCTGAACTGTAACACCTATCAACATCAAGTCTGTATACAGAAGCTTTAGAGGGGTACACCCCAAGGCATAAAAGGTTCTATTTGTAGCTTGGAAACACACTGCCAGATCAAGATGTGCATAGCAGCAGAGCAGTACACTGTGATGCTGTGAACTGTGAGCTGTTCAAAATGCATTTTTCAGCAAAACCCTTAAATCCCTTAAATCTGAAGCATGTGGTCTCACTAGCTACTTAAATTACTACACATGTAATGTGTACAACATCCAGTGGTTTCAGAATCTTTTGGTCAGCATGCCTGTGTATACATGTAAGCATGCCTGTGAATACATACAAACACACATACATATATTTACATATATGTGAGAATATGTTCTCCCAAGAACATTATGAGACAAACAATACAAAAGATGTAAAATAATAAATGCAAAAGATGTAGAAGGAGATTATGACAAATCTATCATATAATTTATTTCTGTAACTTAAATTGGTAAGAAAGTAAGAAAGTCCTGTACCTAGTAAAGTGGGGAAGGAGAGGACATTACCTTTTTCCAGATGGGCCAGAGGGCATACTCAGTGTTTTTGTCAAATTAAATTTGCTATGGAGATTCTCTGCTGATTGGGATAAACTAATGCTGCGATGCCTGAAGAATTCAAAGCCACCACTTGAACTAGGTTCCTAAAACCAAGAAAACCAAAACATACACTCAAAGGACCAACGTGATACATAACATGAAGATTAATCATACAAGGCTTGATGTACAATATTTACTTTTCTCATCACAAACCTGAGTTGTTGGTGTAGCTGGGGGTGTTTCTGTTTCTCCAGAGCCAATGGCTTTAAGAAATCTAATCATATGACGACAGAGATCCCACTTTCCCTGCTCTAAGGCAGTATTAAATAGGAGAGTAGCATGTTGCCTGCTAACTGCTGGAACTTCCATATTCTGCAAGTTACAAAGCATAATTAAGTGATTTATTTTTACTACAGAGCATCAGAAGTTCTATTTAGTCAAGCCACACTGCTTCACATTCAAGTATACTGAAGATTATAAACAGCAAATGTCATGCTATTATTTTCCTATTTGAAACCGTAAACTAACTACTTACACTGCATGATCTTACCACCCTTCATACCTGGACATTGTATCAAGAGAAAACTGTTAAATTAAAAATCTGTTGAACATGCACAACTTTGATATGACATTATTTTTAAAATACTGCAATGTTAGTAAATATCAGCACTCTTGCAATATATTTGGTGCCATTACCTGTAGGATAATAAGATAAGAGGCAGCTGTGTCCAAGTCCTGGGCCATTAAGCACTCTTCAAATAAGTCCTTTGGGTTTCCAACAGCAGCAAAAAGGTAATTCCACAGGGCATATTCTGTCTTCCTAGCACAATGAACAACTGTCTGCAGGAAGAGGGGGAATTCTGTAATGAACTTCGCCACAGTGGGAAGGAGAGGGTCGGGAATGGGTTCCCGCGAGGTAGCTTCTTCTTCCAGCACTTCATGAAGCATCAGTTCTAGTACATGAGGAAAGTATGGTAATGTGGCACAGGAGTGGGCCAAAAGCAAGGCTTGTTCACCGAGGTTCCTAACCAAGAGCTGGCGTAAAATGTGATGGAGGTAGATCTGAGAGGTTCTCTCAACAATGGAGAAAGGAAAGAGAACCTCTAAGTGTTCTCTAGCACTGGTTTGAGTGTATAAACAGTCATAGAGCACAGTGTCATTAACAGCACCAAGAACCAAGGCATCTTCAAACAAAACAGCCAATGGGTATATGTTGATGTGGAAAGGCAGCATGATCCGTCTTGACAGAAAGGAATGCGGTTTTCGATGATCTCTGGGAAACAGGGGAAGCCAGACTTTCATACCTGCCCCACCACAGCTGAGCCACAGAGCCTCCAGTAAGTGGCGTTTCTGTTTGTTAATCCTGCAAGTAGTCCATACATTTTCAACAGACTGGGCTAGGACAACTGGAGCACAAAAAGGCAGCTATTTCAAATGAAAAAAAAAAAAA
>VWZS01008239.1:4000-15923 GCA_013397075.1 Rhabdornis inornatus | reverse complement strand
TCCTAGCCAGCAATCCCATCCCAAAATCCCATCCCAGCTGGGAATCCATCCCAAAATCCCATCCCAGCTGGGAATCCATCCCAAAATCCCATCCCACCCTTTGAGAAAAGCCCGAACCCTCCAAGGCTCGAACTCCACAACTTCTCCTCCACCACCACGAAACCCCCACGCCCAGCTTGCCTTGCCTGGGCACTCCTGACTGAATTCCTTCTTTTTTTTTTTTTTGTTTTTTTGCAGGTGACATTCCTAGAAAAAGTGACAGAGTATTACATCAGCAGCGAGGAGGACAGGAAAGGGCCCTGGGAGGAGCTGGCTCGGGATGGCTGCAGGTTCCAGAGGAGGATCCAGGAGACTGAGGAAGCCATTGGCTACTGCCTGAGGCCAGAGCACAGGCTCAGGGTATTCCATAGGATCCAGGAATTCCATTCCCAAAGGACTGACCCCTTCTAGAACCTTCCAGCTCCTTCCATTTCACCGTTTGGGAACTTTTAAATCCATGAAATCTCCACCACAAGTGGCAGCTGCATGTGCTGAAATGGGGAGAAAAAAATGGGTTTTTTTTCCCCCCCCCCCTTTTTCTTTTTTTTTTTTTTTTCTCCCTTCCCCCCCCCCACTTTGATGTTGGACAAATCCCAAATTTTTCATTTTGTTATCCAGAGAAAATCCCTGGAGCTCCCTCAGAAGGGTGAAGATGCTCTAATTGCATTCCTGTTAATTAGCACTTGACATAACCAGGCTGCTTTGTGGGAGGGTTCAATCCATTCCCAAAAAAATGCCTTTTCCTGCCATACCTTGGGAAAGTGGGGACTGTTCTGTTGGATTTTTTGCACTTTGGAAAAAAAGAAAAAAAGGAAAAAAAAAAAGCAAAAAGCAAAACCTATTTTGAAGGAAATATTTATGGGGGTTCGTTCCCTGGAATTGCAGTTTTGATTTGAAATTCCCTGAGGGATGTGCTGGTGTGGGATTCTTTATTTTATTTTATTTTATTTTTTTTGGTGTTTTTCCAGCTTCTCTAAAAGCTTCATTTGTAAAAATCCCTTCATTTATGGGATTTTCCCCACTTTTTTTTTCTTTTTTTTCCATGGAATAATCCAATGTTTGAGTGTTTCTGGAGCTTTTTGGGGTTTGAATATTCCAGCCAAGCTTTGGTTTGATTGGTTTAAATAATTCTCTTTTCCAGGATTATTCCAGAGGGTTCTGGCTGCTTGTCCAATAAATTCCTTGGTTTTTAGGGCAAGGAAACTCCTCATCCTAATTAATAATTAAAACTTAATGAGGCTGTGGATGATGCTTGAATTTAGGGAGGAAAATTCCTTAATTATTTAATTAATCTTTGCTGTAATCCTGCTTTTAAAAAGTGAATTTTTATATCCAATCTGCTTATCCTGATAATTTTCTTGGATTTAAGGAAATTATCTTGGGATTTAAGGAAATTTAAAAGCAAAAATTCCTGGTTTTCTTCCCCAAAAATCAGTATTAACTCTTTGTGTCTGCACTGGGGTCACCAAAAACATTTCAGTGAGAGGACAAAACTTTTTATTTATGTTCTTAATTTAAAAACATTAAATTATTTTAATCAAAAACATCTTGGGGGAAAAAGGGGTTTGGAGCTGGAGGTTGGTGTGGGAATTTTCCAAGCAGGGAATAAAAGTGGAAAAATTCCAATGTTTGCACAAAGTTGGGTCAATAAATCAATTATTTGTTCAGCTGGCCACAATAATTTCCATTTTGTAGAAGAAAAAAAAACACAAAAGTGCTTCAGACTTACCCTTAATTCCTTCAGTTTTTAATTTGGAGGAAAATTATTTATTCCTGCTTTATCCTGACTTGAAAATCCCAGAATTTTTTGGATTTATCCTTTATTTTTATTGGATTTATCCTTTATTTTTATTGCAGGAAGTGGCTTCTTTGAGTTGCAAAATCCCCTTTTTTGTGGTGCAATTAGGAAATTTAGGGGATTAATTAAATTAGAGTTGTGTTAATTCAAATTCCAGCAGCATTCCAGCTGTTTCCCATCCCAAAAAATTGGATTTTTTCCTCCAAAAAAAATGACAAAATTGCATCACACCCTCAAATCCTGAGAAATCCACTTGGAATTTTTTGAGGATTTTGTTCCCACTGGATCTGCTTTTTATTTCAGGGGTAGGAAAACAAACAAACAAACAGTGGAATTCCAAGAGGAAGAATGTGTGGATTTATGATCATTCCAAGGAAATCAGTCATTTTTCCATGGATCTCCCAGTTGGTTTTCCCATGGATCTCCCAATCCCTGGGATTTTTGGGAATGTGGTGCTTCAGTTTTTTTATGGACAACTCGGATTTCTTGGTGCTCTGGAGAACCCTGGGAATCCACAGCTGCTTGGAAAAATGGGATTTAAAAAAAAAAAAAAAAAAAAATCTGCTTCCAGAGGGTAAAAATGAGAAAAATGAGATTTTTATCAACATTCCCACTGCTTGGATGAGCTTTTCCCCCTTCTCCAACCTCCTTTTTTCCAGGTATTCCAGCAAAAACTGGAATGGAATTAACACCAAACCCATCCCTGAGCACCTCAGACCTCCTCTTTTCCCTCTGAAATTCCTTCAAATCTGTGGGGAGCAAAACTTGGGAGGGATTTAAATCAAAACTGTGATCCTCAGATTTTTATTTTTGTATCATTTCGGGGAAAAGTTTGGATTTGGCTTTCTATGGATTTTTTTTTTTTCTCCTTGATTTGTGGCCGCTCTGTTGGGTTTTTTCTACCTGAAAAATTCTATTTCTGTACATAAGAAACTCTTCAGGACTAATCCACGTGTTGTAATAAAGAGATTTGCAAGATAAATCTGGGGAAAAATTCCAAAATTCAAAGATTTCTGGGTGGTGAGAAGCTGAGTTTGTCATTCCATGGGTTTTTAAAGCAGGGAGTTCCATCCAGGGGGCTCCTGTGAAGCTGGAATTATTGGGGAATTATCCCAAAATTATCCCAAAATTAGGGGTGAAGGATGAACAAACTGGATTTTTTTTCCTGGGATTCTCAGGGAATGGGGTGAAGGATTTTTGGGATTTAATCCCAAAATCCTGCTGTCACTTCCCTTTGGCAGTGTCACCCTCAGGGCTGGGCATTCCCTGGGAATCTCTGGAATGCTGGGAGAGTTTGGGGAAGAAATTCCAAGTTCCTGCAGGTTTATTCCTTAAAAAAAAAAAAATCTTCACTCGGAACTCCCACCTTGGAGCACAATCCATGTTTTCCCCTCTTTGCTTTCATCCCTAAAACACCCCAGGGTTGATTTTCCTGATTATCAGGATTTAAAACACTGCTGGAATGAAGAAAAAACACGGAATTTCCTGCAGTATTCCTGAAAAAAAAAAAGCTGGATATGGGGGTTTTAAAGCAGATTTTTAACATCTGAATAATTTATTACCTCAAAATCTGCTTTAAAATGAAAATTGGGATTTTCCACCTGGAACACACAAATCCCACTGGGAATCACTTGAATTGCCAGGGACACATCTGGAGTGCCAGAGACACACATGGAGTGCCAGGGACACACCTGGAATGTCAGGGACACACCTGGAGTGACATGGACTGACCTAGACTGCCCTATCCATGCCAGGGACACACCTGGAGTGCCGGGGACATACCTGGAGTGACAGGGACACATCTGGAGTGACAGGGATGCCCCTGGAGTACCAGGGACACATCTGGAATGTCAAGGACACCCCTGGAGTGCCAGGGACACGCTGCTGGGGACACCCTGGCACAGAATTCCCAGAGAATCCGTGACTGCCCCATCCCTGGCAGTGCCCAAGGCTGGGTTGGCCGGGGTTTGGAGCACCCTGGCACAGTGGAAATTGTCCCTTCCTTCCCTAAGGATGATCCTTAAATCTCCCAATCCCAACCATTCCATGATTCCAGTCAGGGAGGGGACATTTGGGGACAGTGCCAGCGCCGCATCCCTCGCTCCCAGCCGCATTCCCGGTTTGTTTGGGGTTTTTTTAATTTATTTTTTTTTCCCGGGAATGTTTTGTCCAGGAGGTGGTGCCAGAACCCTTCGGGACTCGCAGGCAGCGCCGCCGCCGAGGCCACCACCCCCCCGCTGAGGTTGTCCCCAAGGTGCCACCTCCTCCCTGCCACCTCCTCCTTGTCCTCTGGATGAGCTTTGGGACGGGAAAATGCAGGGCGGGAGCAACAACCGCCCCTTCGTGCGGGGCAGCGCCCGGTTCTGTGACATTCCTGCTGCCTGAGCCACCGCATCCAGCAGGGAATGTCCCCGAGCCGGGATTTGTGTCCCTCGGAGGGGTCACCACGGGGCCGGGTGTCCTCCCTGCCGCGGGGACAGCGCTGTCACCTCACCGCGCGTCCCTTCTCCAGCTGCTTCCCTCCCTTTGTTCCCTGGAGGGTCGGGATGGTGTGGATGGAGCAGGAGGTGGCAGCTGGTGGCTTCTCCGTGGGGACATCGGGGCATTTTCCTTTCCTGGGAGGAAAATCCAGGAAAGGAAAGGAACATCCAGGAAAGGAAAGGAAAATGGGAAAGGAAAGGAAAGGAAAATAGGAAAGGAAAGGAAAGGAAAGGAAAGGAAAGGAAAGGAAAGGAAAGGAAAGGAAAGGAAAGGAAAGGAAAGGAAAGGAAAATGGGAAATCTTCCTCTTGGGAGCAAAATCCTCGTCCCCGAACCAGCGTCCCTGTCCAAGGCCGTGGATCCTCCTGCAGGACACTCCCTCTTATCCCGCTGTCCCCTCCCTCTTCCTGGTGTTCCCAAGGTTTTTGTTATCCCGGGAAAAGGCAGCGAAATCCCCTGCCTTGGAGAGGGGATGGAATTTGGGGATCCTGGGAGTCACCACAGCCCTGAATCAGCTCCAGCCTGAGCTCCCGATTTATTTTCCTCCATCCCACATCCCTCCACTTCCCCGTCTTGCTCCTTTGGGGAAAAAAAATGAGGAATTTTGGGCGTAGTCACGGATGGATGGGGAAGGTGGGAATTTGGGATTCGTGTTGGGAATCACAGCAAAGTCACCCAAGGGGATGGATCCGTGTGGATAACATCGGATATCCACCCTGGAAGTGTCCCAGGCCAGCTTGGACAGGGCTTGGATTAACCTGGGATATGGAAAATGTCCCTGCCCATGGCTCTGGGTGAGCTTTAAGGTTTTTCCCAGCCCAAACCAGTCTGGGATTCCATGGAAACAAAAAGCCCCGCTGATGTTCCCAGGGAATGGGGCTTTTCCAGGGGAAACAATGCCCAGGGAATTCGGCTTTTCTAGGTGAAACAGTGCCCAGGGAACGGGGCTTTTCCAGGGGAAACAATGCCCGGGGAATTCGGCTTTTCTAGGTGAAACAGTGCCCAGGGAACGGGGCTTTTCCAGGGGAAACAATGCCCGGGGAATTCGGCTTTTCTAGGTGAAACAGTGCCCAGGGAATTCGGCTTTTCTAGGTGAAACAGTGCCCAGGGAACGGGGCTTTTCCAGGGGAAACAATGCCCGGGGAATTCGGCTTTTCCAGGGGAAATCACGCCCACACACTGGGGCTTTTTCAGGTGAAACTTCCCAGAGAATCCGGCTCTTCCAGGTGAAACAATCCCCGGGGGATTCGGCTTTTCCAGGGGAAATAGCGCCCACAGAATGGGGCTTTTCCAGGTCAAACAGTGCCCAGGGAATTCGGCTTTTCCAGGTGAAAATGCCCAGGACGGTGGCAGCGCCACGGTGCCATCCCTGCTCTCCCAAAGGGACCAACCAGACGTGTTTTTCTCATCCAGTGGTTCAAAGAACTCCGGGAAAAGCTTTCGGGGAACTGGTTTCCCCAAATCCCGGCGGGGAGCTGCTCTGATGTGGGGACTGAGCAGGAAAATCCCTGAAATGATTCCGTGGCCGTGGTGGTGCTGGATCAAATATTCAGCTCGATCTTGGAAGTCTCTTCCAACCTTAATAATCCTAAAATCCCTGCTTTGAGAACCAGCGAGTTTTTGCGAACCAGGAATTATTTTTTTTTTCCTTTCTTTTCCACCTCTGAGGCCTCTCCCGAGCCAGCATCTCCCTGCTGGTGCCACGAGCAGCTTTGCAAAGGCGCCGCTGAGACAGGAGGGCGAATTGGCTCCTTCAATCATCGGCCCAGGTGCCTCCCAGACCCCACCTTTGGCCTTAAAAGACATTTAATTGAGGGCTGCGAGAGAAAATACCCGGTGGGCAGCCCCAGAAGTGCCGCAGATAATCATCAGGGTGCCCTACATACGGCTTGGCTGCGAGATCAGACGGGCCAGAAGAATCCGACATTGTTCCAAATGAACAGGAGAGGGAAGTAACAACTCCATAATTACTCACCTCGAGTTAATTGACGGTAATTACAGCGAGTAGGCACTGGAGGAAGCAGTGACGGGCCGGCCCTGGAGAGTCACGGGGAGGGCGGGGAGGGTGCCCTGCGCACCGCGGCTCCGAGGGGGTTAAACTCCATGGGTTTGGTCGGGAATTTTTTTTTTTTTTTTTCCTCCTCCCTCCCGGGTTATTCGCAGCGAACAGAGCCGGGGTGGAAGGGCTGAGCTGAGCCTTTGCTCCTGGGCACAGAGCGGGATTCCTTGCTGGGCACTTCCCGAGCCGGGTGTTGGTCCTGGCTAGCAGCGCGGGGCTGCTCCGTGCCCGAGCCCCCCGTGCCACCCCCATGGGGGATGACATCGAGTGGCTGGACCTGCCGGGCAGGTGGACCTACGGCGTCTGCGGGGACGGGAGAATCTTCTTCATCGAGTACGGTGTGGGGTGGGGAGCGAGGGGAGCGCTTGGGGGGCTGCAAAGGGTGGGGGGCTCGGTTTGGGGTGGAAATGGGGTCGTTCCTGCTGTCCCATGGCGCAGCCACCTCTGCTCTCCTCGCTTTTCTCCCTTCTTGGGGCCACCTCCCTTCTTCCCTAAAATCCTCTCGTTCGGCTGGAGAATTCCCCGTGGTGCCAAGAGCCTTGCCCGGAGGTGGGGAGGGGTCTCTGAGCCCCCCGGGGGTGCTGACAGCCCCTCTGTCCTTGTCCCTCACAGCGACGACACCAAATCCACCAGCTGGGTGCACCCCGGCACGGGCTACTCCATCCAGAGCGGGCACTTCTCCTGCGCAGGTGAGGCTGGGACCCCGCTCCTGGGGGGACAGGATTGGGGAATGTGGAGTGAAATCCTCCGGGAATGCAAAGGAGACCCCCCCAAAACTGAGCCAGCGGGAGCTGTCTGCAGCTGGGGAGGGCTGGGGGGTTCTACGAGGTGATGCTGTCTCTCCCCAGCGTGGGTTTTCCAGCTGGAGAGATTCCTGGGAGGTTTTCCTTTCCCTTCTGTGGTTTCTGTTGAGGAGGGGCCTCGAACTTTTCCAAAAAAACCCCACTTGGAGCGTTGTGAGAGTCAAGCACGGCAGCACGAAGTGTGGCGGTCACCCCTCAATCCCTGCCCGCACCATCCTGCCCTTGTCCGGGGGGTGCTGGGGGGGGACAGGGAGGGTGACCCCGCTCCTGGGCTGTCCCCGCAGGGCTGCCCCGAGGCTGGGAGGTGGACACCACCATGCACGGCGGCCTCTACTTCATCAAGTAAGTGGGAAGGGACCGGGAGGGGGAGAAGTTTTTGCATCCCGGGATGGGATGGGGAAGGACCATCCCCAGCTCTGGGCTCTGCACCTGCAGCCCCTGCTCCAAACGCCCGTCCCAGATGCAAAAAAAAAATTCTCCTCGGAGCTCCGGGGTGGGGTGGGCGAGCCGGTCACCCCCTGCCCCGCGTCATCCCGCAGGGAAACATCCCCCGGAGCCCAGCGGGGAATTCCTGCCGAGCTCCCGGAGGTTGTGGGGAGGGGCCCGGTGGCTCGGAGGGTCCCTGGGGCAGCAGGAGCGCGGCTCGGGGAGGCTCCAGCCCCAGGCGCCGCTCCCGGTTCATCCCAGTGGGTTGTTCCCCATTTCCCTCTCGCCCCTTCCTTGCCTCCAGTGCTGGGACTGGGGCCGTGGCGAGGCGATTTTGGTGTCTAGACAGGCTGAGAGCTGCAGGCTGTGCCTCGCCTCGCGTGGGGCTCCGGGTCCTGCCGGGTGAGGCTGTTCCAGACGGGATCTTTGAGCCCGTCCCTATCTGGCACTCGGAGCTTTCCCTGTGTGCCCAGACAGCCATAAAACCCCGGCGAGAGCAAAGATCCCCTGGCGGGCTGGAGCAAAGCGCCGGGATCAACCGCTCTCATCTGGGCAGTGCACACGAGGTGTCCTCCAGGCAGCCCCAGACGGGGTCGGGACTGGGGATGGGGCTGCTCCGGGTGGGGTTGGAGTTCTGATCTCGGGAACCATCTCCTCTGTGTGTCCCAGGACCTGGGAATGTCACAGCGGAGCAGGAAGTGGGATTGGGGCTGCTCCAGGAGACTCCTGGTGGGGTTGGAGCTGTGACCCCAGGGGCAGGGACCACCTGCCCTGTGTGCCCCAGGACCTGGGAATGTCACAGTGGAATGGGGCTGGGGCTGCTCCAGGAGCCTCCAGGCCAGGCTGGAGCTGTGGAATTTCATTGTGCCTCCTCTGGAGCAGGAACTACCTTCCCTGTGTACCCCAGGACCCGGGAATTCCACAGCAGGGAGCCAGGAATGGGGCTGGGACTGCTCTGGGACCATCCAGGTGGGGTTGGAGTTGTGACCCCGAGGGACCCTCCACGTGCGCCCTAGGACCTGGGAATGTCACAGTGGAGCAGAGAGTGGGATTGGAACTGCCCTGGGAGCCTCTCACTGGGTTTGGAGCTCTGGAAATTTGTTGTACCTCCTCTGGAGCAGGGAGCACCTTCTCTGAGTGTCCCGAGACCTTCCCTGAAGGACCCGAGAATGTCACAGCGGAGCAGGGAATGGGGCTGGGGCTGCTCCGGGAGCCCCCAGGCCAGGCTGGGGCTGTGCTGTGCCTGTGCCGTGCTCCTCTGGGGCAGGAACCACCTTCCCTGGGCACCTGGGAATGTCACAGCAGGACAGGGAATGGGCTTGGAAGGTGGTGGCCACCAGGCCAGGGCTGGAGAAGGGTCCTGCCAGCCCCACCTGGGGCCCAGGGGACAGAGAGATGGCCGCTGTCCCCCAGGGGTGGCACTGGGCCCAGCTGTGGGGAAAGGAAACTCCAGGGGATGCCAGCCCCAAGTGTGGGTGGGCAGCACCCAGTCCCCATCCCACTGCTCCCGTGGGATTTTTCCATCCCGATCCTGCCCCAGCTCTGCCTGCAGGAGGAAGTCCTGCTGTGTCCGTGATTTTGGGGTGAGGGCTGCTCCAGCAGCTCCTGGTGCACCGTTAAGGGATCAGGGAATAACTGGACACCAAATCGGGGGGGCTCAGCCTGCCCGATTAGCCTGGGGGGCTCCCCCAGTTTTTCCTGGGCTTCCTGGGCTGTTTTTGGGGTGTTCCTGGGAAGCAGGAGGACAGGGGGGAGGTGGAGCAGCCCCTGTGGGTCCCCTCTGCCTGGGGACAGTGGCCTTGGGGAGGGGACAGCTGCAGGTTTGGGGTCCTGCTGTGGGCTGGCAGGGAGGGACGGTGTCCCCCGCACTGTGGGGACACAGAAGGCAGCGGATGAAGTGAAAGCCACCCCCTGCCCAGCCCCTAATTCCCCATGGCTCATGGGGGGATTATGGGATCAAGGGCGGTTTTCCCTTTCCCGGTTGTCCCCAGGCCCGGCAGGGAAGGTCCCTGCGGGGTGAGAGCCTGAGCTGGGCCAGGCAGGTGCCACCAGGGTGTCACCAAGGGCCTGGCAGTGCCACCAGGGTGTCACCACAGCCTGGCAGCTGTGACAGGCAGAGTGAGGGCAGTGCCACGGGTTGGGGCACGGTGCCATCGCTGTAGGGCCGCAATCTGCAGTGCCAGCACCTCCGTGCCCAGCTCTGGGAGCCACCAGGCCATGCCAGGGGCCTGAGCAGGGTCGTGCCAGCCCCAGCCGAGCCATGCTGGGCACCAGCTGAGCTGCTGGGGGCTGTCCTGCCGCCCATCCTCTCTCCTGGGAGTGCAGAGCCCGCCCCACTCCAGAGGGTTCCACACCCGCCAGGTGCAGGATCCCGAGGCATGCGGGATCCCAGGGATGCACAGGGATGTCCTGGCTGTCCCCTGATCCAGGAGGGATGCGGGGACCTCTCTGTGCCCCATCCCAGTGCTGGGATGCAGGATCCGGGAAATTGGGATGGGTGAAAGCCAGCACGGTCCCCTCTGTCCCCCGACACGGGGATGCTCAGGGAATTTCGGTCCCCCCCAGCTGGAATGCGGGTCCCGGCTGCCCCCAGGACTCCGGGGTGCGGGATCAGCGCGATCCCCGCGGGGTGCGGGGGGTGTGCGCGGGGCGGGCAGCGCTCTCCAGCCCCTCGGTGCCGCACACAGAGGGGTCGGGGCGGTCCCCCCGGGGGCTGCGGAGGTTGGGGGGCGGTGGGGGCGGTGCGGGCCCCCCCGCCCTGCTCGGTGCCAGCCCGGCGTCACGTGCCGCTCGGTGGCCCCCGAGCATGCCCAGCTCCGGCTGCGGCTCCGGCTCCCGCTCCGGCTCGGGCTCGGGCTCGGGCTGGGGATGGCCGGGGAGATGCTGCGCCCGTAGGCAGCGCGGGGGGGACCGGCCGCTGCCCGCCCCGCACGGTGAGTGCCTCCGGCGCGGCTCCCTCCCCCCTCCTCCTCCTCCTCCTCCTCCTCTTCCTCCGCTCTTCCTCCTCCTCCTTCTCCTCCTCCTCGCGGGCGCCGAGCGGCAGCGCATCCCCTCATGGTGCTGGGGGGGCTCTTTTAGGGAAGAAGGGGGGGCTGCGCTCCGGCCCCATGGGCAGAGCAGGGCGCGCTGTGGGGTCCGGCACCCCCCGGCTGCCCCTGCACCCCCTGCCCCTCGTGCCGAGTTTTTGGGCACCCCCCCGAGCTGTCCCCGCCGTGTGTTTATGGGCTGCGAGCTGGTTTGTGTCCCCAAAACCCCAAATGCTGCGGGCTGGGATCCGCTGGGTTTGGCCCCCACTGCGTGCAGGGGCAGAGCAGCGCCCAGGCTTTGGGGGAGCTCCGCTATTCGCTGTCTCAGCACCCCCAAACCCCATCCTGGTGAGGAAGGGGGGCTCGGAAGGGCCGGACCCTTCCCCTGGCCCCCGCGCTGTGCTGGGGACGGGATGTGATGGATGGGGCTGGGATGTCGTCTGGCGCTTCCCAGGGAAGCCGAGACCTTCCCTTGGCTCCGCGGCTCGTTTCGCTGCCCGCTGCGAACGCAGAGCGCCATCCTCCTCCTCCTCCTCCTCCTCCTGGGCCGGGAGGAAGGGCAGCCCCGCCGCTCGGGGGCCCCCCCCTGCACCGGGGGGTGTCTGGCGGTGCCGGAGACGCGCGAGCCGCAGCCGCTGCCCCGAGCCCTCAATCGCAGCTTTGTTGCGCCGCTCGGAGGGAAGCAGCCTCTGATTCATCACATGATGGGGATGTTCATACGCCACGAGTCTATTAAACCCCAGCGGAAGGGGCCGGACCGGCCTCTCCCCCCTCCCCACGGTGCTGCTGACCACGGACCGGGGGGGGTCCGGTCGTTCTGTCACCTCCGTGCGGGGTCTTGGCCACCTCCGGGACCCGCAGCACCCGGCCCCGCCATGGCCCGCGGTCCCTCGGGGGCAGGGGGGCCGGCCCCCCGCTCCAGATGGCCGCGGGAGCCGCTCCGTTAATCCCCGAGTGCGGGGAGGGCGGCGGAGATGCTGCCGGTGGCCACCGAGGGGTGCGGGGAGGGCCGGGAGCGGAGGGAGCCGGGGCTGGCGTTTGCTGCAGGATTCCTCCCTCCAGGCTGGCTGCGGCGCTGCGTGCGGCGATCGGCAGCACCCGCTGCTCTCTGCCGCTGCTGCGCGGCTGCAGGAGCGCCGGGATCCCGCCGTGAATCCCTCCATGAATCCCACCGTGATCCCACCGTGAATCCTGGTGTGAATCCCGCCATGAATCCCTCCATGAATCCCACCGTGATCCCACCGTGAATCCTGGTGTGAATCCCGCCGTGAATCCCTCCATGAATCCCGCCG
>VWZS01008235.1:65863-158265 GCA_013397075.1 Rhabdornis inornatus | reverse complement strand
CCACTGAGAGACCCAACCCCCAGTAGTGGCTTACAGAAACCATGTGCCTTTGTCCTACCAAGAAAACAACTACTCTGTTTTTGTCTGCTTGGACATCTTTTGGGGAGGAAAGGGCAGGACAGGATTGCATTCTTAGGCAGAAATACACAGGTCAGGTGAGTGAGACAGAAAGTAGATTAGTGGACCTGTAGATGTTTGTCTTGAGGCAACAGAGTTGTGGGATAAAACTTTTAGAAGGTCTGAATGTATCTCTTGATGACTTGACTTCAAGGTGAAGAGAATTTTCTAAAAGCTGAGGAATGGAAATATTTGGAATCAGGCTGTAGAGCTGTAGTTTGCTAAGCAAGGAGCAGAGCATGAGAGCCTTTCCTGTGATTTGAGATGAAGCTGAATTGGATCCTCTGTCTTAGGACAAAGCCTCCCAAGTTACTCAGTGACAGCTTTGCACTAGAGATGCTCTGCTTTCCCTGCCTCTTTCATTCCTCATGTGCTTCCCTTATTTCAGTCAGAAATGACCAGAACAACATGAGGTCACATGTTTGTGCAAGGCAGTACCTGCTCCCCAGCCTCCCTTGCTGCTCCTGGAGCTGCATCTATGCTACTCCATCTGTTCAGCTGCCCTCTGACAGCCCATCTCTCTCCTCGTGCTCATCCTCCCTGCTGTTCAGTGGCCTCTCAGCTGTGCTGCATCAGTCCTGCTCCCACCACCAGACCCCCAAGAGAAGTTCCCTTTCCAGTTTGTTTGCTGAGGTGGGGAAAGGTCACTGGCACGGCAAGGCAGAGGGAGACAAGTGATATCATCTCTGACAGCTATTCCTGCCCCTCTTCTCTACGGACTCTGGCCAGTCAGGGCAACAGGGAGAGCTGTGCATATGGGATCAGGCAGCCAATCCACCTGTCCCTGTTTCTGCCTTGAACATGGGTTAGCTGGGGTCTAGGAGGCAAATTGCTTTTGAGGCAGGCACTGGGATTGCTGTGAACAAGGAGGTTTGTGGATTTCCTTGCATGTGCCAAAGCAAATAACCAAATCATTGCTCATCCAGACTTCTCAGCTTTTTTTCTGCCCCTTTATTCCACATTTTGTAGGTTCTCGTTCTCCAAGTGGCCTAGCTTTTTCAGATATCTAGGTAGATGGGATGGCATCACAGTCAGGCTGCAAGTGCCTCCTATCACAAGGGTTTGCCCTCTTCAGTTTAGTCCTATGGAAATGAGCCTGTGTGAGCATGCACTCAGAGGATGTGTCTGCCTACCTAAAAATTCTTTGCCAGCAGCAGTCATATCTGACAGAGGTGTATTTGTATCAAAGTGTCCTACAAGGCTTATGAAAGTGTCTTGTGGAGGAGAGTGGTGCATCCACAGAGGAGAGGCTTGTGCTACACTGGCATCAGAGAGTCACTAAGGTAAGGAGACACTGGAAACACTGTTCATAGGCATTATTTCTAGAGTGGAATAATTGCCATTTAGGCAAGAGGGGAAATTTCCTAATGACATGCCTACTTTCTTCTGCATTTATTTATAATATTGTTTATAGTAGTTATTTTTGTTTTGGTGTTGCAAAGCAGCAAAGATGAAAGCACATCTCAGTGCTGTTCAAAAACAAACACTAAAAGCAAAGCACTCACAGGGTAAAGTAATACAGGCCTTGCACAGCTGCCTGCAAAGGTGAGCCTGGTTTAGTGGAGCATTCAAGCAGTGTTTGGTGTGTTGTATCTAAATGCAGGAGTCCTGCAAAGGAGCCCACAGACTAAGGTATGTGTATCAGTGGGATCATCTTGAATTGAGAAGCTTGTGGATAGCCCCCTCTTGCATCTGTCATCTGATCATTCAAAAGTTTTATTTTTTCCTGTAACACATAAGGTGATCCACTGCATTGTGGGTTAGTATCTCTTTGACCTTTCAGGTCATCAAAGACCTCTACCAGCACCTTTGGATTATATAGGTAAACCAGGGAGCACATGAAACTCCTGATGGCTAGTGCTACAGAGCTGTAATGAATTAAATAGGAGATTGATAGGGTTCCCGTAATATGTACCAACATGCAAGAATGTAAAACTGGCCTTCTCTGTATGCTTTGTGAATTATGATCTGTTATTAATTTTTCCATCTGCCTGAGCTACCCTCATGGGACTTCCAGCTTCCCGGCCCTCTTCCCTGCTGCCCTCTAGCCAAGCACTGATTGTCAGGCTGTGCCACGTGGGATCATGTCCACCATGAAATTGTAAGCATTTGGGCCCAGCACGAGGGTAGGAAGGTGAGGACAGAGGAGAAGAACAGGACAGATGGTTATGTTTCCCCCCTGGCACCGGTGTAGATGCGCTGTGCCTCCAGTGACACACTTTTCCCCCTTGCTTTGCTGGGAGATGCTCAGCAGTGTCTCTGGGAAGGAATATGTGGCTCCAGGGATGTCTGATCTGGTTGGTGCCCAGGATCCACGGGGAAAATGGGAACAATGGGGAAATGAGCTTCAACTCCAGCAGTGCTCAGTAGCAGCTCAAAAGTAGCAGATTTTCCTTTTCACATGGCTGCAGATACAACGTGTGCCTTTCCTTTTGCTAATTGTAAAACAAACAGAGAAACAAACAAACATTGGGGATTTTACTGATTCTCAGTTCAACAACTTCCCATTTTCCAGTGGAAGCATATTAATGCCCAGAATTTGTAATCATCTGTACCACTGTCTGCTGTTTTCAATTTCCTTCCCATGATGTGGAGGTGCACCCTGCAGATGTGCTTTCATCTATTCCTTAAAGTAGGTGAGCATATCTCACTGTCAATTAGCCAGACTTTATGCAATTTGTCTTTTAGAAATGATCTATAGACTTTTTATATGTGGCCCTTAGTTGCAAAACCCTCTTAAATCTCTGTCAAATAGGTAATAATGAAGAGAATACATTTTTATGTAGCATGGACCTTCTGACTGCAGCACACAATTACCTCTTACCCTCCAGTGTTCCTACAGTACATTGAGCTGTCAATCATCAAATGACCTGAAGAGGAAAAAGGGAGACAAAGAAGCTGAGGAAAATTCTGGTACTTGAGTGAAAGTAGCTACATTTAGTGAAGAGAGATCTAATAAAGATTGCTGCAAAATGTGCTTAATGGCAAACTAATTTAGCAATACATGCTTAATTTGGATCTACTAAAACTGGTGTCTTCCAAAGATACAGCCCTGCATTGAAAAATTCACACACAGCAGAATCTCCCTTTTTTAGCTGTCTGTACAGGTGAACACTCACACTCTTATCCATCTCACAACCTTAGTGTCCCCCTTGGACATTATAGATGCTGTGGTGCCTGTGGAGAACAGCCAGTGCATATGTGCTGTGCACGTCTCCAGGGGGTCTGGGCACCTGTGTTACCTTCACCTGAAGATGTTGCAGGTGGGAGAGGCTCCACAGGGGATGTGTAGAAGCCAACAGCAATGAGATTACTCATTGGTGTTGACCAACAGGTGGCTGCTGAGGACTGCAGCTGTCAAAGTCAGCTGAGGGCTGCTACATGTGGGTAGGTATTGGGGCTTTGGCAAAAGCATGAGGCAGACAGACGCTGACAGAGATGATGATAACAAGCATGGATGTGCCTGTTTTGCTTGTTTTTGATAGAACACAGATTTTTAGAGGTATTGCAACTGGACTGCATTTCCAAGCACGAGACTCAAGACAGTCTTATCTAGAAGTTGTCATAGAAAGGCTTTTGCAGGATTGATTTTGGCCAGTGAATGCAGCAAAATTCTGGGTGTTGAAACATCCCAGAACAGGTTGTTTGTTAAGGTGCCCTACTGTTAGTATGAAGGGTGACCCGACATTTTTCATGTCCTATTGGGAATTTCACTGAAGAAGCTGTGAAGATGAGCTGACCACAGAGCACTTCAGACCATGTCCTGTGATGGATGCTCATTTTCTGAGTATCCACAGGAGTCAAAGAACCTCTTCATACCCACACAAGTCCTTTGTTGGAATTAAGCTTTGTCATCTAAGCCAGCTCTCTTGGCAGGCTCCAGAAATAACTTGAAGTCTACATCTGGTCAGTGAAAAGGAAGATTAGTAGTTTCAGTCTCCAGGTCTCTCAGTAAGGTGCACAAATGGGATTTACTTTTCTCTTCTCAAAGTGTAATATAAAATGTTTTTCACTCACATGCAACATTTAATACATAACTCACTGTTTGTACATATGCCAGTAACCCTTTAGATTCCCAAAACTGAAATACATCTTGTTTTTCTGACAATGTGTGCTGTTGTCAGTACCCTATTTTAGTATTGTAGGTTTCTTCTGAAGGCTCAGGTCTGTGGAAAATCTGATTTCTGTGTTTAAGAAATCACTGAAGCAAGTGATGTGAAAGTGCACACATTATTTCATGTGAGATGAAAACGGGGAAGGAAAATATTAGCTTACACTTTGAGCCTTGTAGAGCAGTCTGCCTGTGGTTTCCTTCTCTTTGCTCATGAACCTGACTCATCTGTAAGTACAAAGTTAATTACTGTTTTTATATGAACCAGCTTCAGATCAATATCTCTGCTTGTTCCAGACCCCTCTGCTTGTGTCCAAATGAAATTTCAGTCTGTCTGTCTGGCATTTCCTCTCGATGTGTCACCCCCAGCTCCAGTTCAAGAAAGGTAAAACTCAGCTGTTCATCCTTCATCACGACTCTTAGCTGTTATCAGCTATCTCTTTTGGGGCAGCTCTGCTGTTTGCTAGGTTGTCCATGAATATTTTTCCAAATATTTTGAGTTTTCTGCTTGTTCTTTCCATCTTCACATTTAAAAGATACTTCTTAAGCATCCAGAAAAGTGATCTTTAATCTTTTGTTGAATCTCCCAATAAAACTCTCTTTTGTTAGAAGATCAAAAAAACCTCAAAAAACCAAATAACAAAAAAAGTAAAGAAGCTCATGAATAACTAAAATTGCTTGTGCTTGTTTTCCTAAGCTGAGGCTCAAATTATTTTCTGAAATTTGCTCATATTTCTATTTAAGCAAGAACCTGGCACTTGTAAAAGCAGTGTGATTTGGAATGGAGAACAATTCAATGATTTTCACTATAAATTCAGCTACTGTTTAGGTAGAGATTTAATTCTTCCTTCAAAGGCCTCCCATGGCAAGAATCCGATGGCAACAAAAGCACAACATCAGAGTGGCAAAAATACCAGTCCCCCATCTGAAATCAGACCTTCAGATCCCTGCATTTGGCTGTGATTTGGCATCCTTCTCTGGCTGGGCAAGGGAGCTCTGCAATTGTATTAGATCTGTGTCACGTGCCTCTGAATTTGTATGTTTTTTCCTTGTATGGGTCTTTTTGGCTACAGCTACAATTGCAAAGATCAGTGTTTTCTAATTCACTAATTTGCTTGTTGCTGTTTCCATGGTGCTCTCATTTGGCAGGCAGGGAGCACGCTTAACAAATGCACTGAAGTCAAGCTGGAATTAGTTTCTGCTTTTTTCTCTTTCCTTTCTTTTCCCCTCCAGTGGAGAGGTGTGGAAAGGGCCAGCAGAAGTGTTTCTTCCAATTTGATGGGAAGTAACTGAAGCTGGAACAGGGGCACTTCTGCTCTCAGCAACATATCCTGCCCCCCATCATGCAGCAAGCATGTCCTGGGACAAGAAGGAGGGTGAACCTTCCTGCATGGACCTAACCCTGATGAATGAACTCTGCTGATGGAGAGGTGGCAAGAAAGATGTCAATGGGGCATGGCAGGAAGCTGTGATGTTGACCCGGAAAACAAAGAAGTGCCCCTGTGAGCACAGACTCAGGGCAGGAGGCAGACACAAGCCCCGGCCACCAGGATGTGTCTGTGCATCTTCCAGGTCTGAGGTGGTCCCCCATGAATCTGTGGAAAGGCAGCTAGACAATCTGGTTAAGAAATCTGTTTCATTCCTATTCTTGATGTCAGGACATTTACCCCTTGCAAAGATTATTTTACTAAAATGTAAACTGGTAAGTAGACTGCAACAGATCTAAAATCGCTGTGCTTTCATTCTGACCAATATGTGTATTTCTCCTTAAGTACTATTTGTTCTGTTTCCTCATTGACCTTTTTTTCCTTTTTGCTAAACCTTTTTTTCCTTTTTTTTTTGTAATACTTTTTTTATTTCAATCAAACTTTCAAATTTACTTCTGTGGTACACTGCCACAGTGTCCTCACTCTCAAAACCTCAGACATGGGCAGAATCTGGCTGGAAAGCTGTCCAATGGAAAAAACCAGCAGAGCCAGGGGCAGTGATCATTCCCTTGCACTCAGCACTGCTGAGGCCTCACTTTGAGTCCTGTATCCAGTTCTGGGCCCTCACTACGAGAAAGACTGAAGTGCTGGAGTATGTCCAGAGAAGGTCAATGGAGCTGGGGGAGAGTCTGGAGAAAAAGGTCTGATGAGGAGAGGGTGAGAGAGGTGGGGTTTTTTAGCCTGGAGAAAAGGAAACTCAGGCAACCTTACTGCTCTCTGAAAATACTCGAAAGGAGGCAGTAGCAAGGTGAGGATCTGTCTCTTCTCCCAAGTAACAAGCAACAGGACAACAGGAGAGGCAGCTTGAGGAAATGGCTCAAGTTGCACCACGTTAAGATTGGATATTAGGATAAATTTCTTCACTGAGAGGATGCTCTGACATCGTAACAAGATGCTCAGGGAAGTGGTACAATTGCCATCCCTGAAAGTGTTCAATAAATGTCTAGCTGTAGCACTTAGGGACATGGTTTAGTGGTGGACTTGGCAGTGCTGGATTAATGGTTGATCTCTATGATCTTAGAGGTCTTTTGCAACCTAAATGATTCTACAACTCTGTGATCTCTCAGCTTTGTGTTGCTGCTTGCTGTCGTCACCCAGAATTCACAGCTGGTTTATCAAGTTTTTGTCCAGGTGACAGTATTCATATCCAAAGCAATTTGAACTGACATTAACTGTCATTGTATTTTTTGACATGGTATTAGATGCTTTGCAAAATCACTGTATATCATAGTTGCTCTTTGGCCATATTTAATACATTTCTTTAAATATTCCTTTGTATTGACTTTCTTCAGTATCCTGTTTGTCTGGTGTCTTCCTTTCCTTCAATTTTTCTGAGACCTGCCTTGTGGTTATTGTAAGTGTGGGATTCTCTGCCCCTCCCTTCTGCCTCTCTCACTTGTTGTAAAAAATGCAAATAATAATGATTACATTATGCTTCAACATGTTTACTTGGTTAATAAATATATTAAGATAATTTATTAAATACGGAGAACATGTTGCTAAGTCAACTCTGCATCTTGTAGCACAATCCTTAATTATGTAAATAATCACCCCACAAACAGTCCCTTTGGGTTCAACAGCAGTACATGGACAAGGGAGGATTTCTTATCAAACATTCAAAATTGGGTCCAATGCACAACATAATGAGACTATATTATGGTAATGATGCCTGTCAAGGTAAAAATAGGAGAGGCAGATGGTAGAGGAGAGAAAAACGCTGAATATTTATCCCATTAGCAGTGTGAACCAGTTTGAGTGTTAAAATGAGGGCAGGGAGAGGCAGTGAGGGCAGCATTCTAAATCCTTTTCTTTGGGGGATCAGTTTCAGTTCTCTTGGTCATTAATGGTCGTTAATTCCATGAGTGGCCATATCTCCACTTCTATTATGAGTAATACCACATGAATACTTACTGTACAGGTTCCTATTTTCAGTTTAGTTCCTATGATCATATCTGTATTCCTATTCCACATACTTATTTCTGTTAAAATAAGCAAATGTACAGTGCAGGTAACTGAAGCCTCCCATTAAGAAGCTAGCACTATAGCCCTTTCTCTTGTAAATTTGATTTTCTTGATAGCAGTCTCCATTTTGCAGCTCCCTTCGTGGACAGAATTCTTTTGGGAGGTGGAGAAGAGTCAGAGAATGGGAACTCTCTTCAGAATTTTAAGATCTCATTGAAATGGGATTTGTGAAATTTATGTGATCCTCAGTTAATTTTCTGGGTTCATCAGTGTAGCTCTGTGAGTAACATGGTCTGTTGTCTAGCCAAGGTAATTAGCTCTCTATACAGCGAATGAATAGGAAACTTTGAAATCCAAGCTCTAAGCAGAGTGCAGGATCAGAGTGAAAAGGAGCAGGGGATATATATTATTTCACTGGACTGTATTACTTCAGACAGCATAAAATATATTGATGGTGAGAAACACAAGACTGAAAATGGGGTAACCTCATGGTATCCAGAGCTCAGAAGGAGATGAGCAAGAATCTTGACTTATTTTTTTTTTTCAAGTCTTCATGACCACTCAAATTCTTGGTTCTTCTTTCTGTTATCCCTTTTAAAGTGAGTCTTCTCCCACTTTGTGGTTATTGAAGGACTACATTGTCTTGTGCTGCAAAATGGGGAAGATCTAACCTCTTCTGGTTTCTGCCCACCATTCTGGTCAGTTCTTTCCTTTCAACAAGCCAAGTGGCTGCATTGTGGCAGAAGCCTCTGACAGAGCAACTTTCAAGTTTCCTTTTCCAATTGGACTGGCTTAGTTACCTCGATAGAGTTTGCTGAAGGTCCAACAGGTATAAGACCTGTTAAAGACTGAGAATATTCAACGCTGCGCAGCGGTTTAAATCCAGCAGTCACAGTGCCTGAGGAGAGTGGGAGTGAAAATTTTACCAGAATTTTGTCTGAGCTAAAGAATGCTAAATTGATGGGGAGGACAGTTAATAGTGTTAGGAGCATTACAACAATAATTAGAAATATTAGAAGCCCTATGCAAAATAAATTAATTGACCCTATACCAAAGATTGCTTTTTAATCAAACTGCTTTTGATTCACTATGCTTAAAAATGTATTATATAGCAAAAGGTGTGAATCTAATAATTGTAAAATTACCATAAATAACTCTCAGTTCTTGGAAGCTGCTCAGCTTCCTTAAGTGAAGTATTCCCATCTTATTTCAGGGAAATAAGGGTTTCCATTTATTTTTTCATCTCTTGCTCTATAAGTTAGATTTTCTTCTCATTTGTGCAGATGCAGTTCTACTGCAGTCAGAAAGGCTGCATTTTATTCAGAGGTATAAAATAGTTGCATTAAATGCACTTGATAGTAAAAGAAAACTTCTGTCATGCCCTATTTCCATTTGCTTATACTCTCCTCTCTATGTGCAATAATTACTTGACTGCACATAGATTGTAAATATCTAGTATATTCTGCACTAACTTAAATTTTCAGGGGTGTAGCTTTTTTCCAAAAGCATTGTAGGGAAAGCAGGGATGCAATTAGACGTACAGTTTGATTGTGACTGAGTGACTTAAAGTGGTCACACTTTACAATACCAAATGTCTGTTCAGGACCAAACAGCCCTAAATTAGTCCTTCTCTGAGACCTTTCATGCCAAGATTAATCTTAGAGCAAGTATTCATTTTTCGCCCATCATCTAAAAACTTATGTGCTTTCTCAGTAGAGGAGGCTGATAATGTGGTCCACAGCAAGGCAGGAAATTTGGCTCCCTGAAAGATCTGGGAAACTGGAGACTTGGAAACTTCGAGGTGAATTGGTGGTTTAGAATTTTTTTCAATGCCTTGGTCATTTGAGACATCACTTTATCTCCCTTGCTTTTTAAAAAAAAATCCTTTAGTCTCCCTCTCTCTTACATAAAAGCAAAGGAAAAGGGTCAGCAAAGAGCTATGGCTCAGCTTCTCTACAGGGCAGGTTGGAGTAACAGGAGAAATGAAAGAGCTTTGTGCTTTGTTCATCCTTTTCATAAAGAGCTGGAAAATAAATCACACATATTCTTGGTTTTCAATAGCCAAAGCTGAAATGATAGATTTCCATCAGGCTTAGTTTTTTTATTGGTGGACAGGCCACAAAATCTGGAGGTCGTGTGGCAAACAGACTTTGCCTTGAAACTGATGCATATCTCACACTTCTGCTTCTTTACAGTGAAGAGATGGAAAATCAGCATTTGAAATGAAGAATGTATTGTATTTCAAGTAACCCTACCTTGCAGAGAGTTTCTTCTCTGTATTTCAGCAGGCAGCAGGGCTAATTATTATTACTGAAGGCTGCAAAGACAGTTAAGTGTATGTGGATGTGTTCTGGATTGTCAGAATGAAAGAAGAAGACCATGTTCAGCTCCCATTTATCTAGGCTTGTACTATGGCTCAGAGTGACAGGGATGTGACAGATATTTGGAATAATAAAATAAGACAGTGTCAGCACCAAGTCACTGTGGATGGGAGACTACGATGCTGAAGGGCCTTACGAACAAATCTAAACAAATGTTAAGATTTGAGGAGAGATACAAGCATGTTCTCAAGATCCATGTATGACCCATGGCATGAACTGAGCACATAAAGAAAATTCCTGTTTTAGTTAAGATCCCAAATTCTGTTCACCTACTATATGCCAGCTTGCTAAATGTTTATTTGTTATTTGTATGCAAACATATGATAGAGCACACTGGTGAAAGCCCATATGATCCTGGTCTAATTGATGTTAGTCCAGGGTCTCCAAGTCCTGTGAATAAAACAGATAAAATACAATTTCTGACTAATTTTTTTTTTTTTTTTTTTTTTTTTTTTTTGCTGTTTGCCCCCTGAAATAGCCTCTAATAGCATTAGGCTAATTTGTGCTATCTCCTGTAATGGACAGTATTTATGGGTAGAAAAGCAGTCCTAGTTTGACTTCCCTTCCCTGAATGCAACATTCATTCTTTCTCCCTTTCAGGAGTGAAGAACAAAGTGCTGTAGAGCAGCTTCTTCTCTGATGTTCTTCTCTGTTTTTCTTCTCACAACAGTTATGTCTGCAGCCTAGTTAGGCAATTTTTTGTCCCATTTTCACAAATGAAGATAAATTCCAGCTACTAAGGAAAGGCAAGATAATGTTTTAATTATTTTTATTTCATATTCAGAAGCACCTCAGTTAATAGAAACATCAGTGTAGGTACTGCAAACTGAACTAATGTGATAAGGGATGTACAAGAAAAGATAAGCATGGTAACTCACAATGATCTTGTTTCCAGTCATGTTTCAAAGATTTCTGTCACTGTGAACCTGAAAAGACACCTATCCTTTCAAAGGCTTTGGATAAAGATCTGGTCATGATGTCAGAAATGCATGGGTGTTTCAGGGAACCAAGGCAATTCAAAGGACAGATATTAAAACACGTTTTTAACTATATAGGACCTGCTTCACCATTCCCTTATGTTTTGTAGATCAATATTAGCTCCTCTACAGTCAATAGAGCTCACTGATGTAAAACTGTGTGCATGTTCTTAATGATTCATAGTTTTGAATCCTCACCAGTTCTGTAATTCAGCCCTCACAAAGGCAAAAAAACCTCCTGCCAATCTGCCCTTTCTTCTCTCATCCTGTTATTTGTTAGGCATCTGTAGCCCATTAGCTGACTTAGTATGGTATTAATAAGTGATATAATTATTCATAGCCAGATCTGCTGATAAGAAATCAAATGCTCTGGTAAACAACAGACTACTTTTTTTCCATGACATCAACAACAAAGTCAAACAGGGTACTGGAAAAAGGATAAATCCCACGACCATGCTAAAAGATTGCATAGTTATGTAGAAGAGGAGAAAAGCTGCTTTCAAAGCACCAATCAGGAATGTTCTGAGTCATTTCCAGCAGACACATGCCACCATGTCTTCTGCTCCACCAGTGACATATAAACTTACATGGCTGATCACTCCATGCCCAGTCTGGCCACCAAGAGAACTTGTCTGATCCCACCATCTTTTCCTCCATAAAACCAGTGCCTCGGGGTATAGGAGAGCACAAGTGGCTATTGGATTAATTTACTTCCCTCCAATGCCAGTGTTGCAAGTGCTTGCTGCCCCTCCCTGGCTAGGAGAGCGCATTTGTGCAAAACTCTTTGCAGGACTGGCTGAGCAGGTGTCCGTCAGCACCCAAGGCTGCTTCTCACTGCTGCTGACTCGTGCCAGTCACGTTGGCATGGGCAGAATCCACACAGTCAGAATATGTGAGGTTTGTCGTATTTGTGTGTTTTATATTAGATGTGCTTTACATTATTGTGATTTCTCTGGCTTTGTTAGGGTTGCTCTGACACCCTGTGTGACATCAAACCCTTGCCCTCCTCCCCTTCTTCTCTCAGTGACTGCTTGACTATTAAGTGGTTTCGAGGCTGAGATTTACTGTGGTTAGAGAACTGAAAACTCTGGCTAATGCTGTAAACACTTGGGCAGCTCTTCTTGACAAAGTAAGTGCCATTTTTAATGCTTAAAGTAAATTAAACCCCTTGTTCCTTTTTGTTCTTTGAATACTCTGCATAGGAGTAAGGATACTTACAGGGAAATACCTCTCAGTGATCAACTACCTTTTATGTTTCAGGTTAATAACAATGATTTCCAATGATAATTCAGAGGTTAAGTTCTGACATGACCCTTATACTGCCTTTCACATTTACTGTGTTATTCCTGGTCTGGCAGTGTTTTTTGAGGCTAGTAACTTCTGTGCAGAATGAAGATAGTTTTCTAAGTCTTCTCTTTTTCAAACTCTGCCATTCTTCTGGCATCTTGTTCAATCAGTCAGTTACCCTTGCTCCTCAAAACATTTCAGAAAAATCTGAATTTTTCTCATCTTTGAGGTCTTGGGGCTTTTTATGTCTTCTTTGGCTGTAAGAACTTGTCACTGGCCTTGGCTTTGCTCTCTGAAAGCAATAACACCAGCTGAAAAAAATTACTCAGAAAACATCTTTTTGATGAGTTTCTGAGTAACTGTCTTGCTGGAAGTAATTTTTGATGTGTCTGACATAATTTTTTTATGCCTTTTCCAGCCTTAGGTTTTCAGCACCTAAATTGCAACTAGTTCTGTAGCTAGTATTCAATTTCTCTGTGTTGCCTGCACAGGTAACACAATCTCCTTACAGCAAGTCACATATTTATTTTTAAAATGTGTTCTAGGATCTTTTATTAAATCCCTAGGGCTTCCTGCCGAAACTTCTTTTGTGCTGGGTGGGAAAGCTGTAGAACTTATTTTCTTTTCAGTGAGTTCCAGGATGTGACTGTCCTATCTGAAGGTCTGTGGTATCTCTAAAGGTCTGTCTGGGAGAGATCTTGTGTCTTTGGGCTGTCCGAACACAGCATGTTTGAATGGGTCTGTTTACGGGTGATTCACCTCCTTGTGAGTATCTCTTGTTATAACTTTACAAAAATATTAGAGCTGTATTTGCCTAGTGCTGAACTGGAACTTCTACATCAACATTAGCAGTTCTTAATATAACTTCAGTTTTACAGAGGTACTCTGAAAACTCCTCTCTCCCAATCCTGGACATTCTAGATCTTAAGCTGGTATCTTCAGCACAGGATTTTTATGTGTAGAACATAAAAAATGAAAATTAAGGAATAAGGAGAAATCTAGAATAATTTTTTCTATGTTGTAATTTGTTCCATGTCCATTTCTACCAGTTTCTAGTTTTCTGTCTTGTAATATCAGCAAGTGCGTCCTTTATTAGAGAACAAGAGAGAGTGTTTAGCAAAGGCTTGCTTTCACATTGTTGCACTAGAGTTCCTCCATAGACAGAGACAGGGATTTGATGGTGTCCTTGGGCTAGCATCCTTTTTTCCCAGAATGTATCTTCTCACAGAAAAGTCACTTGGAAAATTATTCTTTTCTACTGACAATCTATACATCAACACCCTCACCCTGGCTGTAACATCTTCTTAGGTGGGCATATATGAACTTCACTGGGTAGAGGATGTTTTTCTTTAAGGAATATGCATGTAGGCATCCTAAACATTCTAATTACTAACAATGATGTTCCATTAGTGGATCTCTTCTTGTCTTGAAATTTTAACCTTTTTCCCAAATGAATGAATCTCCATATCTTACTTCTCTGCCTCTTACATCGCATCTGTTTTGAAAAATAAATTTCTTAATCCATCTTGTTTAACCTGCCCTAAACAGGAAGTGAGAGGTCAGATTCCAGTCTCTGTGAGACACTTTTTTCTTTCAAGACTCTCAAGTTATCAGGAGAAGCAGGATTAGGACTTGTTTGGTCCGAGCCATGAGTTTTTGGCAGTTGACACTTTTGCCTATGCAAAGTCCCAATAGCACCTCTGGGACTTTACTCGATGGGGAAGAAGGCCATCACATTTAAAGCAAGGATGGAGCGCAAGGATGGAGCACAAGTATTTCATTTATTCCTCTGGGACTCCACTCTTTTTCAGGATAATAGATGCCATCCTCAGTGTTACTTTACTCCCAGTCGTTTCAAAGGTAATCAAAGCTGAAGTGCTATATGCACTTGCTCAAAGAAAGTTGTAACCTGTTCTGTTGCCTTTCCTGTGGTATTGATTTAACAAAAGATGTTGGTCAAGTGGGAGGGTGAGTGGATGGGCCAACAGAAGATGACTTTCCTGGGTAAATATATCCTGGCATTTCTGAGAAGAATTTTAGCAGCTCATTTCTGAGTATGGAAAACAATGCAGAACAAAAGGGCAGGTGGCATGCCCAGTGAAAGGGTAAGGATAACAAACAATACATGAGTTGCCTGGATTTAGGTTTCAATGTTGTGGCAATTTGATGTGAAAACTTACCAGCTCTTACAATAACATCTGATTTTTTTTTTCCTAGAAGCATGCTTATGTTCTGGAAAAGCCATTATGAAGTTATTGTTTTATTTTAATTTAATTTTAAACCATCCACCCTTTTATAACATTAGCCTCTGCACCTTACTACTGAGTGATAGTAATTTGGGAAAAAAAAGAGGCCTGATAATTAACTTAGTTTTGTATGTTTATCTACAGAGCCACTACAGCAGCAAGAGATTTGAGAGGACTGTTCCTTCTCTTTGTTTGCCTTCCAATTGCCAAACATGCCATCTCTTTTGTTCTTCAAAGGAAGCAGCAGGGGTGATGTCATGATCTGTGCAGCTCATGCACTGTGCTCTGCTTGTATATTCCATTCAGTATGAAATACTGGAAATAAAAAAAAAATATTTTTTTAAATGGGTAAAGTTTGCACAAATATTTGTAATATTTGTAATATAGTTGTAAGCAGTGCTTGAAGTCACATAATGCCATGAGAGACCTCACCTAACAAATGCCAAGTTCATAGAAAGAACTTTGAAACAAATGTTCAAGTCAGATTATTCAATAAAAAAACCCAAACAAATAAACCATCAAAAACAACATAAAAAAAATTGTGGTGGTACTTGTAACATAGAGGTTTTTACTGTGGGGGCAAAGCTGGACTGCAGTGTTCTTCCCAAGGGAAGTGTGTGGCTGGGCTTGGATCCACTACATCCAGAGCAAACAGGAGGTTTGCTGGGTGGGAATGGGTTGCAGTGATGAGACCTGAATCACAGGGGAGTTGCTGTGCGTGTCCACCTTTGCAGGATGCCAGTGGGCAGAGCTGGCTGGTGGTCTGGGACTGTTTATCGGAGGACTAAAGACGAGTGGATGCTGGAGTGTTTGATCCTCAAGAACCAGCATACCTGCACTTGGTAGCAGGTGGCTTCGTGCTGCCCTTACAGTTATTTGACTCTTCCCTTAGTGTGGGCAGTAGTGCGGGGGCTTTGTGCAACCTAACTAGTGGTTTGTCAATCAGTCTCGTCTGTCTTCTTCTCACAGCCAGGATTAACAGAAACACGGTTGAAACAGTTTTTCTCGTGTTTGGGCTTGGATGTCTATTATATCTTATCAGAAAGTACAGAAAGTATGACAGCGCTTCCAGCTCCTTGCTAGAAGTAAGGAAAAAATGGCTACAGAGGCAGCTGCTATAAGGTCTTTTAAGGCTAAACAGTCCAATAGAGAATTAACACTTATATTATTTATACTTTTGACCCAGTAACTAGATTCCCATGACCCTTAGAGTGACACTAACTGACCAACCAGAAACTCCTACCTGAAAACTATGAAGAAGAAGGAAGAAGAAGAAAGATGAGCAAAGGAGACAACGCCCAAAATCCACCATCTTGTCCTATACTTATTACTATACTATAAAAACCTCAAATTTAAATCCCATCACCATGTGAAAGCACACACTTCTGATTCACTACACACTTGTGATTTCTACTTCACCACTCATATTTAGAAGCCATCTTCAAGGCCTCAGGTTAAAAGCAGTGTTTTCCAGGGCGTCTGTGCCTGAAAGCACAGAAAGCTCAAAACCTCCAGATTTCTGGGGTCCAACGTCTTAGGGTACTGGAAAGATAAAGTGTGTCCACAGCCCACTGCCAGGGGTTGGATGACGGGCTGAAACTTATCCTGAAACATGTTTTTCCCTTTTAATTTCACTTTTCAGAAGCTCATTTTTCTCTAGCTATCATTCTTATCATGAGTCATGCCCCATATACTGAGCAGTAATAGTGCATGCAAAGAGAATTGTACCAGCCAACATATCCGAAGAAAACACTGTTTTTGGAAAATGGAATCTGCCATGTTGCAGCAGAGCTAGTTTCAAGTTCCCAATCTTAATGAAATTGCTACCTGAGCTTTTTTCACCTAGATTTATTTGTAGTTCTTTGAGATTTATTTCCAATTCGTGAAAATGTGATACATGTGATACAGCAGCCTTAAAAAAAATCACAGATAATTGCAGAAAAATTCCTCTCCGAAGACAGCAGGACTGTAATTAGTATAATGTCCACTAAATGACAGATCAGTATGTGAACCTTAGTTACAGTTGTTTTGGGTGTTACCAGTCTTTCAAGACTTAGAATGAACCAAGTAATGCATAAATGGTGTTTATCTTTGCATTGCAAATATATCTTATGAACTTCTCGAATTTCCTCAAGACTGACGATTTAGATCAACCTGGCTCTATGTGCTTTCGCCTAGCTGCTGACCACGATGTGTATGCAAAAAACAACCACTTCAACAAATACTCAACTTTGAAGAGAAGTCATCAAAGATTTATGAAAATTGGTCTTTTATTCAACAGGAATTAAAAAGTAATGACTGGATTCTTCACACACGTAGCAGAGGAATCTCTTGTCAGTTCCAAGGGGTGCATGGATGCCTTTTTATAAAGTCATCCATCAAAACGCAAAGAGGACTCTTTCAGGTTTGTTTGTTTGTTTGTTTTGTTTGTTTTGTTTGTTTGTTTGTTTGTTTTAATGAAGGGGAAGGGGAGAGTAATGACTAATTTATCTGAAAACCACCATTCCAGGACCAAAGTCTGCTCCAAGAGATAACTTTCAAGAGGTGCTGACCTTTGATGGTTGTATGCCAGGATTTAGTCAGAGATGCACATTTGAGGCACATTTGAGAGAAGATGAAACCTCTGCTCTAGTTTATAGACTTTGAGTTTTTCAATAACAGCTAGGACAGAAATTCTGAAAATGTGACTGTCTCTGAAATAAAATCTTAGTCCTGTTTCTTCCTTTCTTCTAAATAAAAACAATTTATGAATTTTCAGCTGATGATACTGATGAATTTATAAGTAATTTTTCCTCCTGGAAACTTTTCCCTTTCTCAAATTTCCTCTGAGACCAAAGGGTTTTTATGGCAGCTGCTCCAATGGCAAATTTGGATTGTGACAGCAGCATAGTGTGTTTTCCCTGTGTCATACCAGACCTTGGCTGAAAACACATCTCAGCAGGGAAGAATAGCAGACCCTGCAAATAGACACCACATAACCCTGTAGCCCCTACATTGTCTTTAAACATCTAAGTATATAAGAAGCAGCATCCATTGCCATGTTCAATTTTTCTCTATATGCCATTTTCTTATAGAAATAGCAATTTGTAGTACCAGAAGTTGGGATTTTTTGAGCTTCCAACTCAGAATATGCCGTCAGGAAGTTTTTTGCATTTTGCATGTATATGGAACATCAAATTTATGTCATACAGAATGTATTGAGCTTAATGAAGAGGTGAAAGTAACCCATGTGAAAACTGATTGCAGTTAAAAGATTGTATGCTGGTCAAGTCTTATCTCCCAATGACTTTTATGAATGCAGCTTTTTTATTGCTGGACATGGTAAAAAACATTTCATCCCCAATTTTTCTTAACATAAGACTTTTCAGGGGAAAGGCCTTATAGGAATCTGTTCAGTATTTTTAGATTGTGGGCAGGTTTTATTGTGTTGTGTTGGCTCTTCAAAGCAGTCTATTTCCTCAGTTTTTTGGCATGTCCTTAAAAAAGGACATAAAAGCTGGAGGTGTTGCAGTCATTTTGCCTGCCCAGTAAAAAAACCTCCCTGCGAGTCTGCAGCAAATCTGGGAGAGGTGAGCGGTCAGCAGAAGCTTCCCAGAGAGCCTTTTACACAGGGGAAAGCTTGTGTGAAAAGAAAGATGCTGGAATTGTCAGCAGCTGTGCCAAAAGCACAAGATAAATAAAAATCAAAATTCAGCAAAATATAAAATGAGAGATAATGCAACTCAGCAGCTGCAGCATTCCAGGATATATACCTGCAGTGTCTCCCGAGTCTAACTGGGAGAGAAAACTTTGTCACAGATATGCATAATGCAATCGCTGCCTGAAATGTTCTTCTTTGGGAGCCTGAAAGATGCTGCTGATTGCTTCCCACTGCTTCATCTGTATAGTACTGGCACAGCTAACATTGAGGAGGAAAGGCAGAGCCAGAGGTTTCCAGATGAATAATTTGAAACTATAAATAAACTGGGATTATCACTATAAACTTTTTTCTCCATTCTTTTAATGTTTTTTCTTTTTAACTTATAACTAATTTTTTACTTTCTATCTTCATCAACTAAGATTCCTCACTCAATTTTTCTTAATAGCAATTCAAATCTGTTGCCTATCACCTGCTGCTTACTTTTGAATGAAGAATCTGTCCCCATCTTACTAATTTCAATTAACTGTCATGCTTAAATGATCTTCTCCAATCCTCTAACCCCAAGGCAAATCCTATCTGCTGTCTTGATAGGTGATTAATGACTTTCCATTCCTGGAACCAATGTGAAAGACAAAAGAGAAATAAGACAAACAAAAAAACACTCTCTTTTTTAACCTTTTGTTCATCTCAATCATTTCAGAAAGGAAGACAAGAAGGGTGATAAATGTTTCACTCTTCTTCAAGGAACATCAGCTTTGTTGGTGCCCAGTGTTAATTACCTGAAAAATACGTAAATGAGGGAACACCACTTATAAAGTTATTTTCTCATGTCAAGTTGGAGTGGTGGCACAAAATAGATTTGTTCTGTGCCTGATGACACTGTTAACACCACCTCCTTTAAGCTCTTATGTTGCTCCTCAAAATCCAGACAAGCTTAAGAACAAGAGCAATGATTTTTGTGGGTGTAACTTCAGAGTTAATCTAATTCACTCTACAGTGATTTATAGAGCACTAACTGCTGCCTAGTGTCTGTTTTGTGGTAACACTTTGGACTTAAGAGGTGCAAGAATCGAAGTGCTTTACAATCTGAACTCACCTTGTCCCATGTTTAATGGATTTTTGTCACCCTTGTCCACTTGTTCTCAGCTCTCAGTAGCACAGATGAATGAACACAGATCCAAACTTCACACAGAATACAACTGTTGTGATATTCCATGCAGGAAGCAGGGGATTAAATTGATCTCTAAAGTCTTCTTGCTTCCCTTCATCTTCTTTAGGGCAACACCGAACGCTCAAACACATCCTGCCTATTTGAGTGATGATCTGTCATGTTGGGCATTTTTTCAAGTGTTTGACTGCGATTTGACAATCACCTGTGGCTTTTACACACTTGAAGGCTCCTTGTGCTGTTCCCTCCTCCGTGGTGAGAGCTGCCTCCATTCCTTCAGTGCCACATAATCTGACTGGTGAATGTCAGCTGGATCTCCTTCCTACAATAACCTCAAACCCATGGTTAACTAGATTATTCTCAGCCTAAAGCTGAGTAGAGAGTCACCATTCCTCAGCAGCTCTGTGCAAAGCTGATGATTCTGTTTTGAGAATAAGGGACTTGTGGTGACATGATAGATTTGAGACAGATTCTCAGGAAGCAGGAATGCCATATTTACTTTATTTAAGAGTCGTTTATGTCTCTGTTTACAGTTCCTGATGGGACTTCCAGAGTTTAGGGGAAGCTTTGAGTATGGTTTTGGTATCGCCTACAGTTATTTGGTTTTACTCAAACCAGTTCATTTAATAATAGTCTGTATCTGGTGTGCCAAGGGGTGGATCACATAAGCTGGTTAGCAGGTGTCACTAATAGAGCAATAAACCCTAAAAGTAACATCTGTCTTATCCTACTCAGGCTCTCAGATGATAATTACATCATCTGCTATGTAGCTCATTAACACTGTCAGCTCTTCCTTCCTTGGCTCCCAAGATGGTGGGGGGAAGGCAAGGCACTTACCCCACCTGTGTTTGTATTTCCACTGAACAGGTGTTGAATCTTCATCTTGTCATGGAGAGACTCAGGGGCTACAACATTAAATAAGATCTGCTCTATCTACTTGTCAGGACTTTTCTTGACTGGTTGGTCTGAGACTAAAGCCACAGTGGTATTGCTTAAAAGAAGGTGAAATCTGGCTTACAAAATGGTGACATCTTTAAAAGCTGGCTATGAAAGTGGTATTACTCTGAAGGGCCAGGGGGTATCATCCTGTTCTCAAAGTTAAAACATGCAAAGACCGCTACCTGGTGATGCCTGCCTTCAGGAAGGACTTTTAGGGGCTGAGGATGGGGCTTAATCTGGAGATGGAACCTGGAACCCCTTAAAAGAAAGAGAGCAAAAGTGACCATTCCTATTACCTTCACTGCCCAATGCTACACTGATCTGGCAGGCAGAGGAGCTCACTCACAGAAACAGCACTGAAGGCAAGAGGCTTCTTTGATGCCTCTGGCCTACTGCAGATTGTTTCATTAATTGCTAATATTAAATGTGACTAGTGAGCTAACTCAATGAGGCACGTAATTGGAGCACTGAAGCAGGAAGACTTCTTAAGGAGCACTTAAAACTCAAGAAATTAAGGCACTTCCTTCTCAATTAGCAGACCTCATGTAACTGAAGTCTGAGGGGTGAGTACAGTGCAGTCAGATGAAGAACTGTGCGTCTGCTCCGGCATCTGATGTCTTGGCTTGTGTGTTATGGTGATTGGACTTGTGTGTTGGGGGGTGCATTATGCAGAGAAGTGACATTACTAGTGTCACATGAGCCGACATAAAGGCCAAAGGGATTTTTGAGAAACCAAGCTATAGCATCATGACCTGTGAAAACAATATGGACAAGCCTGGGCAGGTGCTGCCTGACCCCAGACTGGGAAGTGGTACTTTCTGCACAGTTAACATTGACCCTGCACTCCAGCCCTGCTGCAGTGCAGCTAAGACCTAGCCTAAGTTTCATTTTCTGCATTAAGTATTCTGTAGATACACGAATGACTAGCTTGCCACATTTTATTTGAACAAAATGCATGTAAGTGTGCAGGATACAGAAACTGTCCCAGTTAACATTTCATGCAGGCTTGCATGTCCCCTTGCACTTCTGGTACTTCGGCGGAGGATCAGCATGGGTTCTTTGTGGCATCTCTGGGGTCTTTAGAGACTAGATGCTTACCAGTGATGTGGAGGATAGAACTGCTCTTGGTGCTGCAGTCTTCAGGAAGAAACATCTCTCTCCCAGTCTAGGTATGCAGGAGCTTTTGCACTCCTAAGGAAAACTGTAAGAAATGCCTTAGCATCCAATGAAGATTTATGTAAAGGTATTAAACAAATTTTCTGTTCTTTCCATAAAGCACCTGTGAGTTAGTTTCAGGATGTCAATAAAACAGATTTGTCTGCCAGTTGTACTAATAACGTGTATTACAGTAACCTCCAAAAGCCATAGGACTGTATGCATCTCTACAGAAAAACTACAGCAGGCAGTATAAAAGCTACAGGTATAAGATGAGCGGTCAAAGTCTATTAATTTTGTCTTGGATTACTTTTGTGTATTTGCCATTCTATTTACATGGTAAAATACTACAAACTATATAAATACCAATAACACTGATTGGGGTCTCAATCCCTGAAATCAAATAATTCAGCTTCCCAGTACTCATCTATGGTCTACTTGTGTTTAGGTGGTCTACTATGGAGTTTGAAAAAGCCTACATGACCATATGTTGCCTTGCAGCAGGATGAATTGTAAACCAGGTGGCTGTGCTGGCCATATTCAGCTCTGGCTGAGATACAGGTACAGCAATAGGGCTGGATGATGTTGCTGCACCTTGGATAGTACACATAAAACATCACCTGTGGCAGGAGAGGAAAAGCCAGAGAGGGGAGACCTTTGCAAGACTGAGCTGAAAGACATGAAGCAACAGCTTATTAGGATGTGAAGTGAGTGAAAGAGAAAGCAAGAAAGGTTTGCATTCACTTTGCATTTCTTGAGCCAAAATGTGGCAATACAGGGTAATAGAGACTGTGGACAGGCTAAAACTAGAAGTTGTTCTTCCATGCAACACTTGGGCTTAGAGACACAGACTTGTTCCAAATGCTCAAAATAAAATAGCTTTCCCCCTTCCATCCTTCATCACATGGAAGTGGACCCTGCCCATCCCCTATGCTGGTGGGGATGGGGCTCACAGCAGGCCTGTACCCCTTTGAAAGAGGCTTTTTCAAGCAGTTCATAGATGTCCATATGGGAAAGCTGCTGAGCCAGGCTGCTACCTGTTTTGAGACAACTAGCTTGACAGCAAACATTTAACAGAGCAGATACATTGGATGGGCCAGACAGGTTTCTCGTGGCAGGACAGAGTGAGACACAGTGGATTTAAAATGAGGATAGCTTGTGAGAAAGGTGCTGCAGCCTGCCCAGGCCGAGAGGGACCAGGAGGAGAAGAGGTGACTGACATCTCTCAGGGAGGCACAAAGAACCACCATTTTTTGCAGTGCAGTTTGCAACACTGTAGGGGCATGCAGGAAGGCCAGACTCCAAGGTTTTGGGGACTGCGCTTTGTTTAGCTGCTGTTTTCCTTGGGACTATTATTATTATTATTATTATTATTATTATTATTATTATTATTATTATTATTATTATTATTATTTTATTCTACTAGACACAAGGGCAAGCAGCTGGCAGTCAGAAGCTGAACTGGCATGACCCTTGAAATGAAGACTGACTGGAAAGATAGTGGCTGAAATTAAGAGTGGCTGGCTCTGTTGGCATGGGGTAGGCAGTCTGGAGAGAGCCCTGGAAAGAGGTTTGCTTTTAGTTGTGCAGTTGTTCCTGCAGTGCTGCCCTTGGAAGAGAGCAAGGGATGGGATCTGCTGCCATGGCCACCCAGACTGGGCCTGCCAGGGAGATAGGGCTACATGGAACAGACAACACACATTGAAGGGTTTGCTTTAGTACCACTGCTGCACTGCTTCTGTTAAACGTTGAATTTTATCCACAGCTATGCCTCATTTCTTCCTGTTTGTGATGCATGGTCTTTCAGTTTTGTGTTGTCAGCCTCTGACCCTCTCAGCTGGCAAACTGCTGGGTAGCATAGTAATTATCCAGACGTTGATTTACTTCATTCTAATGAAGGTAGACTTAGGTGTGCTCTCATGGTGTGCATGTGTGACTGATTAGTGCTTTTTAAAGACTCCTGGCTTCCTCTCCTTCAGGTGTCCCAGGAGAAGTTACTCTTTATTTTCAATATCTCATAATTGTGAGGCACTGGGTCAAAACAGTATGATTTACATGATGTTCTGACAATGTTTTCAGGCTGCCAATTTGTATGTGGCATGCAGTGCTCTCTTTGTCTGATGAACGACGTGCACTTCAGAGTTGTGAGCATCTAGACTCTGCTCAATGTATTGCATTATTTCCAGTTCAACTGCTGCAACTCTGGCTTTATATATTATATACATTGTCTAATACAGACAAATTCTAGACTTTGTCCATCTAGCTGCCTGTCAGTACTTACTGGGCACCATTCATTGCTGTAACTTGGTGCTGAGCACAGTAAGATAAGAAAAAAAGTCAGTCATGACAGTTTTTAAGGGCATGTCCTCTTGCAGCTGATTGATGTTAAAGTATGTAAGATATACATAGATACATACATATTTATGCATGTGTTGCCTGTATGTACGTGAATAAAATATGAAATCAATTTAGCTCATTTGATTGAAACAATGACATTAGTGCAGGCAAGTGCTGTGCAGAGTTTTTTGGGCCACTCAGGAGATGGATGTACATACTGACCTGCAGCAGTCCTACTAAGGTTTTTCTAGGCCTTTTTTGTACCAACCCTGCCAACTGTTCATTCTCAAGGCACATAACAGTTTTCTATATAAAGGATGGTTTTAAAAATAACTCTCATGCACCTCTTAGATCCAAATGCTCTTTTTAGCCATGGAAAACTCAACATTGTGATGACATATATTCCTGCTGGGGAAAATATTTATTCTCCTTGAGTTGCAAAATGTAGTGTGCAAAATCTGGATAATTCGGGACTGCATTTATTATGAAATGCCTCAAATATGAAACACTTGTGTTTGTCTGATCCTATTTGTAGTAGAGCAAAGTACAGAAGGAGAATGCACGGGCATATCATTCACACTCTTCCCTCCTTATATTTTATGTGTGCTATTTAGGAAGTGACCCTTACCCACCAGCCAGTAAAGGAAATTCTATAAAAAGAAAAAGGGGAAGAAATGCACCTCTTTTCCCATTTCTAATAATAATCATGAGCAGTACCTTCAGAGGTACGGTAAAAAGTACAAGATATGTGGTATTCAGGTGTTACCTGGTACAGGTGTAAATAGATCAGACAAGTGACATCATAGGTTTTTGGGAGAACAGTAACACTGATAAGCCTTTTGCAAGATAATGAACTTTAGTCCCTATGGCATTCAAGAGTTCTTTTTTATGTCGGATTTAAACGGGATAAGATTGATATGGCATACTGCATTTATTCAGTATCCTTTAGGGAAAGATGTCTTTTAAATGCTCAATAAATCAGACTTGTCTGCACATATTTAAAAAAATGAGTTGGGTTCATTTTACAAAGACATCTGTCAAGTTCCATTTTAGAAAACCTACATGGTCTCCAGTGTCTTTTTTAGAAGGTTACGGTTCTTAGAAATCTCCCGTGACACTTTCTGCCGACCCTGTGCATATTCCTCTGATGGCGCTGAGTGCTATATGTAGTCAATTGAATCTCAACAAATAATTAGAAAAAAGGGCTGTAAGCAATCCTAAGGTATCCGGTGTTTGTAGGCAGTGTGGTAGCTTTGCTGGGACCATGAATCCACAGCTGAATGGTGTTGTGCTGCAGCACATCTCCAGATGGAGTCACTGAGTGAAATGGGCAAGTGTAGAAAGAGGTCATAGTAAAGTATGATACTGTGTTATTTACTGATGGGAGAAGATGATGATTCAGGCAGCTCATACTCAATTTGTGTTGGTCAGCTGTTCTTAGCACATAGGAAAATAGTCTATATGCAGTTTTATACTGTGATGAGATGTTGAATGGCTAAATACTGATATGCCAGAAACAAGTGTTCAGGGTGGCCACACCACAAAACTTCCCTCTGAGTCTACATGTTACATACATTGCAGAAATATGTTAAAAATGGTTTGCTAAATGTGGCAAATGCAAGTGCTATCAATTTTAAATGGAAATCCAGTTGCTGATGGGTTTAGGGACTGTGCTTCAAGGTAACTGAAAATTCCATAGTCGATGCAAAAAAGCCAAGACACATACACTTCTATTCTCCTTTCAACCATCAGGTAGTCTTTATTAAGCAGAATATTAAATTAAATCTTAGCAGCATTTATCTCCTAAAATTCAATTTTTCTGACCATATGTCAGAATAAAATATGTTCCATCTTCTGTCTGATTTTTAACTGCTTGCTAACACAATACCTATTGCGAACAGCATATGGTAGTAAAAAAAGTGATGAGATACTTGTCTGGATTCAGACTAAGGTATCCAAAATAAATTTGAGTAAAATGACCTTAATTTAGCAAAGTACTTCAGCTTTAAGCATGGAAATAGCCAATGAATCACATGCTTAAAGTAAGATTCATGTATGATGTGTGCTTCTTGCTAAATTATGCATAAATTACATCCACATACTGAATGGCAGCAAAAGCCCAGTAAAAAGACAAAACCTATCAACCAACCAAAACACAAAGAAAAGAAAAACATGAAAGCTTTGGTTCAGAAGCAGTACTTTCTCAGATGTAATGCAGTCCACATAAGGCCTGTTTTGTTTTCACTCAGTCACTTTATTATTTATTGCTCAGTATCAAAAGGAATAAAACTTATATTGATTAAAGGCCATTGTGATTTGTAGGTAATAGTCATATAATTCTTTGAATAGTATGATGTACATTGTAGGGATAAATCAAAGTCATAGAAGACTGAAAAAGGGGGGGAATCACAGTATGATGCAATCATGTAAACAATATGTAGAGATTAATACAGATTTCCTTTTGTCCACTTGACAGGCTGGATCAAAAATAGCAAATATTTTAGTTGTAACAAACACTTGAGTTTTTCCTTCGAATGGGTGAATATATATATTAAAAAATAATCTTATAAAGCAGACTGGATTAATATGTCTCTACTTCTTTTCCTCTTGATCCTTAAGGATCGTCAGAATCCTCTCCGACGGGGTTTATTGGTTACTTAAGAAAATGAGCTGAGCAAATGTTGTTTGAAGTGGAAAAAAACCCTGCTGATATTCCCACAGAATACAAAATCAGATACTTTTGATCAGCCAGGAGTTTGTTAATAATCAGTACGGACCGGCTGCATTACAAAGGGCCATGTTTCAGCAGTTGGCAGCCCTACAACTTCCTCTGCAATTAAATAATGCATAAGAGCTGCAAAATATGTCTCTGAGAGGCTGAAGACCAATCTGCTCTAAGAACTTCTGGTCAAGTGTAGAGTTCACCTGGATTTTATAAGGCTTTGAGCAAGATCAGCTATTCAAATAGGGCAATTCAGCTACTGAGACCTGGGTATGCAACACAGATTCAACTTGACTCAATATATGGGAACAGGACCAGTAACTGCTTTTTTAGAAACAGCATCAACTTTGCAAAGGCTTGTACTGGTCTGGCATGCAGTATCAGGATTCAGGACACCAGTTTGTGTTTAGTCACAGAAAAGAGAGGCTTTCAGTTTCAAGCTAGTAAAAGAAGGCATGAATTCAGCAGGGAGCTTTAGGATAGCGCTTAATCTCTACGTCATAATACATGCTAAGCGGTTTAAGTGTATTTGGTGCAATTACATCAAATTAAATACTTGGAAATTAGGTTCCCTGTCTTCAAATATCATAGGGCTCTTGTTCTACAACAGAATTGGCACTGACTGACTTGTGTAATCAAGACCCACAGGTCCCACAGACTGCTCCCCAATACTGAAAGGTTCCTGTTCCCAGAACACATTTGAAGACGGAGGCTTATATGGACAAAATAGGGATGTCTGCACAGGTCTCACTAGCATGGAAAAGACTCAAGGGATGATCATGGTTTATGCCAAGGAAAAATTTATGTCGGTGTATTTACTGCTGAATCTGCAAAACTTCTATTTAGCAAATGGAGAAGAGAGCTATGATGTGCGAACACA
Organism: Rhabdornis inornatus; assembly: GCA_013397075.1. NCBI lineage: Eukaryota > Metazoa > Chordata > Aves > Passeriformes > Rhabdornithidae > Rhabdornis > Rhabdornis inornatus. The sequence goes on along the minus strand of VWZS01008235.1, from coordinate 130,856 downwards.
CCACCAAGACACTCAGTGCTTTTCTGTCATGAGTTCTGCATTTTGATAATTACAGACTTCAGTCCTGTGTGCAGCCTGGCCTTTCCTAACATTTTCAGCCTTCCAGTGGGTTATATAATTGTTTTATTTTTTTAGAAATAGGATTAATATATAAAACATTTTAAGTGAAATAAACACAGAAAAATATAAAATGTTTCAAACCTGTGGCTGTCTCCTAGTATTTTACCCATTTCCTGTATCACCAGATAAGGGTGAAGGAAACAGAGTGATGTTTCCAAGCAGGCTTGTGAATCCAAGGACCAGAAACTTTTGTGACCTATGAGAGCAGCCAACACACACTCAACATATGCTGAGAGCTTTTGTTCATATACAGAGAAAACAAAAGACACACAAATTCACTACTCTTTCTTATGGGAAGATTGCACAGAAAGAGAAAGTTGCCAGCTTCTAGGGCACAGTGCATTTCTTGAACTGACATTCACATGGTGTCTCCAAACTGATTTGTTGTGAGACTAAATACCACGACTAAGCGCTTAAACTCGGTTGGTATTGGGGACAAAATTGTAGAACCACAGCCACACTTTACTACAAGCACTGGACTGTAGTATGAGGACAGTTTGAACAGTATTTTCCCCCCTCCCCCAAAATACACACTGCAAACAAGAAAGCAGTCCAACAGTTTTCTAAAACACAAGAACAGGACACTAGTTTAGTCCTTCAGAACAAGCTGTCTGTCTCCATCAGGGTTGTAGCAGCCATCTTGCACCAGAAATCAGCCCAGGCTTTGTTTTTCTCCCTCCCTTACCTTATTCCTGTTAAGAATCCAAGGACCTCTCATTTCCCTGGTGATTTCTGACTACATTTTCTTTCAAACATTCAACTTTTCATTTTTTTAGTGTTACTGTGGCAGTCTAAATGTCTTTTTCTTCATGTTGTTGCAGTTTTCTCACTATATCCCTGAACATCTGCAAGACAGCCCATCCGGGTTGACACAGTGTGAGATGAGGCAGACAGGCATTGCCAACAAAGGGCTCCCACTGCAGTGACTGGGCTGTTGGAATCAGATGTTTTCTAAGACATCTATGGGTACAAAGCCTTTCTTCTTCCCGCTGTATACCTTGATAAAGCCATCGTGTTCCTTTTCAGAAGTCACACAAATCTGAATACAAAAAAGGTATGAAAATGTTAAACTCTTTGCCATGATCAAAGAGAAAAATTATTCCAAGGTGTTTATCAGGCAGGTTACTTCCTGCTAGTTACTTCTATAAGTCGAGCAATCCCTGTTGGACTCTCACTGCTTTGATAATAATCTCAATTTCACGTATTTAGAGAGTTACCTTTCCCCCGTCTCCCTGAATTGCCACATAAGCATGAGAGATAGCAAAATTGTTAAGAACTTTAAGGTGGATAAAAGATTTTGAAACTTGGATTTTGACTTCAGCCTACTGTGATGATCATGCTGTGGTTGTCTGTGTATGAGAGAAATGGGTATTTCAGATCACGAGCCATCTGACTCCCTCAACACCTGGTGGTGAAAAGTAATTGTGGGTCACTTGTAGCAGCTGACCTGAACGCAAGCATATTCTCTTTTGCATGTTAAAGGAGCCTCAGTACTTCTGATTATGTTATTTGCTCAGCCCTCGCACCTGCATTTGCCTGTTTTGGATACTAAAATGTGTGACCCAAATCCAGCTCTGTGAGAATGTGTCCGTAACACCTACTCCACAGGGAAGCAGTTGTGAGATCATGTGGTCTTTATAATAGCACAAATATTACATTGTGGTAAAGGTTTTAATTTCCTTCTGACCTTTGCGATCTCAGGCATTTCCACTTTAAGGCCCTTCTTGAAACACCTGGTAATGGCTGAGCCACTTGAAAGCCTAGTGGCACAGGCACTTTGGGCTGGGCAAAGCACCACATGGAATAAAGACTTGTTTTCAAATATCTGTGCCAAATAACTATATATTTCCTACCAATCAAACAAGGTTAAAATATAGCTGGAAAACTGATGGTCCTATTGAGACCACTCCACACACTGATTTCTCATGATGTCAGCGCCAGCCCTCTATCTGGACTAACACTCATCTCTGTCTGATAAGTATTTAAAATGTTTATTTACAATAATTCAGAGGATATGAAATGAACAAAAATAGCTCTAAAGTGTTCCTGGATAAATCCATTTCAGCATGACTATTATGGGTGACACCTAAATACCACATCTGAATTCTGGGCCAGCTTGTCCTGCTGTTGCATACATAAAATTTATTAGCAGCACTGATGCTGCCAGAATGAAATGAAAGATTGTAAGAAGGAGGTGAAGCTGCTTCATATTTACCACCTCTAGTATTTGGAAATAGGGAGGTGGATCTCTGTTCCTGCAAACAAAGTTTTGGAAAGCAAATGGACTTATTAATTTTCTTATTGTGCCTACTCAACACTAACTGAATTTGGATCCCTGGGGCAGAATGACTGAGCACACCAACGGGGCTGACATGCAATTAGAAAGAATAATGTATTGTTGTTTGGGCTAAATCACATGGAAAACGTGGGAGAGGTCTAGAATTGATGCTGCCTAGTTTAGGTTCTGTTCCAAAACAGCCAAGCTTATTTATGTCATGAATCCCCAGCACAGCATCTGCTTCCTCTGCAGTCACATCACCATTCAAAACAGAGAGGTGCAAAGCACATGGACAGAGAAGGGTGTTTCTAACAACTGCTACATGTTTGTCTCTGTCTCTGAGAAAGAAATGATTAGAGAAAAAGCCTGCAAAGAAGTCGAAAACTAAGGATGGCCGAGTATGGAAGATTATCCAAGTGTGGGAAGGATCATTAGTTGAAAAGTTACCCCTCAGTAGTTGATCCCTACTGCCACGAGCCTTTGCAGCTTCTCCTTAACTAGAGCTGGCTGGTTTAAAGGAGTGATTCACTACATGATTATGTTTTCCTCCTAACTGAAGATGTCTGCAAGACATCTAGATTTTTGATAGGATCCCCAAAATAATCACATCTCCAGCAGGTCCACATTGCTCACTAACCCTAGTGCATTTTTTTGCTTAACCTGCTGCTGTGCAGAACATATTACAAGAACAGAGTGGTTTTCCCTGTTGTCTTGTATTGTCAGCAGAATGATTTGTGGACAAAAGAAAAATACTGAGTTTTCTGAACACTGGTTTTCTTTGTTTTTGGAGTGAAAAATATGGCAGATTTCTTCTTTTTTCAGTGGTGTGGGGTATTACTTTTTTTTTCTATTACTCGTTTGAGTATTCCTTGATATCAGTGAGAGTGCTCTGCTACAGCAATAACTTTAGATTTTCACTGGGCATGAGGAGTACAACGCCTTTATGTGAGAACTCTCACTCTACATACCAATACACCTGAATTCTCCCAAGTTCCAGCTGAAATTCTCTCATACTAAAACACTAAGCCTTGCATGTGCCAGACCCCAAATGGCAGAGATTTTTTCCACTACTTTCCAAGGAAGGGTAGGGTACAGGGGCAGAGTAAGCTCAGCCACAATATGCCACACTTTCATAATCCTGTGCAACTCAGGAGGTCTCCCGGGTCTGTGACAGCTGCTGGAACTTCTCAAAGCCCTGGAGCAGCTCCAAATTCTGCAGTTTTCAGAGAACACTGAATAAAACACCATCTATGGTCACTTTTGCTCTCATCCCCTTCTATGTATGCTGCCAAGGATTTCACCAACAAGTTGTGGTCTGGAGATCTGGATCTTGATTTTCTTACGTGGGTGTAAATTCAGAGTAATCCCAGATGAGGACATGGTAGCATTCAGAGTTTTGGATTTCATCCGATGAATCAGCTGTTGTTGAGGATTAGCCCTGATGAGAGATGGCAAAGATGGTAGTTGTGAAAGCACGAGGTGCCACAGGTGTGTAAATTCGACTGACAGTGGTCATGGTTTTCTGGATAAAGTTGGAAACTGCTTAAAATGGCAGCTACTCAGGCATGTTTTGAGTGGCAGGCGGCTGGCCTGACTAGAAAAGTAAGACAGAGAGACCACACCCCAGTCAATTTGGTAGGATCACAAAGAGCGATGGTTGGGAATTTTCCCTAGCACTCTGGCTCAAGAGATTAGAAGTGGAGAATGCCACAGGGTAAGAAACCACATTTTAGGCTATTTCTCACTCAACAAGTTATCTTCAGAATTATCTGAAAGTGGGATCTATTATTATAAAATTACTTCCCCACTCTTTCATCTCGTTTTCTTTAAAAAATACTCAAAACATTAAAAAAACCCAAACAAATGTTCAGATTGTGACTGCTGCCTGAACTTGTCAATAGATGCCCTGAGACTTTTCTGTCAGTCAGCCCTGAGCAGGTGGGGGAGATGAGCAATTAGGAAATTGTCCTTTGACCTGCATGGTCATTCCTGTTCTTCTAAATCCTGTGCTTTCAATTTGGGCTTAAATGGCCAGTTCTCTTTGGGAGTAATTTTGAACTTGCTGTAACTTTTTGCAGCTGTCTTCTTTTTTCCACATAATTAACCCATCTGACAGCCACAGACTGGTTCTGATGAAGTAGGACTTTGGTTATGAGGGCAGTACAGTTTCAAGAGCTGTCTTGGAGCCTGCAGACAGTGCCAGGTCAAGAGGTCTGCAAGTTCATGTCTTCTGTTTGCAAGAATGACAGCACAGGGACACTGTGAGCTCCTACATCTGCTGCTGCCAGTGCATCAAGGTCCTTGCCTATGTGAGCCTTGTAGATGGAAATGCTAAGTAGTTCAGTTTCCACACCCATACAGTTGTAGTGCAAATGATAATGAAGGGTTTTATATCAGCTGTTTCACTAACTTTTGGACCTAGAACACTGTCTTATTATACCTATATCACTTACTTAGGGTTTTAAAGAAGACCTGGACTAGACTGGATGCATAATGATCTGTGCCCTTGTTTTGGACTCTTGCAAATCTTTTGTGCCACTCAGCATCCCTGAATGAATGGGGGACACCCATCCCTTCTCAGCAAGACTGATGTCAAAGAAAATCACAAACAGCTGGAAAACAATCCTGTTCCCTTTCAGCCTAGCTGTGAAGTGCAGCACGTAGAGCTGGGGAGGACATGAAGAACTGCAACATCACTTTCAGTGATGAGTTTGCCTTTTAAGTGATTTAATTCGAATGCATAAGTCACTGTAATGAAATTGATTTTCAAGGGCAGCTGGATTCATGCTCTTAGAAGCTCAGCTTCTTTTACAGCATCCCAAAAATATAGGGACATAAAGGAACTCCTAGGAAATGAGGTGAAAAGCCAGGTAGCAAAAAAGCATCCAGGCTAATCAAAAGAGATGAGAGAGGTGGATTTCCTGGATCTATAGATCTGTCCTCCAATCCTGCCTTATTAAGCCTAGCCTTGTGGATATGTGACATTTGTAAAACACCCATCAGAAAATGGGTCTGTTGCACTGACTTTTATGTAAACTCACAGAGCGCTCTGGATGAGGCAAAAAGCTTCTGATTCCCAGTTTGTTACAAATGTCAAGGTTTGGAGTAATTTCTGTTGCCCAAGATCACTTCCACAGTTTAAAATTAATTGTGTTATTTAATTACAAAAAAGCCCAGCTCTAAACTAATTTGTGTTAGTGTGACTGTAGATATCGGAGGCAGTCAGGCAAAGGTGTGAGTAGGATCTTTTTCAAAGTAAAAGCAGACATTCAAACAGCAGATTATTTTGACTTCTTTAAAAATAAGGATGATCAAATACCTTAAAGACATTTTAAGAGATGCTTTTCTAAATATTGATATATTAGATATTGCAATTTTTTTTCTTTTGTGAACAGAGGTCAAATCAGAGCCTGTTGTCATGCAAAGAAGTATTTGTATAATGTTTGATAATGAATTTGGGTAGACTAGGGCAGAAGTTACCGGCTGGAGAAAATTTTACATATATACAAGTGATGATACAGTCAATCAGAGTTGGAAATTATGCAGTTAATATTGTTTGCGAGAACAGCTTAAAAGTGTGGAAAGCCACTGAAATTGGTCAGGTTTGGCTTCCTTATTAATAATCTTGCTTTACTGATGCCAGGGGCTATGCCTGCCTACCTCCTACAGAACTCTGATTGAGCCCTGAGGTGCCCAGTCATATTCTGAAGTGGTTTAAGACTCAAAAATCTGTCAGTGAACCCTAAACTCCAAGATACTGGCATCTCTGGAGCAGAAGACTTTTTCTCCTCCAGCCTGGGTTTTATATTGCATAGTGAAATTCTCAAGGGATCCTTTGAGAAGACTAACTTGTGCATACTGCTCAAGATGGGTGAACAAAATGTGGTTATTCTTCAGCCCTCTCCCTGAATATTGGCTTTGCCAGAAAGGTTTGCATGAAGCTGAAACTACAAATGTTATTTCCAAGGCATGAAACTGCCAAATGATTCCAGAGAAAGTATCACTCACTGTGCCTCAAACTTTGAAAATATCTCTGCTTGCCTAAAATGACTTTTCTTAGGGTAGTTGTATGGCTTTGTTGATGTGAATTTATTGCCTTTTGCCTTACAAGAGTAGACTCTCTACACAGAAAAATTCATATAGGGCATGAGGGGACAGAGACCTGAAGGATAAACCATGGAAGATATGAAGCAATGTAAAGAAAATTCATATTGTCACTGGATAAGTTTTTCTGTTAGCATATCATCCTTGCTTTGATTGTCAGAATGGTTCTGTACTCATTAGACCACATGGAAAGTGACTCAGTGAAGTAACTTTGCCATACTATAGTGACAGGAATTTATAAGACCAGTTAATGAGTTTTTCTAGCTAAAGTAAGACTTGACAGGAATCAGTAGTTCACCAAACCCCTGCTTGCTAACCTGGAAGTCAGTGCTTTGCACATAGTACATGTATTGCAGTCACAGCACTCTGAACACTGTGCCCAGAGACAGGTAACATGGCTGATGACATCCCACAGAAATTCCCAACAGAACAAAAGACAAGCAAAAAAATTCTGCCAAAGTTTTCCCACAAGTCCCATTCAGATGACTTTGTTTTTTTCATGCCTTTTCCTATTGCACCTCTCTTTCTGCTTTACATGGAAAACAATGGAGAAATAAAGGACAGAAAATAATAGATATAGCTGAAGAAATAAGAAAGGAAAATTGACTTTGGAAATATAAAATAAAAATTTACAGTAAAATATTCACAATAACAAGTAAAATGTTTTTCACAATAAGAGTTTTTCCACTGTGAAGGGAGAAGGTTTTTTTAATAAAAAAATACAAAAAATTGGGCCTTGTATGGAGGGACAGCAGAAGCAGATAAGTGTCCATGGCCTCACTGTGGCTGTCCCACCTGGGAATGGCCTTCAAGCTACTTAAATGTCCCTCTTTTCCATTTTGTGTGAGAGTGGAGTGGGATCTGTTTGCTATGCTCCTTTCCTCTCATGTCTGTGCATTCATGTGTTTGTGCAGTCTGATCTCTGCCCCCTGTTTCACAACAAATATTTCTTCCTCTGAAGCCTCTCCCATGTGGAGTGAGCACCTGACAGCGTTAATAATAAGCCTAAGCATTTGTGGGCTTGAGATAGAGCTGAAAAAGTTTTTTTAATAAAAGGAGGTAGTAGGGAGACAGGATAGATTCATCCCTTTCTTTACCTCCTGCCTTGCCAGAGATGATGAGGCAACCTTGGCTCTGAGCCCCCTTTGTGATGCTATTATGAAATAGGGACAATAGGAAGGTCCTTGTGTTTAGATGAAGCTGCCAGAGCTGCCCACTTGGAAACCGTGATTTTGTGAGGACTGAGACAAACAACTGCGCTCTCACTGCTTGCAGCAGTAGCCACGCTGACAGAGATGATCTGGTATGCCCCGCAATGAGAAGTGACGCAGATCTTGACCATTCCCTCATGCTGGCATGCCATACTCCAACACTACCATTTCCTACCTTTGCCCTTGTGTATTGCTTATTTTAGAACATAAAGACTCCAAAATCTCTTGTTCTGCTCTGGTAATATTTCTTTTGTCTGTGTACACAGACAGAAAAAATTAAGAGATGCTGGGTAAAAAAAATGTAAGACTTTCTTTCTAGAGACTGCAAAGCTGCCCAATGTACTATGTGTACAGGGGCAGTTAAAATATATTCTGGTCACTGTATTTCTGTGCCTTCCTTAAAAAGCAGTGTGCACCCAAGGATTGTTAGCACTTTCATGTTTTGCTATGCTACAAATCAGCAGCAGCCAAGCTTTAAGTTAATCTTATACACCAGTGGAGTGAAGTGTTAAAGAAGTTCTGTATGGAAAAATCTACAGCCCTGAAGTCCACACTCGTTCTGACTTCTTCTCTACTTCATTAAAATCAGTGGCTGCTCAGGCTGTAAGGCAAACCATTTCTGGTGATGTGACACAATTTCCACAGGAAAGGAAAGACCTAATGAGGTGGAAGAACATTAGGCTTCGCAAGGTACAGTAAGAAAAAAAATGTACCTTTTTATTGCATCCAGGTTTCAGAGAACTCAAGCTGTGCATCACCCTTAGCATGTCATCATCCTATTTAGATGAGCTGATGCCACAAACCTGTCCCTTAGTGCAAGTTTTGAGTCACGGCTTGTGCCTAGTGAACCCACCTGAAGGACACAAAGTAGAAGGAGCTGCTGAAAATACACCAGGGTGAATGAACCCTGCAAGTCCTCACTCTATGTAGTGTACTTAAGTTCACAGGAACACTTACCCCTTAAAATATATTACAGCCTGTAGAGTGGGTATTTAAGTGGTGACACACACACACAAAAAACATTAAATACACCTTGCAACTGGCAAACAAGTGTTACATTTAGGATTTACAGCTTTGTGTGATGCTGTCTTAACTCTGTTCCTGTTGAAGCAAAGACAATGGGTTGTATTTAGATCTTTAGGTAAGTTAAGATCTGGGGAGGCAGGCATTATCTTTTATTAGATTAGCTCTAATAGTGAGGAGAAAATCAGATCATTTTTCAGACACACCAAGTTTACTGCTAAGATTCTGTGTTCATCCCTCTGAAGTCAGTAAGAGAGTGAGAAATATGTTACGTATATGTCAAGTGAATGTCTGTGAGACTGAAAATTCAGGCTATGTTAGGCATCAAGTATGTGTTTGTACAAGGCAAACACTGCTCTTAGCTGGCTACCAGACACTGTTACCATATGAATAATAAATCTTGTAAAATTGCAGTGAAAAAAACTGCCTGTCCTCATCTTGCACAATTTTCCCTTCAGTCATTTGTAAGACTGCTGGATGCTCTAGTCCAGTGAGGGTCCATCACAGAGGATCTTACCTGGTTCTCTTTCAGAGTTATCTGTCCCTGTTCCTTGCAGCCAATGAATGTCTTGATACACCTGTAAATCTTTTCATTTTGTTGCACTCTCTGAACAAAGTTAGCAGGAAAATATCCAGTTCTGTCATCAATTCTTCCCTATAAAGGAAACATATTGATAGTAGAAGATTGTTAATGGTAGCAGCCTTAATAGAGTTCAGTATTGAAAACAAGATATTTTTCCTTTTGGAAAGAAAACATATAAACTGACTAGCACATACTTTCCACCAGTCTTCATTAGAGTCTTCCAGAAGTGTGATCATATCCCCTGGCCTGTAATTAGAAGAGGAATAGTATGTAAAATGACTCTTAATTGTCATGTTGAATCAGCTTCCACAATTCTCTTCTAATAGGAAGGTGGTCCTTCTGTGTTAATTTTGTCTGAGGACTCACTGAAGGTAGACTCAATAAGGTGGCAACACCTTCTTCAGTCACACATGTTGATGTAGAAAGAGTGTCTCTGTATCTTGGGGCTAGATCTTTATTTGGAGACAACATCTGTGAACTGGAAGTTTTCCTTCCTGTTTATTAAGGAACGGTTTAAAATACAGCCCCTCTTTGTTAAAGGCATTATTGCTTTATTTTAAGACATTTCACACTGTTGGGACACACTACTTCATTATCTGTGTTTTCAAGCTGTGATTGCAGAAGGAAGGCAGCAGGAAAATAGTTCTATTTTACTGACAAAGGCAATTAGTCAGCAGGAATATAATTCTGCCCAAGAATGTATTTTTGATTTGAATGGGACATATTTACCTTTATCATGTGTGGTGCTGAGTTGTGATTGCTAAGTATCAGCATCCAGCTGACTAGTTCCAAAGCACAGCTAGGAGAATAATTGGGCTGGAAACAGTAATAGTAAAATTTTCTAAGCTGATTTTGTGCAGGTAGCTAAACAGCTATTTGCCCTCCCCCCCCCCCCCCACCTTGGTGACACTTCATCAACATTCCTATGTAATTACAATAGTGGTATGTTGTTCTTAATAAAATTAATTGTTGACCCCTAATTATTCAGCTATCCCCATTAGGCTGACTGTATTGCTGAGGTATTAGCACAAGAGCCTGCAAACACATCTGGAGCATCTGTTATGATGGATAACAGGTCCAATTTAGCAGGCTCTTTCAGAGTATGCATAGAAAATGTGGATACGTCCAGGATGCAGCTGGAGGTGTGGTCAGTGGTGGGCCTTTGGTCCACTTTCCAAGTGGTTATTATTGCTGCTGACAACTGGAGAAACAGGCATTTAGTCTTCTAACACTGTGCAATCTGAAACAGGATTTTCCTCAAGCCCTCCTCAAGAAACTATTTCAATGTATTTGGAATAATTAAATGTTGCTGAGGTGAGGAATGAAGCTAGAGAAAATTGACAACTTGGTATCCCAGTGGTGAAAGATTTTTTTTCAATGGGAAAGAATATCTGAGACCTTTTCTACAGTTAATATTTAATATTAAACACTCAAAGAGGTTTTAAGGGAACCCATAACTTCAAAGTGAATAAACTGGGCCAACAGCATTGGACCCTTTACACTGAAAGGAAAAAAACTTTAAATAAGAAGGATTTAGAGAGCCTTGTCCACACAGTACTCTTCAGCCTGTTTGTTAGAAAACTAACCCAGAAAATATAAATTTATTTGGCTGTCAGAGAAAGATGGCAACTGAACCTAAAGTCTCTCTCTGTCACTTGTCTGAACACAGAGAATTTTAGGTTGAAGGCCTGCTGATTTTGTTGACTTTTTTTTCCTAGAAGAGAGCTAATATAGGCGCCTTTAATCTCCAGAAAGGATTCAAAATAGAAATCCTGGACCTGTATTGCTTGCAGCCTAGATTTAGGCTGCTAATCCTTGATAGGGGGTAACCCACTTTGTTCTTACTACTGGTTGAAATCAGTCAGGTCTTATATTTTTTTTCTGTAAATCATAAGCCTGGATAAGTTGTCTGCTCTACCTCAGTGATCTAGATTTCAGGAAGTGGAAAGACAGACACTCATGTAGGTCCCTTCCAACTATTCTATTCTATTCTATTCTATTCTATTCTATTCTATTCTATTCTATTCTATTCTATTCTATTCTATTCTATTCTATTCTACTCTGTTCCATTCCATTCCATTCCATTCCATTCCATTCCATTCCATTCCATTCCATTCCATTCCATTCCATTCCATTCCATTCCATTCCATTCCATTCCATTCCATTCCATTCCATTCCATTCCATTCCATTCCATTCCATTCCATTCCATTCCATTCCATTCCATTCCATTCCATTCCATTCCATTCCATTCCATTCCATTCCATTCCATTCCATTCCATTCCATTCCATTCCATTCCATTCCATTCCATTCCATTCCATTCCATTCCATTCCATTCCATTCCATTCCATTCCATTCCATTCCATTCCATTCCATTCCATTCCATTCCATTCCATTCCATTCCATTCCATTCCATTCCATTCCATTCCATTCCATTCCATTCCATTCCATTCCATTCCATTCCATTCCATTCCATTCCATTCCATTCCATTCCATTCCATTCCATTCCATTCCATTCCATTCCATTCCATTCCATTCCATTCCATTCCATTCCATTCCATTCCATTCCATTCCATTCCATTCCATTCCATTCCATTCCATTCCATTCCATTCCATTCCATTCCATTCCATTCCATTCCATTCCATTCCATTCCATTCCATTCCATTCCATTCCATTCCATTCCATTCCATTCCATTCCATTCCATTCTCTGCAGCATCTGAAACATGGGGTTGCTTGCCTTCAGGATTCTCTCTTGTAATATAAGGCCATCTCTTAGAATAAGTGTATTACTGCAATGTCCTACTTTACTTATGCCAGAGCACTGGAAAATCTGACTGATTGCCCCTGCTGTTAGGGAAGAAATCCAGGCTGTGGTAAATTATAATTTCAGTTGAAATCAGGGCTATACATCTTCACTGCAGTAATCAGCCACTCACTGTATCCTCTCAGAGACGAGCTGGGAACTCCAGAAATCTGCCCTAACTCTTCCTCTCATCTCAGGTCCTTCCTCTGCTATTTGCCTTTGTTATGATGGAGCTGATCAGTGCCTGGCTGGTTCCCAACTTGGATTCCCAGGACAGTGCTTGTCAGTCTTGACAACATTGCTCTGCTGAACCCACCTCCAGTACCTCAACTACGCTAGATGGGAATTCATGCAACTGAGTTGGATCCTGCCTGGCTCTGCAGTAACAAAACAACATTACCAGCTATTGGGCATCCCTTATGGAACAATGTTAACATGCATATTAATGAATTTTTCCAAGGAACAAACATCTCTGCTATGGTTAAGTACCACTAGTCTAAAACCTAGTATTCCTATTTCCTGGAAAGAGCCTGGTGTCCCCTGAAAGAGCATGTTTCAGACCACAGACTGGTTTTCCCCCTAAAATGCGGAACAGGAGGTTGAAGGTTGATGTGTTTTCTGGATTTCCGTGTCTGGATGAGGATTGTAGTCCAGTGCAGGCTTGTCTGAGAGATGTTCCATGTTGTGGAAGAAATGCACAAGATGGAATACACTCCTAAAGAGCAGGATGCAAAGTGGAATCTTTCAAGCGGAATAGCTGGCAAGTTCTACTAAAGGTTCCCATATACTGTGGTTATTTCCTGAAGAGCTCACATTCCTAAAATAATGATCAGGAAATGTCAGTAAAGCAGAATGATAGGAAAACTTGTAATTTCTGTGTTACATCCCACCCTTTAGTTCCAGAGCAGTGAGAAGGCACAGCTGGGAACAGGAAAAAGGCTTTCAGTGTTGGAGATACTGAGGAGAGGGGGATTTCTCTGTCAAATTCCCTAAATTCTGTGGTGCATGGATGATTGTTTTGATATAGGTATGCCTTGAAGACAGGTGACATGTTTCACAGTAAGAACTCCAGCAAGACCATGCAAAATGTGAGCAGCATGAACAAAATAATTTCTGTGAAAGAAAAGCTGTCCTTTTCCTTCAATGGGCTTGGATCAGATCTTGTAATGCAAGCAACTGATGCAGAACTGAGGAAGTAAGTGCTAAAAATCGCAATTAACATGGTTATTTTGAAAAGTTCTCATGTGAAAACACTGCCATCCAGCAGCTAGGCACCACTCTCTTTTTTCAGACACCATTCTCTTTTTTCAGACACAACTGAATAAGAGGGAGGATCAAACAGGACTGTAGAATTTTTAGCATTAGCATGAGAGCTGGTGGATAATTCCCAGCTGAAAATTTCTGATTGAAAAAAAAGCAACTGAGAACATTTTACAGCTGAAAGCTACCCTGCTACTAAAGTGATGTGTTTTTGAAACTTTTAATCTATTGTATCCTTGCCAAAAGAATTGGTCATCTGTTCTCTTTAATTGTGAGAACATCTTTGTATCTAGATGGTTACCTCTATAAAAATGTGTACTAAAAATGTCAGAAGAAACCCTCCCTTCCCCAAAGTCACACATAACCAAATGACCATCAGCACAAATGTGTCAAATCAACTAACAAATATTTTGGAGTTTACCTCATCTCCAAGTCTTCATTTTCTTGTGGTACAAATTTGTACAAGGCAACATAGGTGTTCATATGTAACATGCTTTTATAAAATGGTCCCTTTAAGAAAAAAGAGAAAGACAAAATTTAAGTATCTGCTCTGTAAAGTAATTTGGTTCACTTTGTTAGAGACAGAGGAACCAGAATCTGATCTTACAATAAATTAGCCAGAATCATCTCTCTGTTCTCACAGCTTGGAGGACTATGGCCCTGGTATATTGCAGGCCATTAAGGCAGTAACTGTCTTAATTTAGAAAGATTATTTGAACTCCAAGATCAAATTCTAGGCTTACAAAGAACACAAGTAGAAATTTGCACTGGCTGGTCTTTGGGACAAGATCTTAAAAATGAGTGTGCCTTTTTCTCTCTTTAGTATGTATGATAGCTCTTACAAGCCGAGTAGTGTGTTACTGGCATTATATAAGGTGTCTAGTCTACAGTCCTCATTATGGATGGAGGTAGAATTGTACAGTGCACAGGTCCAAATTCAGACCAGGAAAATCACTTTAAGAAAGTGATTTTAATGTGTGAAAGCTTTTTGTGCTGGGTTTTCAACAGAGAAGACTGGCTACTCTCTCTTCTTGTTTTTTCTACTGTTAATCGGGGTGGGGGAGGGAGGGACGAAAAAGCAGCTAAAACAAACACTAAATAATTTTCAAAATAAAATCAGTGATTTTTACATTATGTCAATTCTGTCGTAATTGCATGACCTGCACACTGGATCTTTTGTATTCCCAAATCAATTTGCAATAAGCCGAGAAACATAAAGTGATGACAAAGGATAAACTAAAAAGCCATCCGGTAATGTATATTGCTTCAGTCATGGCCAGCGGCCCAGAAATGGTGTAAGAACACGACAGATATCAGCGACCCATCAGAGTTACTCAAGGTCCTCAGACAGCTATAAAATCTAGAGTTTTACATGGCTTCCCATTACCATTGCATCATCACAAAATTTATGCTCATACCGGGGAATGTATACTTTTTGGTTCTTCTCCAAAGTGTTCTGTGCCATTTTCAGAGTATGTAAACACTGAAATAAAGAAAACACATGACATTTTAGGAGCAGCTTCAGACTCTTCACCTTAACAGGATCACCTGGATTTTGTTGATCTCTTCCCTTTCTCCCTTATTTTCTTTGATTCCTTGTGGTCTCCTCTGAACCCTTCTACACTCCCAAAAAAACCACAGATGCTGTTGGCACAACACAATCTGTCCTCCAGAATTTACAAGTGTAACAAATGAACCATTTTGATCAGATGAAGTACAGACAAGTACAGGACTACGAACAGAACCTAGGTACTGTAAGTGCATTACTATTTAAAGTCCAGCAGACTTTTTCTCACATTGAGTACTGTATTCTCATGTTTAGGATAAGCAGTATTTCCATTTTAAAGCACCTGGAAAAGCAGAGGATCATATATGAGCAACATTGGGAAAGTTTGTATACAAAACCCCTTCCTTCCCTTCTTTGATCTCTACCTCTAAGTGTTTGATAGCCTTCTTTGGTCCCTCTCTCCTCTAGTCCATGCCTGGGGTGCACTGGATACACTACTTCTCTCTCTGAATTTAAAGGGGGCACCTGAATTGCTTTCAAATCAGGGTGGGTAAACTCAGACACAGGCCTGTCGATGTAAGCATTTGCTTTTAAGTTACTAAATCAGAAACTCATAGAATAAGACAACAGTCACAGCACCTAACATACCTGATAAGTAATCAGTTAGCCTCTATCATAATTGATTCATGAGCTGACTGATACTTGTCCTCAGTTATCTCCCTAGAAAAAATACAGTGGCTTAATCATTTTGACTGAATTTGCCCTTCAAATTTTAAGAATTGCCCAGTGTTTGCTTCTGGATAAACCCTGAATATGTTTTTTTTTTTTTTAATAGCTGGAGTCTTTGAGCAGCTACAACCATCAGTGTCTTCTCCTACCATTTACTTCTGTAGGTGTTTTGAGCAGAAGCTGGGCTTTGTAGTGTTTAACAATTTGGAAATCTCCAAAGTGGTAGTATCAGGTGACTTGGGGGTGTTTTCTTTTTATTTCTCTGTCATACAGTTGCATGCATTCAGGGGGAAAAAGGTCCAAGGAACACCACACCACTGAATTTTTCTCCTCTGTTCTTTCACCTGCTCATCCTTTCTTTCACTAACACATATTTCTAGGACTAGTCTACATGGTAGTTGACAACCTAACAGAGTGTGTGGAGAAGCTTCATGAGGGAAATAGTAAGATTCTTTGCTATTAGAGAGCTGTAACTTGGATATTGAAAAACATGACAGTGTTCTTGTAACAGACAAAAGACAAAACGGCAGCCACAACATGCATGAGAAAGATTTTGTACAAAGCTACAGGCATTCATGAACACATACCTCTGACAAAATGTAAGGCAATGTTGTAGTCATAAAGTTCAATCTGTGAATGTGAAGGGAGCATGTGAGTTGATACCTGCCACACTTAATGTGAAAATGCCCCTAATTGTGCCTGGCTGTCCTGACTGCAGTGGACCTGGGCCTCAATATGCTCCTCACCAAGTCCTGTTGCAAAGGGTCTCTGACCCTGCAGACTATCACAGGTATCCAAAGGAAAACCTTAGAAATAAACCTGATTTCCTGTACCATTAATATAGGGGTACATATATGTCTGGCATATGTATGAAGGGGTTTAAAATGCTGCGATTACATTTTGGCAGTGTTTAAGTACTACTCAAATCACTATGCTTTGTTTTTCATGTTCAGAGGAGCAGGAGTTAGGAGGCAAATTAGAGATGTTCTGGTGAATACTGAGTTGGGTAACCAGGAGCCTTTTGGACTTGCAAAAAGTCATTCACCAGGTGAAGTAAAAGTATTTCAGCATCATGTCTGGAGTAATTCTGTTTGGTGACAGAAAATAAGGCAAGTTAGTAATGTAAAGCCTCATGAACTGTGGAGCTGACCGACTAAATGGGGAGGGAGCTGAACTGTATCCTTGTGTTGGCTGAGAAGTGCTCACTAAAACTGGGTTTGCAGGGACAATGTCCCATATTTGATTCAAGGGGTAAGTGCTCAAATCTCTGTTGATAACAGACTTATAGATGTCACCTAAAGTACATTTTGGCTTTTGGGACTTCTGTTACAGAGAGCAGTTCACAGTAGTGAAAGATTACAACTGGCTTAGAGGAAGCTGAAGGTCTGGAAATTAGGTAAGACATCTCACAGTTGTAAACTGGGAAGCTTTGCTTCATAGGATTTATGCCACGGCCTGAATGAAAGAATCTCCCCTTGAAGTTATTGTCATAGGAGCTCTACAGGGAAAATTACATGGCCACACATGTGCTGGATCCTTTTACCCTTGTCTTTTCTGCAGTTTCCCATTACCAAAGAACATCAAGTGTACATTTTCCTAAATACTTATTTGCAGAACAGTATTTTAATAGGAAAAAAACCAAACAACACAAACTCAACCAGAACGGACCCTAGTCATCCAGGCATGAATGGGAAACTTCCTGATAAAGAGCCAGTGGACAACTGAGGGAAAAGGTATCATGAGTCACTTCCTAAAAATATTTTGAATAAACTTAAATTTTTAATCTATGTTTAGTTTGTGGTCTCTGGAAGTTAATAGGAAGCACTTGAATCTGAAAGCCATAGAAGTACGTTGTTTATATCTCCACACAACAAAATCCATCTATTTTCATATTTGTTTGCCCTAGCAGCAGCAGAAAAAAGAAAAAAAAAAAAAGGGGTTTTTACACTCTGAAAAGGATTTTACCATTTCCATAGCTTGTGCAAACAGTGCAGGCAGTTTAATTAAAAATCTACCGAGAGAAAATTTTTGGAGTGACTGATGCATAATTTATACCCTGAGCTTCTAAAGGATGGATTGTAAAAAAGCCAGTGCTGAGCTGATCAAAGGAATCATTAATGTGCCATGGAAGTTATTTGGAGGTTTGACACATGCTGAGTATTTAAACTAATCTCTTTAAGTAAGTTCATTGAATGCTTTTCTGTGCATTCAGTGAATACAGATCTCAGAAAAAAAAAGTTTCTTTGGGTTTCAGAAATGAAACTATTGACTTGCAAAGAAATAAAAAGCTATCTGAACATTCAAACAGGGTCTATTTAATCTCAGGTGGGCAGGATTAAACAATGTGGTACAGGCTGAATTTATCTTTAACCAGGGCAGGTCAACTTGCACTTGTAAGACAGAAAACTTAAAATTTTCAAGAGAAATCAGATAATATGGATGAGATGTTCACAAAATGAGAGAAAGGAAATGATTGAACACAGCAAGGAGAGATGATAGGACCAAGAGGGGAGGAAAGGAATAAGGAGGTGGCATAATATAGAAACAGACAGCTGAAGCTGGCCTTTCAGCTACATGAATTGGTAGCAGTATGTGAGGAGCACTGGGGGTACCATGAAGAAAAAAGTTTTGCTCTGTGTGGTTCGTTTTTGTTCTGTACATCTTGTGAGATTCAGTAAAGCAGATTTCAGTTGCTGTTAGAGAAGTTGCCCTGATGGTTTGGGCCTGAACTTGTGCTGAGCAATAACTCTTTTTGTTTATGACTTCCACCACCATGACTGAATTAAAGAACAGGGTCACAAACACCAAATCTTAGTGGCTGAGATTTCATTACTAAACTCTTCATGCTATGCTGGTTTTCAAATCTCATCAAGCCAATGCTGTAAAAAACCATTACTTTTATACTGCAAATCAAATAAAGGAATTGGGCCATTAATATTACTGGGCACATACTACAGTTGTACCGAGAATCTGCAGTTATAATCAAAATTCACTGTGTTGTGTATTTTACAGACACAAAGATATTTTATGATTCGTCTTCTGTCCCAAAGAGGTTATGATATACAAAATCATGTGGAAGAATCAAACATATGGAAAATAAAGTATTTTTTTTATTTCACTTTGCCTGTGTGGAAATGAAGCATGTTAAATCTGCAGTCATGATCATGAAGTAAAGATAGGAGATAGGGAATGGACCTGAGCCTTGTCTAGTTGCAGTTTTGGACACATTCCTTAATGTGGTGGCTTCAGTTTCATCTGAATGGCAAAAAACATTCCCCAAATTTTTGCACCAACTTACCTCCTGCTTTGAAAACGAGAACACTGCTAAAACCTGGACATGCCATAACCCCCACCTGAAACAGGCTGTCCTCGGGCCTTTAAACCTGAAGGTGCTGTCCTGGCCTGGAGGGCACTCACCACTGTTGCTGCGTTTTCTGCTTATGTCAAGGGTGCCTGCAGAACTATTGCCTTCCTCTGGAACTTCCACCAAGTCAGCTGTCTGCAGGGACAGAAACAGCAAATGAGACAGGGTAAGCCAGAAAAAGGGACTGATGAAGTGAAATAAAACCACAGCAGGAGTCTTTGGGAAATGCAGTACTTGAGTGGTGTCACAGCAGAGCAGAATCAGCCTAATGGGATGAAAGGAAAAACTGGATCTGGTGATGCACAACACATACCTACTGCACAAGGAGCAGTGTAATCCCAGAAAAAAAAATCCAGACCTAGTTTGGAGTCTGGAGCACAAAAGATTTCTGCAGTGTAAAATAAAGTCAAAGTTAAGGAAAAAAGGGTTATACTAAGCAATGTGCTTCTCTGTACAAAACAGGAAGGGCATGAGGGAATTTACAGATTCTGCAGGTATACTAAATAGCCATCATCCAGGGAGAGTGAACATTAGTTGAAACTACATGGTTTTAATGTATCAGCCCTGAATACATTATTCAGTAAAACAACTGTAATGTAAGGGTCATTTAAAATCTCTTAAAATGCTGTAAAAGAAAGAACTAGAGTGCAATGGAGTGGATGAAGTCAGTCTTTAAATATCTGCCCTCTTTAAACAGTCATTTTGCCAGTATGGTTAGGGAAATTGAAACCTAACTGTTGCTTTTAGAATTACTATGATTTCTTCTTTGTCAGTCAAGATTAGGGACCCAGTGTTCCAGGGTATAACAAAAGATGGGATGACATAATCTCGTCTCAGAAATATACTCTGAATACAGCACCAGATTCCTTGGTTGGGTAGTCAGCTTCTCCTTGTATAGCTCAACAGGAATGAGGAGCTGCTCCAAACAACTGTGTGAGCCTGACCTTAATAAAACGTTAGTCGATGAACTCTCTACATCTTTGATAACCAGAAAAAACCCAAAGATTGAACATGAGTCAGGTGCTTTCTCTAATCTGAATAAATGTAAATACTTACACTGTTCCTAAGCTTTATTTGTTTCTAGCTCACAAATTTTAAGTCACAAGAAGGATTTAATGTTATTGTATGACATTTTACAATTATACTGTACACACAGCTTGCTCTATTGCTTTGCAGTCCTGTGCCTGAAACACAGGAACATTCCTGTTTTTGTTTAGGGAGCAGAATCTGAATTGCTTTATAGATTTTACATGTTGGTTTTTTTCCCTTTTACTAGTGTTGACAGCAAAGCTTTTTTTTAGGAAGTACTTTCAAAATTTTATTTCTCCTATCTAGTACTTTCCTAGCTATTTCTCCATGAAGGAAACCAATGAACAAAGGGGTTGAAAGTAGATTTGTGCCACAGGTGTTTTGTGGCTATCTTGTCTCCCTTGCTATTTTAAGAATATATAATTTGCTGCTCTGTTACTTCTTGTTTTTAGACTCAGCCTTTCACAGCAGGTCATGTTTGTCTTGCATCTTGCCCAAAGATGCTGAGGACAAGAAGGCACTGCAATAGCAAAGTTTACACAGATCCAGTGTAGAGCATATCTATGGATTCTGGCTGCTGGGTCAAGAAGAGAAAGACTGGCTTTGTTGAAACACTAACTCCTAGCTATTTTTCAGCTCATTGCTACAACATGTTCCTCAGTTTTCACAGACTAGCTTCATTTTTGCTGATTAGCAATTAATGTTATTTTTTTAAGTTTTAGTGCACATAGGATGTGAAGTGACTGTCTCTTCAGTATATACCACACCCAAAACTTTCTGAGGCAACCTCATTTACCTTTAATGATTTTCACTGAATGACTACATGACAAATGGTCTAATAGAAATTATAGAGGTGCAAAGCTGATTTTGAGAGGAGCTGATCAACAAAAAAGTAATACAACTAGATTCACATTTACATCACTGCAAATGACTTTTTGTATAAATGTGGGTTATAGAAACAGTTTTGAAGCAAGCAGTACGTAGTAAATCTGTAGCATATGGATAATTTCTTTTATGGGAAATGCAAAATCTGGGCGGAAAAATCAGTGAATACATCCACACAGCTCAGTCATGTTAAAAATACTTTGGCTAGTTTAGAGGAAGGTGATTGTCTCTACTTCCTGCAGAGACATGAACTGCATGCAGTATGAAAGCTTCAGGGCTGTAGGGGCAAAGTACAGCTCCTAGGCCTGTCACCTTTGCT
Source organism: Rhabdornis inornatus (assembly GCA_013397075.1). Taxonomy (NCBI): domain Eukaryota; kingdom Metazoa; phylum Chordata; class Aves; order Passeriformes; family Rhabdornithidae; genus Rhabdornis; species Rhabdornis inornatus. Next base: position 109,640 of record VWZS01008235.1, on the reverse strand, counting down.
TTTAACCTTCAGCAGGAGCAGCTCTACTGTGCTGACCCAGATAGAGGCCTTGGACAGCTTGGATATCACCTGCAAAGCGAAGTAGTATCCCAGGTGTCCCCATGTCCCTGGTGTCCCTAGTTTGGTGACATGGCAGAACCTTGAAGCACATTCCATATCCCAGGGCTGGGACTCAGCACAGCCTTATAGCTGCATTGCTGCTTCTGCTTGGAGAGGAGCAGAGCAGCCCAGAAGTGAGGATCACTGGGGAAAGGTCGTAATCCCTCTGAGTTAGTCCCACTAACTACACATGCTTCTAAGAGCTCTGTGCCACATCCCTGTTGCAGTCACTGGTCAGTACCTACTCCCAGGTCACCCATCAGTTTTTAAGGTCCACAGCTCCACCATTTGGTTCAGGGTTGTGTTGACCCTGTTTTTTTATCCTTGTCTCAATCTACAAGCTTGTGCTGGCAAAATTTATGGTTTCTCAGGTCTGCTTATTCAATTCTCTAATGTTTTCTATTTCCTGTATGCTGACACATGTTACATTCTCTCTCAGCTTCAACACCCTGGAGAAATTCCTGTAATGAACTTGCATTCCTAATTCTATATATTCATATATATTCATGCCGTCTGACATGAATTGATGCCTGTTTAGAGTCCACCTGTAACACCTGAGATTACAGGTCAGCCGTGTGAGTGAGCATGTATTTAAATGCCAGGGAAATGTTGTACCAAACATATACAGATATTAGGATGACTTAATATTAAGCATATAAGTATTTGCTTTGAGACCTGGAGACCAACTCTCATCATGTCTCTGTGCCCAGTGATTTGTCTTACGAAGTGTGTGCAGAAGAGATTGTCACATAATGTGAGCCTGATTTTTAGAGATGACAATCAGCTTTAGCCTCTAGTGGATTCAGTGTGAATTTTTTTTGAGGAGGGAGGGGTGGAGTGGGGAGGGTCTCTTGGGAATGGAAGAGAACCTCAAACAAAGGTGTAAGCGCCTGTTTATGAGAGGCTGAGAGGGTAGGAAATGTTCTTTCAACACCATGAAGGAGCTCCTGATCTTGTGGATCCAAATACTAGGATAAATAACCACTTCTGTAAGGAAGAAATTGGCAATTGTTACTATTGAAAAAGGTATGGATATAGCAAAGGCAGGGCCAAAGGAACTATCACTTCCCTTGTTCTCTACCCATTCTGCCATGGTCCTTAAGAAAGTGACTTTTATGATTTGAGAGAGTGAATGAAAAATATTAGCATTAAGGCTAAAACTTCCCTGTCTGGATACAACAACCTAATCACACCTGTCTATATTGGAGTTTGGAGAGAGAAGCCCCGATCTGTAATGCCTCCCTCACGATTCTGCACTGGACAGGGGTGGAGGTCTCAGTCCCTTGCTTTGTTGCAGAAGCAGTGTCTTAATTTTGTCTGGGCTTGTACTTTAACATCAAGGTTCTAAGGACTCCAACTCATCATTATGACTTGTATGAAGGGCAAATGGCCACCATCAACAACAGGGACTATGCACCTACTTCAGCCTGACAGTTCAATATCTCTGTTACACTTCTATATGGCTATGTAAAATAAAAAGATTAATATTTCCTTTCCCAATCTGATAAAAACAGTTTATTAATTTAGTACTTCTATCTTTTTCATAAGAGTCATCTAAAAGATACATGAAACTTGAATTGGCAAAGATAACCAGTTTTCTGGTCTCAATATGGAAGCTAAGAGTAAGATTTTAGGGTCTTTTTACGGTTTGAAATACAAGTTTGTGAACTCTGACACAAGACCATGTGAATGAATATCTGTTGCTCCTCCAGAAAGAAAATGGAAGAAAGATGTGGGATACTTACAGAGTTTCTGTTGGGAGAGTCAGACCCACTTCCAGAACTTCCCTTTTTGGTTTTCTGTGCTAAAGAAGTCCCAAAGCGGAGAGTTTCATACACAGGGTCAACCTTATTTCCACAGGCTGCAGCAGAAGGAGCAAAACATGCATCAATCAATATCTTGAGGATATTTCTGGTCATGCTCCTGCTTAACAGGAGCAACACCTGCCTCCACCAAGAGGTTGAGCTGTATGCTTAGAAATTATTTGAGAGACTATCCTGATAAAAAGTAAGTGTTGAACTTAATGGAATTGCTATCAATTTTCTGCTGCTCCTATAGAATGATCATCCTCCTCTCATACTGGATTTTCCATTCTTGGCCATTGCCTTGTCTCTCGTCACCTGCTATTCTCCTTCCCTAATCATCGCTGATGCTACCTATATGGAAGTAAGGAAGACAAAGTACCAAAAGGTTCTAATCCATGTTTGTCTCTATCAGCAACTTCTTGGATTGCTCTCAACATTAGCTTTCCCCCACAGCTAGCCACAAAAATCATCTCCCACGGAAGAGAAACGGATGTCTTCACTGGGAACAAGCAAACTCAGTTTAAACTCTCTTCTACATATTGCATTCCTGGAGCTCAACCTCCCTTGTGACACTAGGCCGCGGGCATGTGGAATACAGCACGTTTGTAGCACTACGTAGAAGGAGGGAAATTTTAGGCAAGGCACTGAGAAAATAGAACAGATTTTGGATTTTGATTAGAGCAAAGCACGCCTCATTTTTTAGCCAGAGTTTATTCAAAATGTTTCTATTACTTCTGATAAAAATGATGGGTGTTTTTCAGAAAGAGAAACTTAGATGAAATCCTTGTAATTAAATTTTTTAAAACTGCTGACAGTAACAATGCAAATGTGATCAGACAAGTAGTTTTAAACTGACTGCCTAGTTTTAGCTTTGATTTTTTGCACTTCCATGTCAGACTGGTTAGAGTATTAGTGGGGAAAAATATTTTCCAGAATAAACTTAACTTCTCCATTTCAAAATGTTTCTTTTCAGAAATTTGGTATTACAGTGAGAAAAAAGTGGTCTTTTAAGTACTCAGACAATGTGTAGACATGATCAATAAGGAAAGACATGAGGAAAGTAAAAAATATGGATGAAAAAGGACAGGAAGCCAGCAGCACCCCCCAGAAGCCAGACCAGTGATTTGAGTACCCCCTGCTGTTTTGACTGCCCTGTCTTCTATCTGTTTCTTCCCAGCTCAGATCTTCATCTCAATATTTCAGTGTTTCTTCACTTCTAAGTTACCAACCTTGATTTCAGGTAGTTGTTATCATAACAGGGTAATTGCTAAGAAGATACAGGGATTTGAGTGAAACACACAATGAACACACCCTCTCCTCTTCCAGCTTTGTATCTTTGAAGTGGCCCTTTCCTGAGACGGCAGAAGGGCATCCAGTCACCGAAAGGAGCTGGACAACTTTTGAGGGTAAATACCATGGCTGGGAGTCTGCCACTGCTGTTGCAGAGCATTGCCAAAGGAAGAATGAATGGAAAAGCAGTCAAAACCTACCAATAGGCATCACTTCTTTGATGCAGCCAAACCGTTCGTGAATGAGTAGTGGTGAGCTGTAGTACCGTCGAAATCCCTTTGGCTGGAGGAAGAAAAAGCAAAAACAAGTGAAGTGCATTGCTTGCCTTGATTGATGAAGTAGAAATAGCCTCAGCTCTTTGGTTAATGGTGGAACATTGTGGTGAGGCTGGAAATATGCCTCCTGTTGTTCAAACTGTGATGTTTAGAGATCAGATGTTTATTTGATTTTTCTCCCAGAAAAAAAACCAATTTCCTATATTAATGTGGAAGGAGAGGCCCATTTTCAGCTCTCCTTTTTCTTTTGTTTTACACAAAAGCAGCACTAATTAATTGCAGTAGAAGTGCTGAATCATTAGAGGTTCTGGGAAGTTTCCCTGTCCCTATCTTCTTACATAATGTGAATTTGCATTGTGTTATATTTGTTAAATATGAGACTATCCTTCCCCACCCTAACTCCAAATCCTCATGTTCCCACATATGCACATGTGAAACCCAAGGAATTTAGAACCTTTCTATGGGTTTTTCTAACATTTACTGCTGACTGACTGCAGCTTCACTGTTTTGTTTTGTTTTTTCCTTGTTTCCTGTAAGGTCCAAAACTCTCCCAGATATTCCCACAGTGTCCAGTAGAGAAATGCACCATAACAAGTCAAGCTATATTGAAGAATACCACAATATGGTAAAAAATGGTGCCTATATCATTCTAAAAAATGTATCTCAATTCAGGCAAATGCTTAGTACTCAAAATGAATGCCCCCAAGGCACTGGAATTTCACAAACGGTCTCTCCAATTTCTAATGTCTGCAGGCTGTGAGAACTTCTAGTCACAGTGAGAAGTGAGTAAGATTTGAAGACATGTGCATATTTTCCATATCCTCTGTTCAGTGTACATCAAAATCTGATAGACAACTTGTTCTTCAGGTAATGAGCTGCAGAAAAGACTGAAAAAGACTGATAATCTTAGAGTCTTACAGAAATAAGTTCCAGATTCTTCAGCCTTTGTTTACCCCCAAGCTAGATTCAAACAGAGCATCAGCATGAACTCACAAAACTCCTGTGACTTTGCTGTAAATTTAGTCTCTATTTTTATTTTTTTTTTTTTTGTTTTTGTAGACTAGTAACCACAAGAACTGAGGCTGGAATCAAGAAATCCATGAATCAATTAACATGAGATAATATTGGCCTTGTCCAGGGCTTGTCATCCAGCTCTTCACAGACCAAATTCCTATAGCAGAATGCCTTATACTAGAACTATGATCATGGTTTAGATACAGAAAGACTGGCCTCAGGGATATAAACAACAATAGCTTTCAGTGAACACTCTTAGACAGAAAAGATCTTTCCAGTGAAAGGTGGGGTTTGTGGCACTTTTGAAGTCAGTGCTTGCATTTTCCCACCACTTAACACAGTAAAACGGTTTGGTTTTACCTTATAGTTGTCTCAAGTGCTTCAAGTTGCAACAAATCTGAGAACATCTGAAACATGAATCTATGTATTCACTTTTCATGTTCCAATTGGCATTTTTCCAAGTTCTTTTCCCAAAAGTAACCAAAAGGAACCATATTCCCGTAACAGTCAACACGGTGGGTTAGAATTGTCTCAGACACAGTGTACTGCCATTGCCAGTCATGAGATTTTACTGCTCAGAAGGCAACCCAGGCACTAAAGTGCTGTGTCCATACAGAGGCAGGCTCTTCCCAGCCTCTCCTAATGAGAGATTGCTTCAAACTCTGTAGTGTCTTACTGTGAAATATCCTTTGGTTTTCTTTTTAAGGTGAATTACGTATTTTTATTCAAGCCCTAACAGTGGAGAAAACAATAAAACATAATTTGAAGGATTTTTCATTTGTTAAACCCTACTGAAATACTATGATTAATTTATAGTGTTGTTTGAGAGGTCTACACTAGAGCAAGCAGAGTTGAAATCAAGGTAATTAATTCTGTTAGCTAGCCAAATTTTTATTCTGTAACTGTATTTCAACATCCGCAAAGCAGACCAGATTTGTGCTTTGGTTTTATTTGCATTCTTGTGCAGCAGCAGCAATTGCCCAAATTGACAACAGGGCACTACCTGGCTTCACTTTTCCCACCTCAGTGAAGTGATCTGGTGTGGGTTCTGTTAATGCAGAAGCTAAATGGGGCTCAGGCACACAAAGGAAGTAGCTCCAGCACAAGCTGCCCTGGGCTGCTCACTTACCAGCTTGCCCATGCAACGCTGCTGTCCGATACTGTCTGCGCACTTGTGGTGGATGCTCATCTTACAAGCCTTACAGCGCAGTCCGTGCTTAGCATTTGTCCCTGTGAAATACACAGGAAAGATTGAATTAGACAAAATCAATAGTTTCCATCCATTTAAACAAGTGACCTGAAAGAACTGATGGGGTCACTTGCAGAAGAGCAAATATTGACAGCATTCTTTGCCTTACCTACTTTTAAAAATGCACATTCACACACCTTTTTTTTTTACAGCCTCTCCATTTTAGGAATTTGTCCCCCAGGCTCTTTCCCAGGCTGTTGCTGCCTTTAGATATATATTGGATTATGCTTGCTATATGATAATCTGACCAACAGTATCTCTGCACCACGAACACCAAGGAAAACCCCTTTGAAAGGTCTTGGCATGGCTGTGCACAGCTGAGGGAGCCACTGAAGGAGCACCCAGGCTTTGGAGCAGCTCTGGGGAGCTGGGCCATCAGCAGAGGCCCAGGTTTTGTGGGTGAGAGGTAGCTCCAGGCATGTGTGAGAGGGTTAACCCTTGCCATCACCCACCCACAGGCAAACACATCCCTGTTTGTGTGGTTTCTTTTTCCTGCATGGTTGCACTGGATTACTGTGCTGTGAGGATTTTTTCAATTGTAGTTTCTTTTCAATTACATGTGCTCAAAACAATACTGACAATTGCTCCCAGGGACTGCTGCTCTCACCATCATGGGCCAGTGCTCAGAGGGTGCAGGGAGGGCTCCTTGCATGTCCCTTGCATGAGTGGGGCAGTGAGGATGCCACGAGTTTGACTGTGCTTTCCTCCCTTGTCAGTGGAAAAGTTATGTGTCACAGGTAGGAGAGCTATAGCAGAAATTTTGCTTTAAAGAAGCAGAATACTCCCACTAGGCCAAATGTAGTTCTGCATTAGCTTCAGTGAGGACCTAATCTTAAATGACAGACCCAAGTCTGCTTGCTTCCAGGCAGGAACAGTCACTTTTATTCATCCAACCATAACACTTCCTAAACTATGCAGAAGCAGTGACACTGCAGCAACTCTTTCATCGCGACAGGACTGTGTAAACAGAATGAGTAAACAACGTATCTGTTCATTGTATCTACTGTGAGAATGAGTATGAAACGAGGTAATAAAAATCACTAAACACTCTTGATATTTTAACCAGCCCTCATTAGTCAGACATGATAAATATCAGTCAGAAAGATCCCACATCTGAAAGTACACATTTAGCTCACTGGTTATTTGAATAGTCAACACCATGTACATGCTGCCAGTTTCATTCAGCGAAGTGCTACCTCAGAAAGAAGCACTTCAGGGAAGGTTTCATCAAGTTGGAGCCCAAACCCAAGCCTTGTGTTCCACTTGCAAAGGAAGAGGTGTCTGGAGCGGCCACTTTCAAGCCAGATAAGGCAAGCTGAGGTAGCCATGGGTTGTTGCAATGAGCTGGGCTCAGATGTTTCACCTGTGTGCTTCTTTTAGGACAGGGAACTGAGATCCTTCCCACCTTCCTACAGAGACTGCTGGAGAGATAGGCACTGAGTGGGGTTGAGTGTGTGGTGTGCCCCAGGGACTTCAAGGGAGTGGGGTCAGTGCCTGCTCCCCACTTGTTGCTGCTCCTTTCAGCCACCTTTCATTGTGTGCAGCCATCCTTTCTATCCTCTTTTCTGGGGTATTTTTTCCTAGCAAATACAGGATTTCTTAGAAGAACACATGCCTATTTGGTTTCTATTTCCTGCATGGTTGCACTTGGATTAGTGTGCTGTGAGGATTTTTTCAGTTAAAGTTTCTTTTCAAGTACATGTTCCCAAACCATTATTGACTTCTGCGGCTTTGTGCTTTTATTACTGATGACGAAATTCTGAATCACCCTTCCTGGTGATCAACAATTGGCACTGAGAAAAGAGTAGTTCCCTCACAGTTTTTCATTATATTTTTGGGGCAGAATGAAAAAAGGAAAATGACAGTTGGCCTATGCAACACGTCAGTGCTTATACCGGATCTAATTCTGCTCTCATGCTGGTGTGTACCAAGTTACTCCTAAGATTTAGCTGTGAAAAGGCAGACAGTCTCACAGTCCTTCCTGCTGGCTACGTTATGCTCTTCCAGCCATTTTACTGTTAACTTTATAAGGTGGATATTGGTCCTTACATGCTATAACCATGTGATCACAGAAGATACACATTTGTCAAAACAACTGTGCCCCCAAATGATGTGCAAAATGCATGTGAAGCATCTGTGTTGCTTTCAAAAATCAAACTCTAACTTTTTCAGAACGGAAATCTGTGGTCATGTGAAAATGAGTAAGACAATTACAAAAGAATAACACTGTATTTCCATTGCTGAGGGCCATATTTATATCTGAGTAGCTAAGTAGAGGTTTCAAAGAGAAGTATTTTAGTCACACACTTGAGTCTACAAGAAGTCTTTGTAAATCAAAATGAAATCTCTGTAACTACCAAAAGCTCCAATCATCAACCTATTTGCAGTTCTAACTACTTGGTTTATGGTGGGGCTAGCTTGGGAAAAATTTCCTTGTGTCTCCCTGCCTCCCACTGAGGAATAACTACGAAGGTTGGAGAAGAAGCATTTATGCTGTATTTATGCTTAACCACCACATCTCCAGCTCTGAAAATGGCATTTCTACAAGACACGTATTTGTTTCCCACAGAATAATTCTTTCTTCGGTTTCTCTTCCCCATTACACTAAATCACTCAGAGAACCATGGCTAAGCTATTTCAAAACTAGTGCACGCCAGGAATCAGATAATTGCATACTGGCAACGTACCTGACCCAAAAGTTCCTGAGATTCAGAAATGAGGCAAAATCACAGCTCACATCACGGAGAAGAGATTGCATTTAGTACATGTGTAAATGAGACCACATTTTGACTCATTGCATCAATTTCTGGCTTCCCACTTATGCAAACTTATTGACCTTGCGGATGCCTGAATGGGGCGGGTTTTAGGAGACATCTGGTAGTTTGAAATCGTGAAAAAGCAGCCAGAACACGGATCTTGCAAGGAAGTTATTTAATGCTGAGTGAGTACAGTGAAAGTTCTACAGTCATGCACTGGTATAAGGGAGTTATTTCATTATGTCTAAGGTACTAGCACAGGATATAGCAATGTGTTGAAACATTATTTTCCAGTAAGTTCTGAAAATCATAAGAAAGTTAGGAATTTGGTCTGAACAGACATTAAATAATAGAAAATAAGTGTTATTAATGACTCTTATTAAAAAAAAAAAGTTGACCATTACAAAGATAGTAACAATAATAGCAACAGCTGTGTGGTAGTTTGACCTAGGGAGGAGAAACTCAGAGAGAAGTTTTCCCTGTGAGTACTCCCCTGGGAGTTGATAGTGACCAATTGGAGGCTGGTTTGGTTATTGACAGCGTGAAGAACCAATTGGAGAAAGCTAGTTCACTCCGTGAACAAACATTTTGAAGGAGGTAATCCGGAACTGAGTTCTCTTGGCTTTTCTGGCAGCAGTGCAGGTAACAGGGCCCTGGCCTGGCTCCACTGCAGGCTTGTGGGCCTGGCAGGGGGGCAGGGCCGGGCCCCCCTGTCTGGGGGGCTGGCATGTCCTGGCAGAGAGAAAGGGGGTGGCCATGGACAGTAACCAGAAAAACTCAGACTCATGAAAAATCCCAGCTGCTTTTCCCCCCCTCCTCCTCTTCCAGCGTGGCTGGTTTCCGAGATCCTGGCAAAGCTCCAGCACTGTAGCCTTGGTTTTTTTTCTTTTCCCTGTGCAAAAATCTTAACTCTTTCAATGCTCTCATGAGACTTGCAGACTTTTTTCAATCCTCCCCAGAGTAAAAGGGAGAAAAGAGATATTCTGAAGTCAGTGAAGCAAGAGCTAAGTCTAAGTTTTTTTTTAAATGGAAGGAGAATAAGGAGATGCTGTGAAAATGACTGAAAATCCTTTTGTAAGATTGTAAGAATGAACTGATGTACTGAATATTCCTATAAACCATAGAAAAAGACATGGGCGGGGGTTTGGAAACATTCCATTTGATAGATCATTTGACCAAAGGCACCTGTGTTGAAAATCTTTTGTCCCAAGGAAAAAAAAGAATCTTGGTTTTCTGAAGATGAAGCATGAACAGAAAGAAAAGAAATAAAGAAAACCTTTGCTTTGGAACATTTCATTCTTAGAAGTAATACCTCACGTATTTTGACCATGACCTACAAGTACAGCTCTGGGAAGGCTGTGGAGTTGGAAAGAGTGCCACGATTGCAAGTTTCCGGCGGATGCAAAATCATGAAAATAAAACCACCGAAAACTATTTTCTACCTTCTTGTAGAAGAGTCCCTATAGCCTAACAAGAGGAAGCTTCTCTCTCCAAAGTAAACAGAAAAAGGGACTGTTTGAGTTGGGAATTAATTGAAGTAGTTTTTTGTATGTTTGTTTCATTGTTATGAAGGTTGGAAAAAAGACAGAAAGAGTAGTCTAAAAATCTTACTCTGAATTCTTTTTTTTTTTTCTTTGTGTAGTTAATAAATTTCTTCTTATACCCTCTTAAGTTTTAAGCCTGCCTTGCTTCTACTCCTAGTTCTGTCTCACAACAAAAAATAAGTATATTTTAATTAACAAATCAAAACCATGACATTATTTAGTGCATTAGCTGAAAAAAACAAACTTAAACCAAGACAAGCTGTGACAACACAGTAGGGCAGATTATTTGAGGATAATTTTTTTTCACTACCATAGGGTACCAGCTGTTGTTTGAAGTTGAAAGCCTCTCTGTGGTGTGCTTATTCCACTGGGTTAATCTTTCTGTGGATTGAAACATGAGGCAGGGGAAGGGTAAGGAGAGAGTTCACATTTGAGCTGGTTACAGCACTGTCTGGAAAGTGCAGTGTTCCAATTAGTGAAGTCTTGGACACTAACACAGTCTCCTCAGGGACGTCTGCCGAACACATACTGATGACCTACAAAGCTGACCATCGCTGTCTAGGCTGTTCCTCTAAATTGCTGATGGCTTGATTGCAACCTACTTTTAGTTTATTCCCACCAGCAGATATTCCCCTATACCAACCCTAAAGCAAAGCTGGAAGCTACTAATACTCACATACAGTAGTCACTATTATGTCTTAGCTCACCCGGAATAATTTCAGTCAGTGATGGATCAGAAATACGGGAACTAAAGGCTTAACAGTTAAGCTCCACTTGGAGTAACCTAACCACTTTTTGCTCTGGTTTTCATTCAAAGGGGGAGTAGACTAACAGCTTTGATAGCTTTGCTATTACCTTCAAAGAGTAATGATCTCCCCTATCTTCTTCTCCAATGACCCTTTTAACCTGGTTGTTAAATACTGAGCAGGATGGAATAAAATTCTGCTCGGTTGCTTTTTGGTTGCTGTCTGGGGATGTGATCTTCACTATTTTTATTCAAGGGACACTACTATATTCACCAAACAGAGCAGACAGTGCTTGATGAATGGGCAGTTCTATTCAACATTTATTTTTTACTCTCCTCAGTCAGTGTGTGTCTTTAGGCATCATCTCTTGAGTACCATGTTAGCCTTATTCCAAATACAGCCTCCTGAGCTTTCTTATGGGCTCACTGTCTTTGTCCCTTGCCAAAACTTGTATGAGATGGATCTTATTTAGGGGACTAAGGGGTAAAACTGTCAGAGGTTGCACTAATATTATTTTGGCCCACATGCTGGTGTTTAAGTTATAAAAACTGCAAACTCTAAAAGTGGGGTTTTAGAATGGAAAGTACTAGATATGTTTAGCTGACTCACAGTATCCATGAACACTTAACATGTCTTCTTCAGTGAACGAAGCTGTGTCAATATAGTAATGAAATTCATATAGGGAAAAAACACACAGACATTTGAACAAATGTCCTTTGTGTCCTAATCATCAATGTACCAACTATCTCCAAGTCTGTACAGGCTGATATTCCTTTTCAAACAAAAAAAAAAGAGGCAAAATTGATAAAAGAAACAGTATTTCACTGGAAAACAAAAGAGAAAATTTCAGGTCAGAATATGGAGTAGCTCTTAAATAAACTTACAAATTAGGTTCTGCCCAGTCACTTTCTTCACATATCAGTTAATGTATCCAGGGACCTAGGTCTGGAAGGATGCACTGTTTTGAGAAGCAGGTCATGTTTAATAACACCTCACTAGAAATACTCTGTGACTGGGTCAGCTCCCCTTTGAATATCTAAACCAGGGGCTAGGTTTTCCAGAACAGTCATGCAAAATTGAATCTTAAACTGTTCTGATAATATGACCTTAAATACCACTAAAAGGACGCACTGCATCGCTTTTGTAAATTTAAATCTTTTTTGGAGGAAGCCTAATTGGAAACAGAGTATCTCAATATAGGTGAATGGAAATATTTGGAGGCAGAGAAAGACAAAGGGAACAGGGCAGAATTTGATTCCAACTCTTTTTGTCTGTCCTACAAAAGCAGTTTAGTAACTACTGTGCATTTCAGGAAAGTCATATTTTCCCGAAGGAATGCAAATGACAATCTGCTTGTTACACACACAAAAAGAGAACCTGTATCATCCTCTTAGCCAGTACAGCTATAGCCACAGCACTGTTGGCTGCTGCTTTTTGCCTATTGCTCCAAGTTTCAACATAAGATTAATAACTGGAGAGGGAGAACAAGCACTGCAGCTTGGAAAAATTTCAAAGAAAACTGCAATTGTTGGTAACAACATGATGCTATGCTGACTGTATAAACATAACTATATTAGGCACTTACAACAAAGTGGAGAAAAAAACAAAAAGGAGAGGATAAAAACATTCAGGTCTATTAAAGAGAGAAAGAGGAAGGGAGAGAGACACAGAGAGACTGTCACCTCCAGCTAATCTAGCTATGACCCAACCACTATTTTTTATTATTCCAACTGAGAGGAACCTACAGATCAGAAATTGTTTTGATTTAAAACTTTCAAAAATAAATACATTTAAAATTACATCATTTCCCTAGCACTTCAACTTCTGCTGTGGGAGGCTGATAAAAATAATGAGTGTCTTGCCCCTTTCTCCCTAAATGAATATACAATTGTCACCAGAAAGCTTCATCCATGCCAAAAATTATGGGAAATTGAGAACTTTAAGCGAGCTGGGCGGTATTGCAGCAGTGAAGGGTTTAGGATGTCACCTTAAAAAGAGGAAATCCCTGAAATGGGACTGGTGCCTCTGCAGTTATCTCTAAGCATTTGTGCACTCTACTCTCATGCTCCCTTCTTAGTTTTTAATTAATTGGTTTTGTGTAAAAGCTCTGATGCTGAAAGAGATTACTATTTTAAAAAATTCCTCTGTAGCTGCTTCCTGCCCCTGTGGCTGGCTGCTACTGGACAAGTGCTTCTCCTTCTACTGCTCTATCTCAATCAAGAGCTGTGAGGAGATCAGAAAATGGCATTTTCTACATGAGACATGCAGACCTTTAAAGTCAACAACCTTGAGCCTAATTCATCCAAGCCACTTGCTTTGTAAAAATGAGCTGGGAAGTCCTTTTCTCACCCTTCCTTGGCCTCCTGCCGCCCTGAGTGCCTTCTGCCACCTTGGGAACTATGCTCTGTCCCAATGCCTGGCATCCTTCTGATTATTTTTTTTTAACTCATGCTGCCCCATCACTTTCCCCAGCTGACATTTTAGAGAGTATAGAAGTGCAGATCCTCAGTTGCTCATCAGGTAAGTCATAGACCAAAGCTTGAATACAGATTTCTCCAGCCACCCTGGAGGGCTGAACACTGGAAGTCATTGCTGTCTGATATGTGATTGAGAATTCAAACTGATGGACACAGAGTTACTCTTTAGTAATAAGATTTTTTTCTTTATTAAGTTGTGGGTTCGATTTTTTACAGTTAAATCTGCCAGTTCAAAATGTACAGTGGGTGTATTACATTTATAGTTTATATAATTTATTATAATTTTATTATTTATATAATTTATTATAATTTTGGGTGCATTAAATTTATAATTTATATAAATTATAAATTTATATAAATAAATTTTTAATTTCTTGGGATGAGGTACTTTACAGAGATGTCCAACAACATGGAGCTAGAGCAGGAACCTCTGAACTTGGGAGAAAGCTGCCAGGTCTTGACCTGGTGCCTTGACTGCCTGAAAATGTCCTGTTCCCCTGAGGCCACCTTGTGTCACTCGAAGCCAAACAGCGTGTGGAGAGAAGCTGGAGCTTGAATATTTATGTTCTGTAGAGTAGGACTTGATATCCAGCCATGGTACCTATCCTGCCAAATGAATAAATTTTATATTATATGTCACTGAGAGGTGTGGGTCCATTTGAGTGCCTACCCCAGTTTCTCCATAACAATATCCAAAGTTTAAATAGCAAGAAAAGTTGCCTTGCCTGTAGGCAGGCTACAAAACAATGCATAAAATTAGAACTGACCTCCTAGTGACATAGTTTTCTTTAGAAACGACATGCTGAGAAAAAAATGAGGCAGTATTAGGTTTTTCTACAAGACTGCTATAGAGATGAAAAATATCCCTGCTAAAATAAAGTCTTTTAAAAATTTGGCCGTAAGAATATTTTTTTAAAATGCACTTTTCACATATTCAGCAGCTTTGCTATAAAAGTCTATCCCTGAAAGGAAATATCCACCTCCTCACTTCTTAAAATATCATCTCAGGTTTTTGATCATCTAAATGTTAATTAGGATGCTGGAACACCATGGTAAATAAACTAACAGCTATTATTGAAAGATAAAGTCCCCGTCCTCTAAACAGTAAACATGCTAAATCATGTCTAACATTCTTTGCTCTGTACAAACTGGAACTGATATGTCAATACCTACTTTTCTAGAAAATTTTCAAGACTGATGAGCCTGTGCTTATAGGTCTTTGAACTGGGCTGCTTTGCTGAGAAGGAAAATATTTCAGAAAATATAGGCATAGATTTGCCTGTGGGAGGTGATGGTGCTGGAGCTGAACAGGACAAGGGAACACAGAGAAATTAAACTTGTTGTGTTATCTCAAATGAGGACAAGCAGAGATGAATTCCTGATTTCAGTAGTATTAGTAAACATAGTAACTCTTCTTGAGGTGAAGATGATGAAATTTAGATTTCGAACAAGATCTCCATTTTGACAGGCTCAGGTTATTTGCACCTGTGTTCTTAAATGCTTTGAAATGAAAAGTCATCAGTTGCAGCCTTTTTTTCCTGTGTTTTGAAATTCTCTGAAAAAGCAGTTGAATTTTGTAAGGCTGCTCACATGTGCCAAAACCTTTATCTTCCAAGGGTCTTGTACCATTACAGAGGAGTTCGAAAAGAAGAAACAAGAAATCTGAACAAAAACTGTGATGTGAAATGAAGACCAGGACTGTGAGCTTGCGGAAAATGTGGGAAAAGAATTACAGAACAAAAGAAGAGTCTGCTCAGCAAAGGGATTTAATGTCCTCTCTCCTCTGCTAATGGATTTTTAGTACAGCCTGTTGCTTATGTGGCTCCATCATCATCAATGGGCTTGAAATGAGAGACTGCCAGAAGATCAGGAAAATCAATTATAATTATAAAATGTTTAATTAAAAAAAAAAAGCCCCATAATACATATATAGCTGGGTGTTCACTGGTCTTCTGCTGTTTCAGACTTTCTGAGAGTTTGGGCACTTTCTTCCTGCAGTAAAACCACTCCCTCACCAGCTCAAGTTCCCAGTGTTGTTGCACATCTATGTTAGCACAAACTGACTGGCAGTGCCTGCAGTAATGGGCCTTGCATAGAAAGTGCTGATGTATGATTTACCAGGACCACAATTCCTCTTCCTCCTTTTTCCACTTTACAGTAGCTAGTGATGGAGATGGTAAATGAAGCAAAGAAGATAACTACATGCGGATAAAATCTAGTGCTTGGTCAGGATTTGGCCACACGCGCAGATTTTCATTCCAAAGTCATTTCTTACCTTGGACCATACATAGCTAAGGAGGATCACCAGAAGCTACAGATGTAATTGACAGCATGATTTGCTTGGACTGGAGGGAATTCAGGGCACCACCATAAGTAACTGGGTAGCTACACCACTTTGCTGGGATTAGTTTTCAGAGTAGTTATTTCTACAATTAGTCACAACGTGCTTCTATCTTTCAGAATTTTGCAATCACATTTTATAGCAAAATGTGTTTCAGTTTCTTTTCCATGTGGAAAATACACAATCATAGAATCAATTAGTTTGGGAAAGACCTCTGAGATCATTGATCCAACCCATGACCTAACACAAGACTGTCAACCAGACCATGGCATTGAATGCTGCATCCAGTCTTTCCTTAAACTCCAGAACAGTGACACCACCACCTCCCTGGCAGCCCCTTCCAATATCTGTTCCCACTTTCTGTAAATTCTTCCTGATTTCCAACCAATGGAAAAATATTCAAGTAAAACCTTTCACACCAAGTGCAGGTTTGGCATGGGGTGGGGGTGTTAATTTTTTTCCAGAAATAGTTACCAATTTCAGTGAAATCACACAGGTTGGGCAGTAAAAACACTTCATTTACAACTGGCATCTGCTCAAAGAGGTAATCTCAGTCTCCTCTGTTATAACCTGAGAGAATTCATTACTTGACACATTGCAGAACTGGCATAAAGCACATCTACAGGTACGCTTCCATGTGGCACCAATTACTAATTAAATGTATTAGAAAAATTCCTGTCAAGTGATTGTACAGAAGTTTATGTAGCTCAGCAAAGCAAAAAGAATATTACTTGCCCAAGGGTCAATCTGGACAGTGAAAAAAATGGGGACATTAAGCTGAAGTTTCACTCTATTTCTAAATACTTAAATCATTAATCAAAATCACCAAAAATCTGCTTTTTAAGATTTTGTCTATCCACATGAATAATTAAATGCATCATTTATAAACTGTCCATATTTAGACAGTATTTGCATTACCTGAATTCACCCTGGATTCCAGTAGGAACAAACCAAGCCAACACAAGCCATAGATTTTCTCATTTACACATGTGCTTTGCACCAGCATGGCTACATGGTTTGCTGTCCAAAAACTAAATTAACGTCAATCATAATTGTGCTACCACTATCAGGGGCAGGGAAACCCACAGGGGCAGCAAAAGGCTTGGCAGGTATTATCTGTCTGTTGTACAGTGTACAAAGCTGTAATATATAACAAAAGTCCAGCAAAAAAGCAGATCATTGTGTCAGAAGGTCCTGCACAGAGCTGAATGTCAATACAGATATTAAGATTTAGGAGCTGTCATAGGCAAAGAACAGGTGAAATTCTGAACAGGAACAAGCAGCAGGTAACTGCTGTGTAAGTGCATGGATGAATGTATGAAATGGAACCCTGAACTTTCAGACGGGAAGCTGCTACTTGCAACCTGCAACCACTATTAGCTGCTGGAAATGTTGGTAACACTCTGACTAAACAAAAGCGCCGTATCCCAAATCCTCCAACTAATAAAGAGACAGAAGACCAGAGCACTAGTAAAAAGGCTGATCATGTGCTGTTCTTATGCACATACATTATTTAGACTGGAGGAACCGTGAGCTTGGTTTCCAGAAAGAAGATCTGATGCCAAGAAGAGTTTCTGAGAGGAAGAAGTGGTCTCAGAAAGAAGAAGGGGGCTAAAGGTGAAGATCCTGGCCTGGGGAGGGATCTGGGAAATGCAGAAAGATCCTGACAATGAGGAAGCCATGGACATCAATGCTGTACATCAGTGATGGACATTCAGCGATGGACATCAATGACAGGGGATGACCAGAGAGTGTGCCTGAGATGGGCATCTTCAAGCCACATCACAGGAGGATAAAAAAATTACTTTCTGCCCAGTGTCACTAGCAGTGACCTCTTCATGCAGGGAAGGGGAGACTTAGGGAATGAAAGGCTGGTGGGGAGGGAAGAAGTTAATGTGAGGGCAAAATCTGTACTGTCATTGTTCAATAAAACCTGGTACCCAGATGCTCTCCACATTGGAATTTTTTATTGTGTAATAAACACTGCAAGACAGACAACATCTCACCTTGCTGCTGTAAACAGATGTTATAACCTGATACAATTCATTACTTGGCACATAGCAGTTCTGGCCTAAAGCACACCTACAGGTACACTTCCATGTGGCACCAGTTACTAATTAAATGAATAAGAAAATCTGTCAAATGATGGATACAGACAACTCCCTGCATGTTATAAAGGAAACTACCATGACACCGCAATTTTCAACTACATGTCATTTTCAACTGAGCATGTCTTCAGAATTAAAAGTCAGGACCCATGTGTTTGCAGCATCCTCCCGTGTACAAGATAAATTTATATCAAAGAGGAAAACCGCTCCAGATTATGTATACCTGAAAAACTAAAATTTCAGCAGTTCAGAGAAGAGCATTGGTGAAGTTGTGGTAGCTTGCATGCCTATTACCAAAGCAGAAAAACATGCGATGATCCATGTGAGCCACAAGGATCACTGCTCTCTGAGACATCCTTCTATATTAAGGACAGCAACAAGCAAATGTGGGCAGGCACTTTACTTGATGGCAGTGTGCTATTTCTGCAAAAGCATTTCTGTTAAGTGCCTCATATTAAGAGTTCTGCAACTCAGAGTAAGATAAAGCTTCAAATAATTTTGCTTCTAGATAATGCTTTTGTCACCTATTCAGCATTGTAATTATCCACAGAACAGTCACAATCTGGTAGATAAGGACTCTAAAGAGAAAAATAATGTTTTTACAAGAAGGTCAGCTTTAAAGAAGATGCACTTAATTTGCTTACCTGAAGACACCCAGTATCCCACGTGAGCTCTGGAAAAGTACATAGCAGGACATAAAAACCTCACTTGCATTCTGCTTCATCCCTTGGCCTTTAAAAAACCTTGAGCTTGCCACTGTGTTCTTCACTAGAGCCGGTAACAGGAGCAATGGTACCAGAAGCCTACTCACTACTGAGTAGAGTGTTTGGTGGTTTTTAATGTATTTTTTGATTAAAAATCACCATGGCTAACATAATATTAAAATATTAATTGTAGATGTTCTAGAAATGCTTATTGTTTTCCATCTAATTAAACAGCAAATGTTGGTCAACGTTTTTTAAAGTCCCTTTTAACTGAGGATTAACTGCAGTTTCATATTAATAGCAATTTCCCCCAAATTAAAGTGAGCTTGAAAATTATCTACTAACAAATGTGAAACATGTCTGATGCTGTTCAAGGACAAATTAGATTTGAAAATACATTTCCACCCTCTTTTCTCAGCTAAGCAGTTCCTGATTATCCAATTTACCAATAACATTCTTGCCTCATCTCAGAGGAGGAAGCCCTTCCAAAGGATAAACAAACTAAGTATTTTCTTTTCAATATTTGCTTTGAAGTATTTTTAACTCTTTGTTAACAAAGAAAAATAATAATTTAATGCAGTGATAATGTGTGGCTCCCTGTAGCTTTTCTACAAATACGGGGCTGTATGAATTGGATACTTTTTGTCATGTTTATCAAAAAATAGGAGTAGAAGTAGATGGAGCACACTTTTACTGTGCATACTATATGTGCTTCTATGTCTTTACTTCTGTTTATTCACATTTTTTTTATTTTAAGACAAACTATCCACTGTTGGGAAATTTTGGAGAGTCCAGATGGTATTACCTATACCTGACTGGTCTATAACTAGCAGTTAAATGCATATTGTACATTTTGGGTAAATTAGTACTTCATATTTCCATAAGGCTTTTGTTTGGCCCTTCTTACAGGGCTCCACTCAGAAGTGGGAAGGTCTATGCTTATGGAGATTTATTAACTCAAGAAAGAGATTGTAGGATTAAGCCAGGTTCAATTTCAATCTAATAGGGTAAAATGATTATTTTACACCAATTTTTAGCAGATGTGTGTTAAAAAAACACAATGTTTTTGTTTGCCCTAAACCTTACTGCACCAGAGAGAGATAAGACTTAAGTGTCTCACTCACACTGACTCTCAAAAGCGCTAGATTTAGGTGCCCAGAGCCATTCATTGTCATCAACTGAAACAATGCATCCTAAATCCAGGAGTAAATTTAGTGGAGGGAAGGAGGAGGTAGAGGCAGGGATTGTAGATCATTTAGTAATATATGGGATGGCACCTGATACCAGTTATTGAAAAGGTTACACAATAGCCCATTTTCAATGAACCACAGCATGACTGAGTTTGGAAATGACATCTGGAGATCATCTAGTCCAACCCCCTGGTGAATCAGGTTCTACTAGAGAAGGTTGTACAGGATAATGGCTAGATGGGCCTTGAATATCTCTGTAACATGAAACCCCACAACCTCTCTGTACAACCTGGTCCAGTGCTCTGTAACTCTCAGAGTAAATAAGTTCTTCCTCATTTTCAGGTGAATCTTCCTGTTTCAGTTTGTGCCTGTTGTCCCTTGTCCTCTCCCACGGCACTACTGAGCCTGGCTTCATCCTCTTGCAAACCCCGCTTCAGGTACTTACGACCATTGATGAGATCCCCTCCCAGTTGTCTTTACTCCAGGCTGAACAACCACAGCTCCCTTAGTCTGTCCTCTAAGCGAGGTGCTCCAGGCCCCCAAATCATCTTTGTAGCCCTCCACTGGACTTGCTCCAGGAGCTCCATGTATCTCTTGCCCAGGTAGCCCAGAACTGGACACAGCACTCCAGAGGAGTCCTCAACAGGGCTGAGTAGAGGGGCAGGGTCACCTCCCACAGCCTGCTGGCAAAGCTTTTCCTAATGCACTCCAGGATACCATTGGCCTTCTTGGCCCCAAGAACACTACTGGCTCTTGGACAGCTTGTTGTCCACTAGGACCCACAGAGCTGCTTTCAGGCAGGTCAGCTCCCAGCCTGTACTGGTGCCTGGGATTATTTCTACTCAGGTGCAGGACCCTGCATTTGCCTCTGTTGAATTTCTGGAGCTTCCCCTCCATACAACTCTTCAGGCTGCCCAGGTCTCACTGGATGTTAGCACAGGACTTGGGGGTATTGACCACTCCTCCTGGTTTTGTTATGTCAGTGAACTTGCTGAGGATACATCCATCCCTTCATCCAGGTCATTGATGAATGTGTTACACAAGACAGGACCTGGTACCAACCCCTGGGGAATGTCACTAGCAATGAGCCTCCAACTGGACTCTGTTTCTACCATTCAACCAGTTCTCAATCCACTCATCCAACACCTCCTGAGTTTGTCTACAAGGGTGTTATGTGAGACATTGTCAAAAGACTTGCTGAAGTCAAGGTAGTCAATATCCACCACTGTCCCCTCATCTACCCAGCCAGTCATGCGATCATAGAAGGCTATCAGATTGGTCTGGCATGATTTCATGGTTTTTCATCACAAATGAAAAAAAAAGAGTCTGGCTTCAGCTGCTTTTGAAAGCTTCTTTCCATTGGAAAACTCTTAATAATAAACAACACAAATTTATTCTATAATAGTAATAGTGTCTCTGGAGAGTAGATGTGGGAAGGCTTGGCTGTGACTACACAAGCCCTGCTCCAGGGATATGTCTGCCTCGCTGGAAGCTCTTTACCCTTCGCTACAGGGGACAACTCTTGTTCTGATGAAGTGGTGACACAAATCTCTTCCCTCAAGGTCATCTATGTTGGGAGATGCTAGAGAGACTAGGAAGAGTGGAGGACAGGACTGAATGAATAACATTATTTTTTCCTTCATCCTGCAAGACAAGTAAAAATGCCTTTTTTTGGTTTTGTTTTTTCCAAGATCTCTGTCAAAAGAATCTTCCAAACTACTATAGCCTTGGAAAAAGTCAGTTACAGTCATGCTTCCAGGAGTACTTCTACTTTTTCTTTTGGCCAAGAAGTGGTAATCAATCTGTGACAGTTTACTGCTCCTTTGTTTACCTGGATAATGCTGGATGTAGGCAGGTTTGGACCAAACTAGAATGCTTACTTCATGAAATGAGGCAGAAAGCTTGAAAAAAATCAAGCATATTTTTTAAGAGAGACCTGATCAGACTGGACGAAGAAAGCACTGTGTCATAGTTTCTGCAAAATTTTTCTATATTTAATAAACATCGACATAAATTATAGTTATATAAACACTTCCTCTAACCATGGAGTTTTTCCAGTACTTATTAGTTGCAGTTACTGATAGTCTAAGAGAAGAGTTCAAATGCAGGAACTAACAGAAAAGGGGAATCATAGCTTCAGTCTAGACATCTTTCTTTCCTTATTCTTGCATTTGAGAAGCTTGGTCAGTTTATCAACTTGGAGCCTAACTTTCTGGAGGATTTTACAATACAGTTTTGGGGGTAAAAGAGTTGAAAGTTCTAGCAGTCAGAACTGCACAGTGAAATAAAGGAATACAGGCTGCTTTTAAAAGATGAAGTGAGAAAGAATTATTAATGGTACTTTTTTGGCTGTCTGAACCTCCAGAATGACTGGCTAAACCAGAAGAGACAGTGGTAGGAGTGAGTCAATTCTGAAGGGATAACACAATTTCACTGCTTAAGCACTATTGATTAATAGACTGAAAGGAAGCTGTGCTACAGCTGTATTTTGGTTTTATCTTTTTTACTTGTTTTTTTGTTTTCCACAGGTTTCTCTAACCGCAGTCTGGTTAGTTCCCTGAGAAGACAGGTACTGAGTTATTTACCTCCAGAGCTGCAAAGGTCCAGAGAATCTGCATCCAAACCAGAAATCTGGTTGCCCTAACACCTATAAGTGCATATATCTCAGCTACCTAAGCCAGGGGTGGCATGACCCAGAAGGACATGGTTTTGACTGTTACTAGACATTGCAGACCACGATTTTTTCTGGTCTTTCTGCAGTTTTGTTCCAGGCAAACTTCTAACAGGTTCTAACAGGTATGCAAAAAAACCCAGGTGTTTGATTAAAATTCTGTGCCATAGTTGAGGTTAAGAATGGAGTGAAACAGTTAAGTACACTTTGGAAACACAAAGAAAGATACAATATAAACAAGCAGATACTTCTTTAAAACACAGCTTTGAAAGATGGACTTTAAAGTAATATATTTTTTAAAGCAAAGTCCTTTACATTTTTTCTTCATTACTTATATTTGACTTAGATGGGAATACATTAATTGCATGTAATATGCTTGGAATATGTGGGAAATAACATATTTTCCACGTGAATCAGCACAGGAAATGATCTGCAAATGAGTAAAACATTGAGAATTCTACAGATGGAGGTTTTTCTTAAAAAATACACAATATTTTTCAACTATAGAGTACTGACATCATGTTTTCTTCAACAGTGGAGTGTCATGGAGATGACTGATGACACACCAGAGACTGAAGAAGAGCAAGAACTTGCTTCTGGTCAGCATAGCTTAAGACTGTAATCTGATGCAATATTAATTTAATTTTAGTATCTATCTTTGTATCTATCTTTGCTGGTGCCAGGCAGTTTTGCCTCCCTTAACTTGCCATTGCCAAAGCTTACCACATTCTCACTAAACACAGAAAATGGTAGATAACACAATGCAAACTCGGAGGTATCTGACTTGGTTTTCTTTTCACTGTGATGTAAAATAAAAACCCCATAAAACCAGTGTCTCCTAAATTATGATCTAATAATATGTTCCACAAGGCACTTTGATTTTCAAAATTTTCCCTTGCTGGGGTTAGATATTAAAATAGTGATAAATACTACTACTAAACCCAGAAAGTTAATGGTTTTCTAAGATACAAACTGTGAGAGGATGTTCAAGGGTAGATATGTTTAGGAAAATATTCAGTCCTCCATGGAGCTGAAACCTCAGTCTTAAACTAACCGATTCTAGGCACTCACAGTGGCAAAACAGTGAATGGGAGAAAGGAGTACGGAGTCTGCTCCAACACACTACTGATTTGCTTTGAAATTTTGTGAATTATTACTGTTGAATTCATTATTAGAAATGATTATTTTATTGGAGAATTAGATGCTGTAAGAAGGTCCCATTAATGTAAAATGGATTCTGCATGCACTCTTCAAAGCTCCCTCAAATGTGAATTTTCCTCCATTATTTCATTTGACAGAAAATTACTGCTTGTGTATCAAATTTTTCTTCTGTTTACTGAGGTGGAACTTAAGTCTCAGTCTAGTACAATTAGTAGGAACACTGCGACTCCTGCCTTTAAAGTGAGGTATGAAGCACACTATTGACACTCTTTTTTCTCTTTTGAAATCAAATCAATAAACAGATGTTCTTCTGAATATGTTGCATTGCACTCTGGGATGCATGTAAAACATTTGAAAGAGTAAATTTACTGATATATATATATACTGATTACGATGCCTTGGGTTTTAGCTTTTATATTTTTCAGATTTTCTGCTGCTTAGTGTGTAACTCCGAAACTTCATGTTAGGTGTTAGTAAGTTCTCTTCACAGGGTAGTTAGAAAAAACAATCTCTTCCCAGCTAGAGAATCAAGGACAACTCTTACACAAAAAGCATAAACAACGGCAAAGGGAAGGGGGCAAGCCAGGGGGTTGAGACTTCATAACCTGAAGCTGTGGTTGGACAATTGACCCCAATATGTGGATGAACCACTGCATCCCAAAGGCAACATTTGGCTAATAGTGCCCAGGAATCAAAGAAGGATAATGGACATATTTTTTTCTAGTAAGATAATGTTTCAAGTTCTTTAATTTTGCTGTGAAAAGAGCAGCACAGGAAACCTCCTGCCTGTGTTCCATGTGTCCTGCTCACTTTGAAGCTACAGACAGATTCTGCCACATGAGTGAGACTGAAGCAGTCACTGCATGTTCATGCTGTGCACTGCTGTGTACCAAACAGAGCTGCTTAGTTCAGAGATCAGAATGCCATTTAAGGTGAACCTGGAATCATTCTTGGCGGCAAAATTGAAACCATCTAAAGTCAAGACACAATTTTCCTGGAATCTTTCCTCCAGTCTTCAAAGCATGTATCTGTCTTTGTCTTTATTCTCATCAATGAGGAATTTAAAGTCATAGACTCATTACTCTTAAGTGTAGCTGCTTGTGAAAAATGCAAACAGAGAGAACAAATAGGCTCCACGTTTCAATCATAAATTCAGAGTCCCTGAACAGAAATGAGGCTTTTTCAGTCTGTCTTTGGGAGCAGGCTTGACAGAGTTTCCTGAAAGCTGCCTGTTTTGCTTCTCTATTCCTATAACCCACAGCTGCACAACCTATAGGGATTAATTGAATGGCAAACAGTAACATTGAGATCTACCATGCTGCTTAAAATACAATACAGCAAAAGCAGGCATGACTGCAGAAAGGATCAAAGAGAGAAGATGGCAGGAATAGAGAAGATGTTTATCTATGAAAATCAGGGTATCTATACTCTAAGGCATCTTAAGGTAAAACTCTTAACATCTTTTCTGCCTTACCTCTAAACAGAGATGAGGTGGAGGAAGCCAGAGAAATTCACCTGACTCAGACTGCTACCAGACAAAATAGGTCACGTTATTTTCTTCAGCAATTAGAAAAGGCTTCTTTAGCTAATGAAGTGGCCAAGACACAGAACTGAAAAACAAAGCCCTCAGCAGAGAGAACAGAAAAAGTTCAGAAAGCACATGGGGTTAAAGCTGATGTTTTGATGCTTAGAGCTGTGCTTCAGGACTTTCCTATTCCAGGAGACACAGATTGCCCAGCAAAGAAGGACAGGAGTGTTTACGAACTGTATTTACTCTCTGCAAAGTTTGCTGTCAGCAATAATCTGTCATGAGCAGCAGTATTTTGAAACACTACTGCTGAGTCAAGGAGATTTGTGATGATATTTATGTCCATACAACTTCACAAGAAGCTGCCAGAAATTCAAGGAACTCATATTTGCAGTATATATTTGTATATTTGTGAAAGTAAGCTTTGATAGAACATCCATCCACATTACTGAAGGAGACAAATTCTGGGCCTTTTCCCATATATAAACTTATTTCAATTAACTGCTCTTCCAGACTTCCTGTCAATTCCTGGACTTCCCTGATACTGACACTTCACTGCTTCTCTCTTTCATTTATTTTATCATTTAAAGTAGAAAGAAACCTTAAAAGACTGGAAAGTGACACCAAAAGATTGTGATTAAAATTCCTTAGTTTTCTTGGATTCAGTACAGCTGTGGTGAAGTGAGAATACAAGTTAATTTATGGAAGCAAGATTGTCTTGCATCAATTTTAATGTTCTGTAGACAGCTGCCTTTTCCAAAGACCACAAATTCCTCACATAAGTGGGGAGCACTGAGCACCCACATTTGAAAAATGTTGATCAGTCCTATCAGCATCTTTAAAGAAATTACCATACTGTTACCTAAAAGGCAGTAACTTCCATACCAAGGGACGTAAGTTTCTGACAGTGAGCTATTCAAACTGCAGACAGTATTTTGAACTCAAAGACCTGTACTACTTCTACATTAAGCTAAATCAGTTTTTAAGTCCTTATCCTGCCAAAAAGCTTGGAAATTGTGTCTCTCACTTTTACCTTGGTAAATTGCCACTCAATTTACTCCTGCTCTACTATGCTGGACAAGTAGATGGTAAGTAAGCAGGAAGACCAAATCATGTGCACAACACTAGCCACAAGGATGTGAATTTCCAGGATCAGATTTCTGAATAGCAACTCCTGCAGCTTCCCACTGTGGTGGCCACGCAGGCACCTCCAGGCACTTGCACTTCTCTCTTGACCTCTCCTTGCAAAGCCTCATGGATGATCTGAATGGATGCTGACTTTTTAGGTCTTCACACTGCACTGAAAATTACCTTACAAGCAGGGTTCAGCGGAGAGGTTTTTTCTGCACACTAGAGACAGTAACAAAATTATCTCCTGTCTGTCAGTCAGTCAGTCCCTGACTGGAACTTAAATACTCATGGACATCATCAAAGAGCAGATAAGCATATCTTTCAAACATAAAAAGTTAGTGCAAGGTTTGTGCATAGGAGGAATCAGGTAGAAGAACCCCAAGAAAATCTGCAGTGTAAATTTGGCTGGTATATTTGGTTTTTGACCGAGTATCCAAAAATATTCATCCTAGATAGCCAACAGTCACACCCATACAAGCAGATAAGAGGCTACCACCCAGCAGATGCTACTGCTTGTCCCTTAAGTGACTTGTGGGACATCTGGGGGAGGTAGGTATGGTCACCACAGTGAAAGGGAACTGAGGGTGATGCAGTGTGTGAGGGCAGACATGAGGAGAAAATGAGTTAAAATTACTGCTATGGGAAAGAGAGAGGACAGTGGACACATTAGCAATATGGATTTCTGCTGCATCTAGTGTAGCATACGACTTGTGCTTGGTGCTCTGTCTAACCTGAATGACAGAAGAGTTTGATTTCAGCTGAATCCCTCACCTGTAATTTGTGATAACAATATGTGCCTACAGGGCAAGACATCTGTCAACATACATAGAACTTGTGTTAGCCTGTGGCAGATATGACATAGATCCACAACGTCTCTGCATGAATATTCTCAAGGAGACATCTGGGCTCACAGAAGTTAGAGAAAGGTCATCCTGCAAGTTCTAGCATGGACACACAATGAGATTTAAAATAAAATGTTTCTTACCAACAATCATATGGTTGCAGACATCACAGAAGGTTGGTTTTTTGAAGATGTGCTCCTGGAAGATATGAGTCTTGTTTTCTGGCAGCTGTTGGGCTCTGGTGGGTGAAGATGCCTGGCTCTCTGAGTTGGGGAGCTGCCCAGTGCTTGTGCTCACCTCAGGCATCAAGTCTACTTGCAGTTTCACATCACTATTAGTCCTCTGGAAGAAATTGTCTGCACTTTTACTCCGCAAGCTTTTCGTCTTGAAGGAGAGGGATCGTTTCAGTTTCTGAAGCTGCAAAAAATAAACCAGTTATAATTACTATTTTTTTCTACTCTATGAGCAATGCAAGGCTCCTGATTGTGGGGTGTGTTGCTGCCAAGTGAACCTCGGAGCTTCTGTCAGACCTTGAACCACCTGAACAATAAAACTGACTTTAAAATTTAATCAGCAATTTCTGAGCAAAGAAAACACATCAGAAAACAATCTACCCTACATATGTTTTCTGATGGACAATAAACTTGATAGTCCTAATGAATGCTTTTTTTGGTCTTTATTTGCAGATATGACAGTAAAGATGTATTGCTGCAAGTTGTAGGCATTGAAGAATACATCCATCGTATTCAAGCATGAGGGAACTTAGAGCATTCATCCTCTAAAAATACTTCAGTCTGTAAAGCCATTATAGGAATAGCTGTTAAATGGTGGTACATGACAAGTGAATTCAGTAAATATATTTGATATTCTTAAATTTCTTGAATTTGGCTGAAAAAGATTGTATGCATTTTATATTATATATATTTTAGATTATAAGCATTTGATTAGCTTTGACTAAGAATTCTAATTTTATTTACTTTTTTAAGGACAGAAGTCTTAACAGCAGTAAGAATGTAATTAGTAGGCCAATTGATAGTTAATGCATTAATTTATACTAGTTAACACACATTTGCATGTGTTCTTGTGTGTTGTATTGTGTGTTGATTGTCAGACTATCAAGCACCACAATAAGGCATTACTAAATTAGAGTTGTTAACTCAAAGTCTTTATCTGTAAATGCTCTTGTGCAATATCAACCATCCTCTCTTTTTTCATCTTCTTCCCTAATTTCGTATAAGGCTGAGAAGGTGTTGGGGGTTGAATTGTTCCCTTTTTCTTTCTGTGGAATTTTCTCCATTTGTTATGCTAAGTATTTGTGGCTACACCGTAGTAGCAATAGTTTTTCCCTCGTAGGGGGTGGGGGATAAGGGGAGACCGGAAAAGGAAAGGTGGGACAGGGGCCTGGGCGCGCTCTCTCTCTCTCTCTCGCTGGCTCGTGGAGTGGAAGGAAGACGGCCGGGGCTCCTACCCAGCATCTTCCCTGCCATCCCAACGCCGGGAGCCACATTCCGTGCTGTCGGACATCGCACTGCTGCCTTCCTGCTTCGTTCTACTACCTCCGGACACTCGGCCGGGCCACGACTGACACCGTGAGGAGGGAGTCTCCCCTCCATCCCCCTCGCACACCTGGGCCGCCGCCGCCATCACTCGAGCCCCAACCCCCCCTTCAGCTGCACGGGACCTGCCCTGTCCACACAGCACTGGTAACTGAGCGCAGAGAGAGACGGCCTGTGGCCAGAGGGACTCGAACTGAGCTATACTGTTCTGTTTTGTTATTAGTTTTTATAGCTGTTGTTGTTTCTGCTCTTTGCCTTGTTAGATATAATAGTAAAGAACTGTTATTCCTATCCCCGTATCTTCTGCCTGAAGGGCTCTGATTTGCAACTATAATAATTAGAAGGGAGGGGGGTTGCATTCTCCATCTCAAAAAAAAAAAAAAGGGGTTCTTGCCTTTCTTTAACAAATACCTGTCTTTCAAACCAAGACAGAAGGGTACTGGATGAGGCACGGAAATGATTAGGAAATTAGCCACATGAATTTGTGGCTTTGTCAGCTCCAACATCCCACAGGGAGAGGCCAGGTAAAATGAAAGCCAGCTCTGAGTCTGCTTTGTGTTTGCCCTCTGTGAAGTGCAATAATTCTGTATCACCTTTCACTCAGCATTATTCAAACCACTGCAAAATAATTTCAATCACCACTGCTACTCTCTGGGTGACTGTGATGTAACAACTGAAATTTTCCATGCCACTTAGTCTGTTTGTGGTAACCAGCAGGAATTGTTTATATTAGAAACTGTTTATGTTAGAAGCAATGATTATTTGGAATCATAATTCACACTAATATAAAGGGAGGGAGTTTACATGCTTTCCCAAAAAAAGCATAGAACTGGTATGTCACGCTTCAGAGTACTTGCTCTCCCAAGATTCTGTTCCTAATCCATCCATTTTCTTTATGATGCGGCTGACAGCACACTGTTGGAGAGGAAAGTCAAGACACTCTGGGGTGGAAGTCTCTTTTCCACCTTCAGAAACAAGCAGCTTATTGCTGGAGAGGGAGACACTAGCTCTCTACCCAATATTTCACAATAAAATCCCAGAGTCAAGTAAATAGACAAGGAGCTGCTGCTCTTGGCTTCAGTTAACAGTATTTAGGTTTGCTACATGGAAGCAAACTGCATTCTACTTCCTGAGAGGTTCCTCCACAGTGGCTTCGGGAATAGGGAGACACCAGAGCCTGGGGCCCATCCCACATGTACCTCTCCCACCTGGAACTCACTCTGGGTTCAGGGGAGGAGCCCTGGATCCAAAGGAAGGAAATACCTATTTGCAAGACACTTTCAGTCTCTAGGGGAATGTGAAAATAAGAGCAATAAAGTCATTAAATGAAAACTGTGAGGTAAGTGCAGTTTATGATTTCTGATGCTCTTTCAGCTGAAGCATAAGCCACGGACTGATTGAGCCTAAAACTCACTGTCAACTGCACCATCAGAATGTGAGATCTTCCCTCTTTCTCTTGGATATTAAGTTACCAGCTCTTGAAATCACTGAGGTTATTCAGTTCTGAGATTACTTCATTTCCGCAGTGACAGCCAGGAACTCAGCAGTAATTCACCTCCTTGCTCCTGAAACATTTCTCACTGAAGTTGGACCTAATTAGTGTAGCAAAACACAGAGAATTACAACACCACAAGGTGACTGAAATGGCATCCATTATTGATTTGCCATCCATTTCTACAGTGCCACATGAAGCTAACTAAATTTCAAAATGCTGTTCCTGCCAGAGAAGGAAACCTAAGCTGTGCAATACAGTATTTGTTTTATCACAAAACAACAGTCCTGATAATTTGGACAATGTATGCAGTACATTTTAAGAGACTTTGCATTTACTACCCTTATCCCATTCTCCTGTGCACAGCTATTTACCAGTTAAGGGGTCTACCAGCAGCTTTTCCCCTCCAAGCAGAAAAGTCAAGTTTTCCAAAGAATAGTCCAGCATTCAGTCTATACCTGCCCAAACTTATCGATAAACACTAAAGAGCATGCAACTGTGTGTATTCTGTTTATTCCCTCCCAGAATGTTCAGAGGACACATGCCCAAGAATGAGTTGAGCAAGTTACCTTCACATATTTGGCAGGCATCTCTGTACAAGCTGACAGTCCTTTTGGAAATTCACTGAGAACCATTCTGTGTTCATGTGGTTTATTAATTCCCAGACTAGATGGGCATCCTTGTCATTAGCCAAATACAGATTTCATGTCCATTTGCATTCAAACTGGAAGACACCTACATGTTTGGCTTGCACTGCATACCTAAAACACCAGTGGAAGTCTGGGACTATTACATCCCAAATAGGTTATATGTGTAGAGAAGTGACTCTGAGAAAATGAAGAATATCTGCAAAATTTAGCATTTTGCATGCTAATTACACACTTTTACTGTTAAAAATACCTCTCAGATCAGCAGGTTTTACACCCTTCATGCGTAAGAGAGAGTATACACGGCCACAGAAGATTGGCATCTGGTTTTAAAATAAGATCCAACTTTTCTCATATTAGGCTAATGAGAGAATTTGAAATAGGGCAATGGTATGTGATTGTTTACTTAGGAAAAGTTGGCCCAAGCAAGGGTGAGGACTGGCTGTTATACACATTGTGTAAACTATAAAACCATAAAAGCTTAAATAATTATTAGACTGCAGTTGAGCAAGCATCATTTCCCTTACTTAAATATCACCATCTCCTCATTTTGAAATTTTCTGTGGATTATCCCCATTCTTTTATTGCAAGATTTCAAATGTAATTAAATACAGGCATGTAATATATGTCTGATTTTGGTCTGCTGTAAATGGAGTTAATGCACTTGTGATGCCACAGTTGCTATAACATTCACCTGAGGGGGGAATCAAATCTTTCAACTGAGAGGAACGTATGCAAATTTTATTATTTATACTTTATTTCTGCAGACTGAATGAGTCCAAAGTTAAACCTTATGAGGAAACACTACAAAACTTTGGGAAAAAATCTTGCAGCTAGGGTTGTTCTACACTCAATACTTAACTCTTCACTGAAAAATCATGTATTGAGACTGAAACAACCTCTAAATCAAGCACAAAAAGGCTTTAAGAAACACATTTGAAATAAATCTCCTACGACTTTTATATTTTCTCCACTGCGAGCAAGGCTACAATTTAGTTTTTATTTAAATAAAAACAACATTCCCAAAAGTACAAGCGGTTTTCTAGACCTATGGTAACATCACGAGACTTCACAATGTTGACACTTCAGAAACATGAGTCCTTGATTTTAAAGCCAGGATGTTCCTGTGGTTTGAAATTAGAGTAAGGGAAAAGTCTCTGTTTCAAGTTAAAAGCTTTTTATCAGTCACACAGATTCTCAGTGACTGCACATACTAACCCTACAGGCAAGGTAGAGATAAGTGCAGTAGCTCAACCTCAGAGCCTGATTAACCTTTTTTATTCTGTATCTTGCAGCACAATCTCAATTTTCCTCCAAGTCACTGAATGTTCAAGCTTCAGGGGATCAGAAAGCTCTGTTATCAGCACTCCTCCATTCCTAATTTCCCTATACTACAACTCTTCAATTGCCATAAGCAGAAAACAGGAGGAAGCGAAAGAACAGATAGTCAGATTCATTGCTAGTGTTAGCTACGTGCTACTGCTTTTGTTGTGAATGGGAATTGCCCTGCCCTCACCGGGAGTTTATTTGATGTAATTGTTGCAAGCATCCAATGCTTCTCTACAATTTTCATTTAAGAAATTCCCATGAAAATTGGAAAAATATAAGTGATTTGAGCTGTTTTATAACCCCTAGCTTTGCAATTACAAAGATATTCATCCATCCTGCAGAGTACTTTATTCAGGCTCCTAAGTGCTCTCCGATATGTAGGAACAATTTTCCCCTTGATTCTCCAGCTTGTGTACATTAGCAGTCAGCAGGGCTTGGTGGAAGCAGACAGGAAGAATGAATCAGGGGCCGTTGAGCACCCAGCATGAACGCATCAGGTTATTTCCCAACACGCTTGGTCTTGTTGCCTTCTTGGTCACTACTATCTCTGCCAGCAGCAGAGGTTGCTGTGCAGTGTGAGGCCAATGGGGAGATTGTTTCATAAATTTCCACTCTTAAATATTTTCCAGGAGAAATGAATAAATGAGTCCCACTTATCAACCCTAATTCACTGACTGATTATATAACCAAGCCCTTATCTTCAGACATCATCTGTTTGCTATATTTTTACTGGACTAGCAATAAACAAAATAAAATATTGAATACCTGTCTCTATCCCTTTCTATCCCTTTCTTTACACTGATGTTAACAATCTCTTTAGATCTGCTACAAATAATTCAGGATATTAACAGAGTTGGAATGAACCATCAAGCCCATTTGAATCCTGCAAGCCTTATAAAATGTAGCTATTTTGTTTAGAATGCAGACTAAAAATGCTTTGTCAAAAGATTTCACTCTGCTGTGAGATAAACATCCACCTTCTGTAAGGAACCATTTCCTCTTCCTTGCAGCTCCTTAGAGCAAATTTCTAAATGATTTGACTCTCACATTGTTATAAAAGAAGGACTTCAACACACATGGCTCAGATGATGTTGTGTAGAGATTTGCTAGAGAGAATGTCAGGTACAGGGGCTACTACCAAAAGGGACTCAGACCAAAAGCATTTCAAATAAGGGAGAGAACAAAGCCTTGATGAATGGCATCTCCTCTACTGAGTACAGTCCATTTTCTGGGTCAAGGAGCATTCAATTTGTATTAGCAACTCTCGGAATGTACTTCAGTTGTTTACTTGCATTGTTGAAGAACTGGATGTTACCAGGGTGTAAGCTACCCTGGCAGCATTTCTTGGCTCCAGCCAGCTGTGCTGGTCCAGAGCCAACAGGGAATCAGCTCTAATAGGAGTGCTTACTTTTTTGTGAGCATGGCTAATGTTTTTCCTCTTAAAAGATACAAAAGCAAGTGATTTTTGAGGACAGACAAGAGCGGGTTCTTTACTGGGTTTGAGTTGAAAATGCTCTGCCTTGGCATTTTAATGAGCAAAAATAAGATTATAACATGCCTAAAGCCAGTATGCAATTTCATAAACAATATGTGTGTTTGCCTGATGAGAGGAGTACCACATATTTTAACATTAACAAGATGAAAGGATATTTCTAATACTTGAGGGGTTGTATTTTTTATTGGCAAAGCACCCATGATAAAACTTGTAAACAAAGCTACCATCTTCTTTCTAAATAATAAATAGTCAAAATACTCTGCTAGTACAATTAGCTAAACTGACTTCAATTGTAGATGATTTATACAGTCTGAGAATCTGGCCCTATCATGTAGATGGGTTTGCTCTAGCCAGCTCTTTTGGAAGCTGTATCCTTTTAATTCACTACAGACAAAGAGAGAGTATTCATTATTGCAGAATCTGTTAAGTATTATATGTTTCCCAAACAGATTGCATAGCTGTTGTTAGAAAAAATATGTTTTTTAGTGCTGTGAAAAGTAAATAATTCAAACTTTCTGCTTGAATATTGTACTGAAATAGTCAAAGAGGAGACATTTTCCATAATACCTACCAATAATATTATTGGTGATTCATTGGGTACCTTCAAATACTCTGTTTGGCTCTCACAGCTCTGATAATCGTTCTCAGATTCTCCTGTCTTGTATTATTTTTTAAATTCACTCACAGATTCTCAGACTTATTTAGAATACAATCCTTTCTAGACAGGCCTCTTTCTGTGACTTTGTTTCACACATAGAGTCCTAAACTACAATGAAATGCTCTGATTGACATGACAGAGCGTAGCAGCAAAAATCCTTGAAAGAGCCTCAGGGCTTGAAAGCATGGAATCTGAAGGGGTGTCCAGGCGTCACTGCCCCCACAAATATCTCTGTGAATCCCATGTCCTCAGCCCTCTCCTGATGTACTACATCCTTGCTAGCTGTGTGTTTGCATCTCTAGTTAGCAGACCTCTGAATTATCAAAGGGTCAGCCTGCACATGTAGCCAAACAGGCAGTTTGCTTAGCAGAGCTGTTCATTCTCTATGACTCTGGTTTGGTTTAGACCAAGCTAAAAATTCACTTGGTTCTCAACAATTGCTCCTGTACTTGGTTTGAACTTATCCTACATTTTAATGTGTGTCATCTTCTAACTCTGCAAGGAACCAGGATTGGCAAATATGTGAGGTAAACGTGAAATAAACTACATGAAATTTTAAAGTCTGAAAATATGAAGTGTCTCCTATGTGATCCAAAATCTTTTATGTATCTTCAAAATTCAGCATCAGATATGACACAATAAAGTAATGCAGCCCAGCGAGTGATAGATTTGAGGAAGCACAATTTATTAAGTATATCAATTGCCATCAAATCTCAGGGAAATCCTTTTCTCTCTCTTATGTTCAGAACTGTCTATTTAGTCCTAAGGCATAAAAAGGGTAGATACTATTAGATTTTCTGCAATTGTGACTAACCCTGAGCTCACATTACCTTCCCTGCAAAATTATATTTTCATTGTAACTTCAAACGACTCACAGTCATTTTAAAAATTTACAATAGCTTATAAAAAGGAGGAAATACATGCAAAATAAATACCTGTATGAAGGAAAATGAAGAAAAATGTAAGCCTTTTTTAAATCAAAAACTGAATAAAATCCTGTCCTGGTTTAATTTGAATTTTGTGGCCAATGCACTAATAATGTTATAGTTTTGATTTGTCACTTTAAATATATTCATTTTCTGTTGTGAGACAGAGCCAGGAGCAAAAGCAAGGCAGGCCTAAAACTTAAAAGGGTATAAAAAACTTTATTAACTACACAAAGAAAAAGAAAATAGTAAATTCAGAATAAGATCTTTAGACCACTTCTTTTTTCTTTTTCTCATTTTTTTTTAACAACAACATAAAAAGACACTTCAGTCAGTTCTTTACTTAAATAATATTGTTCAGTTTATTTCAGGGAGAGGAGCTTCCTCTTTTTTGGCTATACGGACATTTTTCAAAGAGGGAAAAAACCCCCAGTTTTTTGTGACTCCACTTTTTTCACGAACAGCAGCTGTCCGGGGAAAAATTGCAAAGTTGTGAGATTTTTTCTATTTTCATAGCCTTCCCAGAGCTGTGTTTGTGGGTCTTGTTAAACTCATGGGTGTTACTTTTAAGAATGAACTGTTTCAAAGCAAAAGTTCTAAAAACTTAGCTTTTGCTTCGCTGACTTTGGTGTACTTTTTCTGTTTTTCCCTTTCATTTAAAGGAAGATTGGAGGTCTGCAAGTCTTATCTGAGCACTAAAAGAGTTAAAGTTTCACACAGAAGTTGCAGAGGCTGGGCTAGGCCCAGGCCGCGCTGGGTGAGGGGCAGCTGAGATCTCAATCAGCCTTTCTGGGGCTCAGCTGCAGCCCCCACACTGCCCATGGCCACCCCTGCTGCCCAGACAGGGGCCCGGCTGCCTCCCCGCCAGGCCGTGCGGGCGGCTGGGCGGGCTCAGCCCCTCCAAAGCTGCTCTGAGCCAGCAGCAGGAGCCGGGCCCCCCCCAGAGCCACGGGCCCACAGGGGAGGAAGCAGGGCTGAGGGCTTATCAATGAGCTTTTCCTCCCTCCCAGCCATCAGCTCCCTTGGTTTGCAAACGGGGCCCAGCGGCCTCCCGAGCCCCTCCATGGGAGGGAGCCCAGGCCGGTGTTACCTGCTCAGCCACTGGAAATAAAAGAGAGCTTTTTTTTTCCTACATTACTTCCTTCAAAATGTATGTTCACAGAGCGAACTAACTTTTTTAATTGGTTTGTCAGGCTGTCAATAACTCAACCAGCCTTCAATTGGTCCCATCAACTTACAAAGGAAGTTCTCATAGAAACCTCTCTGAGTCTGCCCTCCTCCACGTGTAACCAGTACAAATCCACACCCAAAATCTCAAATTTTATATCTAACATAATTTTTGCTTCTGTGTTTTTGAACAGCTCTATTTTGATGTGTTCCTTTGTATTTCTTTAAACCAAGCTATATTAGAAACGGTAATCTAGAAAGAAAAGAGTTCATATTATATTGTCTTCATGAGATCTAGTGTCTATCAGTATTTCTTCAAACTTCCTAACATGTTTGATTCAAGTTTATTTTTTGTGGGGAAAATGCTTGTAATAACCCTCAACCATGGTTTGTGTTCAGCCTGCTTCTAGCAGAGAATCTTTCTCAAATTTGCAGTATTTCAAGATAACAAGTGACAGTATCTTTCAGAGAATCTGTACTGTAGCTTTCCGAAGTTTGTAATCCAATTGATGAAAATCAGATTAACAGTTCCAAAATAAGATCTACTGAGTTCACCATGCTGAACTCAATGATCATAAATTCTCCCTCCTTTGTCAACATGTGCATAAATCAAAACGCTTTGCAAATCAAACTAAAGAACCCTTCAGTCATTATCAAATATCAGTGCTGCAAAATATTTTGTCTCTTTGATCTCCACTGCTGCCTCACCTAATGAAAGACGGGCTGCTTCTCTCAGAAGTAGGGGCAAAGACTACAAATCCTGTAGCTATATCCAGGATTCTATTCTCCCTGCTGCTGAATAACCGTTCCCACTTGGGTGGCACCAGCTGCATGACATCCTTTATAATTCAGGATACAAAAAGGGTCTGGTGCGGACCTCTGTGTAGCTCCTGTCTCCCTTTCATAGTCTGACACAGAACTGTCTCCAATTTTTCCTCCTGAAACCAAAACGAAAGTTCATGAAGAAAGCAAGAGATGGTTAGGAATAGTCCTTTCATTTTTAAAAAAAATCAGCCTGTACTTTCAATTTCAAGAAAAGTAGGTGTTTACAACATCTTTTTTTTTGTACTTTGGGGCTCACCTCAGGCACCTGGTTGCTAAGCAGCCAGTCATCTCCTTACTTTGCCTCTATTAGGATGTTGTTATTGCTTGCCTCTCGATGTAGAAAGCATTTGGACTGTTATCTCTGAGGTCCCTTCTCGGAATCCCATATTTTGCATCTCTTTTTGGGTATCTCTTTTCCATTTCAGCTTCTAAATGGAACACTCATTCCCCTTTGGTAACTCCTGATTCAGTCATTTATTAATCTTTGCTGTGGTGGATGCGGCACAATGAAATTTGGACATTAAAAGGCTGGGTTTCAGACTGATGTAAATCCAGGCAGCCCCGCAGAGGTGAAAAAAGCTACACTGGTAACTACCTGCTGAGAGTCTTCCAGATTGATAATAATAGGACCTGAGTTTTGCTTCTTTTCCTTCTCATGAATAATCTGGACCAAATGTGATTGTGAATGTAAGTTTAATCATCTTTGACTGTATCTCATGTCTGTACCCCTACTGATCTTATGCCTCAGAATGACACCCTCGGACCTCTAAAAAAACCCAACCCAAAACACAATAGTGTTCTACTAAAAAATGCTGGACTACCTACAGCAATAGTTTCCACTAATATATTTTATCCATTTTATTTTCATTTTATTTTCTTTTATTTTTGTTAACAGAGCTGCTTTATAATACTGTAAATGGTAATATATCTCTTGAAGCAAATATGGAAATACATCTTGCAGAGAGGCTGCTACTAACTGAGAGCAAATTAACATGAACACCACAACCCACATACTGAATTATCACATTTGTGTCATCTTAAAACAAAAAACAAGTCCGAGACCTGCTGAGAGTTGTTATAGTTAATACTCTGTCAGTGTTTCCACTCTTACTTCTGGGGCTCAAAACTGACACTGTTAAAATTGCTTTGCAATGAAAACGTAAGTGCTCAGCTCTACAACAGAATAATTGTCACTGGGCCAAATCCTAAGGTCTTTGCTTACTGCTAACTCCCACTTACTTCAGTGAGCATGTATCCTGAGTAAAGGCTCAGGGTTTGGATGGGTTTTTGGAGGGTTTTTTGCAGTTTGTATGTTTTGAAATAAAACTTCTTAAAAATGTTTTATACTGTGAATTAAAATGAAAGTATTTCTGCATGCAACATGAAAAAACACCTGGCCACATCTGACATTCTGTTACCTGGCTGACTTTATCTGACTCTTCAATTCCCTCCTCTTTTTCTTAAACGGCTCTTTTCTAAACTGTGCTGCTCCCCAGCCAAATATAGATAGATCCAGGTGACCTTATGCTTCTACTTCTTCTGTCCTTCCTAGACACTTGGTATCAATTCATACTTTGTGTGAATAATTCTATCCAATTCTTGCTTAGCTACTGTAATTTAACTTTGAGACGACATTACTTTGTTTTTCAGAGAAAGAGCTAGAACGCAATGCCAGAATTTGGATGCTGTATGGCCTATTGGCTTAAAAGAAGCCCACATGCTGGTATTTTGTCTTACTTGATCCCACAGGTTTCTTCACTCCCTTCTTTGCTACCTATTCACAGAGATTCAGATCCAAATTTTACAACTTGTTTCCATGCTTCCATTTCAAACTCTTCTCAGTGAGAGATGGCATAGGAACTTATACCTTACAGAATATTAGCAGTGTGTGTTGGCTCCCTTCCAATTTTTCTTTTTCATTGTTCCCTTCCTCTTCCTGCACATATTTTTGCAATCTGGTAGCAGATTTGCTGCCTCCTATCTTCCTTTTACTCCTCCTGAAGACTACAATGTCTCACCATGTGAACATTGCTTCGTGCCAGCCACTCAGGAGGCCAGGGCATTTGGCCACCCGGGCAGTGCCTGTTCAGACACCACAAGCCTAACAGGATCCATACAGTCCTGGTGCACATTGCTGCCCTGAAACCACTCTGGCATGAAGTCCTAGATCAGGGGTAGAGCTGATAGCACAGAAGGAGCAAAGCTAGTTACTCCTCTGGGCTTCTCCATGCTTTACCTGGGTACCCACAGGGTTTCCTTCATCTCGTATTTTCCGTTAAGTCCTATAGCAGCTACCACATACATAACAAATGCTGTGTCAATTAAAGTTTTTTTCTACCTTGGTAACATTTTCGTAGTAATTTGTTCTGCATCCAGTTATCTTACTGTCCACCATGACAAAGATATGTTTATTTTCAGATTGAGTCCAGATCTGGTACATTTTCCATTAAAGCTCTTCTCAAAGTGCAACTTACAGTATACATTTATCCTTTTAAACAAATCTACTCTAGTAGCTATCTAATTTTAAAAAAGCACTTCCAAAAATTTTTGGAAAAATTATGCTTGTAGTACCTGTTTCCAATGAACCTGTTACTGCTACACAAGTTTCTGCTTCATTCTATCTTTTGTCTTTTTGTTATGACTTTTTAGTCATACCCAGCAAAAACTACATTCGATGTCCTACATAAAGAATAGGGCATTCTCCACACTGAAAATCTATTTAACTCGATGATGATATTGTGATACAGGTGACACACAGTTACTCGGCACTTCATGGAGACACTTGAAGGCCTGAACACTGCTTCAAGAAGTTGACAATGTAAATACATATATTTGGAGATGTTAATTAATATGAGTTTTTAGGTATGAGATTTATGATCTATCTTTGACTCCTTTTGCCTCAGGCTAATCCATTTCTTTTATATTTTTACCTAAACCTCCAAGCTGCTGAACATATCTTTTAGCCAGCTACTGTTTCAAGATAAGCCCTGCAAAACAAAAACATTTTTATCCCCACCAGCTGCACAATTTTCCTTCTCAAATTACCTCTATCAAAATTTCAAGATTATAATGACTGAACTGTAAAAATGTGGTTTCATACTGAGATAGCTGGTATTGTGTAAAAAGACAGTTACATACAGAATACCTTATGTAGAAATGTAGACAATTTAAGACTATAACTCTTTCCAAAGAAATACTTTTTTTTCTGAATGTTAAAACTTTTTTAAAAGTTGCTCAAAACTCTCTGAAGTTAAACTGTTGCTAATGAAATCCTGTACACTAACATCTAATAATTGTAAAAATGTTTTTGAAAATAAAGCTTGTAATACTGTCACAATGTTGTATTCACCTAATAAATGGAGCTTCATAATTTTGGTGTTGCAAGAGAAAAGAGCTGTTGTCATTGACATAAGTTACCAATTATTTAATTTAATAAGAATTACTGCTTTGATAGGAAAGTCAGAGATCTTGAACCAGTAAAACTGTGAAGCCTTGTCTGATAAAAATAATATTTGTGATTTCAAGAGGAACAGCATATTGCATGGGGCTACATGAGGGATTCAGGTAGGGCAGGAAAGCAGGGACATAGGAGGAAGAAGAAAGAAAATTCAAGTTAATAGCAAGAGAGTTTTAAAGAATGTGAATATGAATCCTATGAAAGATGGGGGTTTTCCATGAAGACCTTCCCTTTGTCTCATCTATTCTACTGTTAGAGTAGGTGCCATTCTTGAATCTTGATATTAGCTGAGTAGCACTGACTTATAAGGCATGTGAAATATTACAGCAGAAATACAATTACTGTCTACTGCTTAACTAAAGAGCAAGTGCAGTGCTAAATTCTGTGACTTATATCAATTTTGTCCCATCAGTTTATTTTTTTTATATGCAGCAGAGGCTATGTGTGGGACTGTACTGGAGGGATATTAACTCACGGAAAGGAGATTTTTTTATTCTAGAATTCTGCAGCTGGTAGTAAAGATAAATTGACGTTACCTCTATTGCTGCTTTGGGAATATTGTCTTTATTACAGTGTATTCCCTACAATGCCAGAAAAAAATTGGCTAGCTTTCTCATCTTGTTTAAAAAAGAACTGATGCTTTTTTGACCAGACTGAGTGGCTACTTCTTATGGCCAGCATGTAGTCATAGTTGCATTCTCCTCTGATGAAAATCACTCTATTAAGATCTTTCATTTAAGGTTTGACTGTCATTTTTTGGACCTTTATGAAATGCTTTGAATTTGTCTACATTCTAGCAGGATTCAGGTAGGTCTATTACAGCTGTTGGCATTCATGTTAGCTTTGATAATCTGTAAGGAAGAGGTCCAGAGCATTTTTCTTGGATGCCAGGCAGGTACTGCTAAAAAAACCCAGCGCTGTTCAAGGGCAGAACTGCAGCTTGAGGAAGTCTGTGGGAACCTAAACTTCTGGGGGAGGCAGGAGCTCAAAAGACCTTCAACAGCAGCGCACTTTTAAAGGGCTCTTTTGAGTAGTACTGGTCCTCAACTACCTACCCCAAAAGGAGAGGACAAGATG
This sequence comes from Rhabdornis inornatus, assembly GCA_013397075.1. NCBI lineage: Eukaryota > Metazoa > Chordata > Aves > Passeriformes > Rhabdornithidae > Rhabdornis > Rhabdornis inornatus. The sequence goes on along the minus strand of VWZS01008235.1, from coordinate 68,080 downwards.
GGGAAACTAGGAAGAGGGCTTTATTTCTTCTCCATAAAGAACGTTTTGTATTACCTCATTGTTCACGTTTTAAATTTGTGTATAGTTTCCTGCATAGACATACAAAGACACGATGAGGTTACATCAAGGGATAAATAGGTATCCACACGTGAGGAACAGGCCAAGTAAAACCAGAAAATGTGAGGAAATCAAATGCAAGTGAAGGAATTCCTCTGTGAACAATACAAGTACAGCTTGAGTATAGGTGACATGCAAAGTACATACTGTGGGGTTTGCTCTTTTCCCCAAGAATACTTATGGCATGAGCGTCAGTATCCACACAGTGTTTATGAAAGGTCCTTTTCCCTAACAGAAGAACCACTGTCCATTTTCTTAACAGAAATCTCTAAACTTGGCTAAGCCTGGAAACATGGAAGTTTTTCCTGTAAAGACTCATTATATCAGAGAGCCTGGTCATGGCTTAAAGCATTAGTGTGAGAATAGGAACAGAGAGGAAAGAAAGAAACATTGAAAGCCAGAGTGTGAATGGACGAGGTAGCAAAAAAGTTAGCCGATTGCCTAGATCTTTAATGGTCAGGAGGATGAAATCCATTTGTCATAATAACTAACTACAGGAGGTAGATATAACTGCTGTGAACCTGCCAGAGACTCCAGCGTGTCCATACTTCGTGAAACTGATACATGATTCATTTTGTGGCTACAGCTTAACAGCAGCATTTCACATTGTGAAGCCTGGATGGGCTCACACTTTTCTCTCTTTTTCTCATAGGTGCATAACTTTCCATTATAGGACTGCCTGGGAACAGTAGTTCTGCTTAGCAAAAAGTTTCAAAGTTTGAATGATTTTGTTCCATATTGGCATAAAAAAACAACTGCAGCTTTTCAGAATGTTTTTGAGAGACGTGGGCAGGAGAGTGGAAAGTCAGACAGATTAGCCATGCAGGGGAACAGACAGCTGACCAGTCTTTGTAGGCAAGGTTCAATACCTTGCTCTGACAGAATCTCACTGGTGTTCATCTTACTTAAATTTTAGCTTTTAACTCAGCTGTAGCTGCCTACTCTGGTCAATGGAAAAAGATTTCTGCTCAGAGAGGCCAATTCAGATCATGCAAAGCAGGCTTTTCCTCTAAATCACCTTTGAGAAAACAGTTTTGGTCTGTGTTCCATTTATAACATAGGGGGACTGAACTACTTACTTACCTGCCTATAGTTGGTCTCTAATTATAGGTGAAGCTGTACAATATAACCTAGGATGCAATTTTTTCCCCTCCTCTTTTGTTTGGAAATTTCACTTGCAATCAGGGAAAGCTCCCTAGCAAAAGTTTACACAATTAAGAAACTGAATAATTCCTCAAGACTAGATGTTTTGACATTAAAAAATAAGCAGTAAGTGCTTTTTTTCAAAAGCACTCAACGAGCATGCATTTCACTGGAATGCTCGTTATCAGAAATATTTGGCAAATCATTACAAGTCACCTTATGTTTATTTGTAAATTATTCCTTGATTAGATAATTTAAATTAAAAGAGGATGTGTGAATGTAAGTGAGAAATTATCTAATATCACACATAAATAATATAAATAAGTACACTAAGAGATAAAACAAAATATTGTATATGCCGGGTCCTTGAGTTGACTAATACTAGCTGATAGGAGTAGGTACATTTTAAAAAAGCATATGAGCCTGAAACATCTTAACAACTGGATTCTGAATTTAACTGCAAAGAAGTCATGGACACTGACAAGTTTACCACGTTGAATGTTTTGTTGTGAACATAGAGATGCCCAGTCCAAGGCCATTTCTCACTGTGTGCACAAAGGCAATAGAGGTTGGGTCAGGGCTTTTAGACTCTCATTTCAGTCTCAAGATATTTTGATTTTGGGAATCACAGCATTTTAACTGGTGGGGTGTCGTAGTTTGATCTGGAGAGGAAAAACTCAAAGAGGAGTTTTCTCTGTGAGTACTCCCCTGGGAGTTGATAGTGACCAATTGGAAGCTGGTTTGATTATTGACAGCATGAAAAACCAATTGAAGAAAGTCAGTTCGCTCCGTGAACACACATTTTGAAGGAGGTAATCCGGAACTGAGCCCTCTTGGCTTTTCCGGCAGCAGTGCAGCTAACAGGGCCCTGGCCTGGCTCCACTGCAGGCCTGTGGGCCTGGCAGGGGGGCCAGGCCGGGCCCCCTGTCTGGGGAGCTGGCATGTCCTGGCAGAGAG